>VZSG01000862.1:12647-23491 GCA_013398315.1 Nothoprocta pentlandii
CATTTTCACTCTCTGCCTCACTTTTCCCCAAGGGTTTCATGCTGGAAGGGGACAAACCTGGCTCGCAGCAGCAGCAGCACCAGCAGCAGCAGCAGCAGCACCACCACCACCAGCAGCAACCTCTGGCAGGGGGGCAGCTCCTTCCTGCCCCTGGGTTTGCAGATAAAGGCTTATTCGGGGAAAATGAAACTGAACTTTTTTATCCGCGCCCCTCCCTCCCTTCGCTGCTGCTGGGGAGTCTCTCATTGGTACTTTGGAGCAGGCTGGGGGTGGGAGGCAATCGGAGACCGGGGGGGGCAGGAGCTTTGGACCCTGTTGGTTTAAATTTAACAGAGCGCGGTTAGCTTTTCTGTGCAGAATTCAATCAGAACATTTTTTGTTGTTGTTCATATTAAAGAAAACACTCGCATGTACATCACCAGGACCCCCTATTTCTGTTCGCACGTGCCTGTAATTAGGAGAAGAACAAGCCTGAACGATTCCTCTTGATTGAGACGAGCGTTTTTGCAACGCTTAAATATTCCCACTCACTCTCTCCCCGAATAAGCTTGTTTTTAATATAAAAAATAAAGAATAAATAAAAGGCAAGACAGAGGTGCCTGCAGGCTGCTGTTGCCCTGGTTTGCTTCGGCTTGCAGGAAAAGCTTTGGAGGAAGAGTTCGCAGATGTGGTCTGCTCCTGCACTTGAAACCACAAGGAGGTTTCAAGCTGGAGGTTGGAGGAGAAAGGGGGGAAGAGGAGAAAAGGGGGAAGAAGAGAGGGGGGAAGAAGGGGTAGGAGAGGAAGAACTGCCCTCTCCCCTGCCCGCGGCTCTAGTTCTTTCAAGCTCCCTCACCGAGGTCTAGCAATTGCACCCAAGGCAAGCAAGGCAGAAAACAACACTTGGCTAAACTGAGGCCAGGCTGGGAATTTTCATCCCGCCAAGCCTGGCCCACGCCGTGGTGGGTGCAAACCCCAGCTCCAGTGCCCACGGTGGGGCCGAGTGGGGCCCGCTTGCCGCTCAGCAGCTCACAGCGAGAGCCTGTTAGGTGCAAAGAGGTAGTAGTTGAAAAAACAGCGCAAACTGTAGTTTCACATTCATCATCTGGTCACATTCTGGCTTGGGGGAAGATTCGTCACCCACCATTTGGCACGGGGAGTTTCAGTGACTTCCTACTGGCTTCTTTCTAACCACCTTCCTAAGGTAGCATTAGAAACCGTTAAGTTAACCCAGCATCAACCAAAGCCCTGGCAGATCTAAATGCCTGAGATACTTTGGCAGAGAATTTACAAAGTCACAATTACTTTTTCAATGTCTTCACCTTATTTCTATTAGAAGGATAAGGTCAGTTATCGCTGACAAAGAGCAGCCACTTCCTACCGCTACACAGAACTTTTTAATCTTTAAGTTTAAGTAAACTTTAAACTTTAAGTAAAATACCCACGTGACCCATATCATGGATTACTTGGCTAAATAAAACACTGCTTTAGGAGACAAACCTGAAAAGCACTGAAGACAGGTCTAAAGTAAAAAGAGCTTTTATAGAGAAAGACATTAAGAGACAGTCGACCTGTAAGAGATGATTTGTGGGAAAGGGAAGCTGTACGACTCAGTACCTGCTACGCAGGCACCATCACAAGGCCTTTTAAGAGCGGAGCTTCATTTTTGTATCTACATAGTTTCCTCGGTGCATGCACAAGATGGGTCCTGTGAACAGCTGTATTTCTTCTCTTTGACTTGCTGCACGTAGCATGTCAAGCTTTCTGCCACATTTTGCATGAAATGTTTAAGTGATGGGAAGATCGAGGGCGTCGCTCGGTTGACCCAGAACATCCGTTGCCAGTAACATTTGCCCTGGTTGTTTCTGAAGTTAGCTGTGTGTTCAACCTTCAATTTTCCAAAGTACTTTCTGACTTACCTGGAAGTCAATCAGCTTTGAACAGCTCGAGCTCTTCAAGACAGCTTTCTGAGGAGACTCCCCATTTTGGATTTCTTGAACAAGACCTTAAGGCAGCAGATGCAATAATTACTGACTCTATAGCCCTGACTCCTTTTAAAGATTTCCCGAGATCTCAGATTCCCACTGAACATGTCCAATCAGTGCCAACACAGCAGCTCACAAGTCTCGTGCCAGACCCAGGAAGACGGCAGGGCAAGCCCTCCCAATCGCACCCAGCACAGGAGGAAGGAAAGGCCCATCAGGTACCACGCTCAATGGTAGCACAGCATCCTCACCAGATGAAGACCCACGACAAACAAGCCCCATGAACACCACACAAATATTTACTGGTGAGAGACCAGGTCTTTCCCTACAGAAGGAATACATGGATTGCCAGATAAAGATATTGAGCAATACTTAACAAACTCAGTGTTTCCATAACCTCTCCAAGGGCCTAGAAGTGTCTAGTTAGTATCAGAACGTAGTATCTGTGGCTGCTAAGTGCTCACCTTCTTTTGTGAATTTAATTTTGAAGTTTAAACAGATCTTCCACCCAGGTATTCACATCTCGATGTGTTTTGAAACAAATGCCTAGGCCTTTCCTCATTTTGGTCGTAAATACATTCTACCAGTTCTTGGTTACCGTATCGGTCCTTTAATATTCTGCAGCTCTGTGCTGGTCTAGATGAGGCAAGAACTTAATTTTTAGGCAGTTTTTCACTACCCTAGCCCTCACAGGCTTGCAGGTCATCCCAAAGGATATTCCCATCTTTCCATATTTTGACATAGCTTCCTGGCTTTGAGGTCTCAGGAAAAGTCACTAGCAATGCCCTTTAGCTCCCAGGTCCTGCTTTTCATGGCCAGCCCTAGGAGCAAGGCAGTGAGCTCAGAACAGCTCCAGCGACACTGCTCTCCTCCCAGCACCACTGGCCCTCACCTGCTCTCGTGCCAGCCTGGGTTTCCACTAGGCAGTTCCTCAGCTAAACGCAGCAAAATGCCCTCTCCTGAGGTAGAAAATGGGGATCTCAGGCTTGCTTTGCCTAAAAACCTCTTCTTGGGCTAAAGAACTATAAGAAGGGTATAATCCAGGTACCTTTGAGGTCTGCATCGCGATGCCCTTCCTCCCTGGCAAGGCGCTGCCAGGACCTGACGCACGGTGGCCACCACAAGGAGGTCAAGGCCAAACTCCCGGGCAGCTCCCAGCTGCTGCCGACAGTGTCGGCCTTTCCGCTGCCTCGGAAAGCGTTCGTTATTTGGATGCCCTGCAAAGGAGCAATTGGAAAAGACAGGGGACGAGAAAAGCACCATCCAAGGATCCATCCAAAATACTTCCATGGAACAGTGCTGATTTGTGCAAACCACAACAGCTGATAAACTGACACTGCAAACGACAGGGGCATTTCAGCATTTTCTCTCAGACTTTCTTTAAACGCAGCCGAGTGCGGGTTTCCTTCGTGAAGATGCAGAACAGAGCAGCCTGGGGGCAGGGTGGAAGAGATGGACACGTGTATCTGCAGGCAAATGCAAGCAGCCCTTCACACAGCGAATGCTTCAGCCTTGTATTCCCTGGACTTACAGAATTATGTCTTACTTCTGCATATTAAACATAAAATGATTTGGAATAAACAGTCAATAGGATAGCCTAGAATACATACATGCATACATACATATATATATTTCAGTTTCTATACAATCGACCTAAAATACTGCTGGGTGTTAGCTTTATAACATAATAAGTACCACATATAATAAGTACCACAAAAAATATGCAAAAAAATTAAGGCTTAGGGCGGCACTGTTTAGAAATTTGAATTTTTATTCTCTTTTGCTATGCAATATTTCAATATGTGCAATAAATAACAAAATACTTGTTTCAAACGCACTACTGATCACAATCTTTTCTCAAACCAAAGTTATTATTTAAACACACTTAAATATATTTAAATAGAATAAAAGTAACTTGTCACAACCTCTCTAAGATAATAAGGTATTAAGAAACTGCTGCATGCTAACTGTATCACAAGACTTTTAGGGGGTTTCTTAATAACCAAAATTCAACACAGAACTGGTTATGTTCAGGTCTCCCTCTGATAAACCCGTCTTTGTCACATAATCGTTCACAAAGTTATTCTTCTCCATATTTAAAATATTTTTCTTCATCTTGATACTTCTTCCACTGTAAATCAAGTCTTAGCATAATTTCTACCTCAGGACCTAAAGGATGCTAACAGTTAAGCTTCCTAACATTTTCAAGTACTTCTTTTGTACGTGCAATCAGGCCCCAAGATCCATGTGTGTATAATTTGCTCCAAAGCTATTTAACACCATTTGTTGGAACAATGGGAGAACTCAAAGGAAAAACTTAACAAAGTACATTTGAAAAGCAAGAAGGCTACCAAAAAACCACCCCGCCAAGGTCCAGCCCAGCCCCACGATGGATTTCGTTTTCCAGAACTGTTCACTGGCTATAAAGCCAGGGCGTGTTGCTGCAACAGGGACCTCTTTGGTTCCCTAAGGAAAGTTAACAAACCCTGAGCGTACAGCTCTGCACACACATGTCTCTCAGACACTTACATAATCTTTAAATAGGGTCGTCTTATTTAAAGCCAGATCAGCTCCCTGGTTTGATTTTTTAAGCGTGACTGCCCGACTAGTTGTACCCATTGCTAAAGGAAGAGACCTGAGATAAGGAGGGGCCATTTGAAGAGGAGAATGATTTTAGTCACCAAATCCTCTGCATCATCCAAGCGCAGCTCCTAATGCTGCCACATGCGAAGCTTTCTCTGGAGACAACTTTACTTGCAGTGTCAGCCACGATTAGCCTGAAGTGAACTCCACTGTCATTTGCACAGAATAGCAGTGTCTGTCAGCAATTAGAGCAAAAGCAAAAAGATCATTTAAAAATATTTTCCTCTTGTCTTATTATTTTGGACCACGCAAGCCTGCAAAAAAAACAAAACAAAAACAAAACAAAAATAAACTCTGCACAAAGCCCTGAGAAGCTCTGAACAGCTCAGGATAACAGCAGTTATGGAAATTATTTCACACCCCAGGCTCCAACATAGACTGCAAATGATCTCCTGTTTGTGTATCAATAGCACGATCATCATGAAATAAATCACAACAACGAGCGTTTACAACCACATTTTATTTACATCCTGAAATCACTTGATTTTTCCAATGCAGTCTTATCACGAGATATCTGTTGGGTCATGTATTAGGTGCTGGGGCTCACAGTCTCGAGGATTTTACACAAGTTGACTTGTTCTGCACGGGATCAATACTTAAATACTTCAGTATGACCTTAAGCAGGGCTCAGCAGCTTTGCTTGTTGAAGCTTTTAGGGTGGTTAAAGTCCTTCAAGGAATAACAAACTGATGTTCCTGGTTCATCTCACCTGTGTATTTTTAGAAATAAGGAAAGTTTTAGCAGCTATTATAAATAGACAGAATAAACCAGAAACAACTGTTTTTCCTCCCACAGAATCTTTATTTTAATAAGACTAACATATCAAGCGTTTATAGTAGTTTCACCTACCTGTTTTCTAAAGGCTCTTCTTTCTTTTCTGGGTCTTGTCTTTTCCAAAGGTTTCCAAGCACAATCCCTATGAAGAGCAGAACTCCTACTGTCCGATTCGAAGTAAACTTCTTCCAACAGTCTTCAGGTTTATCTATATCCAAGGTGTAAATCTGAAAGGACAGTACAGCATTCCACCATTATTATTCCGCAAGCCTGAATATTAGACACTTAGCCCCCCAAAAAGGAAGGTCTACACCTTGGAAAAATGAATCTCAAATTCTGAAGTCTACCTGAAGCTCTATGCTAAACAGGAAAATGCTGCTCTTAACAGAGGTTTTTGGTGCACAAGGGGCATCTATATTTATTTGGCAGATTCATTCAGTTAGAACAGGCAGCAGCAAAGTCAGTTATTGCATACAGGATTCCTGGACCTTCTCAGCAAAGAAATTATAAGCAGTCTAAATATTTAACTGCTTGGTCTGATTTTTAAAAGCGCAAAAGTATCTAGGCATATGAACAACTCTTTCTGAGAGGTTTCCTCCACAGATAAGTTCCTCATTCTTCTGTGGGAACTTAAACGAAATGGCACCTTCCTTTCCCTTTTTAAATTTTACTATAAAATGTTGGCCAAATTTCAATAGAGAAGAGGTGACAGAGAGAATGCAGCAGACCCTGCTGATCGTACTGCACAGAAAGCTGCCCAGTCACACAGGGCTGGTTTAACGCAGCTGCTCTGAAGCGCATCTACAGAGTTCTCTAGGAACCAGGACACCTGCAGCAGCTGCTAGGAACAAGGCTGACCCAGAACTTCCCAATTCACCCTCCGAAAATGTCCAGAGAGAGGGCACCTGACTAAAGGAAATGAAAGTTAGAGCAATAAAGCCACTCCTCTGCCCTCTGTGGTTTCTGCAGTTGTGCAGAGGGGACAGGGCTGGATTCCGAGCAACGAACCTGCAGCATTTGCCTGAGGTTTTAAAACAGGGCCTTAAAAAGCCTGCAAGGCCCTCAAGCACAGATTTAAAACACCTAAAGTTGAAACACTGAACTAAGAAATAAAATTGAACAGCAGCCAAACCATGAGATGTACTTTTGAGAAACACAAGGCAAACAGGAATGTTATTTCTTTATCATTAAACTTCTCTAACTGGACGCGAATTTGACATATCCATGACCCGATTTCCTCTGTTTCCCCTTAGACAGTGGTTCAGGTAAAAATTCAATAATTTAAGAAAAGTCTAACCCTCAATCTGGCTTAATGAGCTTTTTAAAATCAGGTACCGCATGTTCAAAATATCAAGATTACTCTTGATCTCGCAAGATGAAGATACTCTTTGGTATACGGAACCACGCTGCTCTAATGACTTTCGCGATCTAGAGAGCTGCCCGCACTCCTCGCTACTTACACCCCCTCGTTCTGCACCCGGGGGTGTAAAACTCCTGTTTGCAGGAAACTGATTTGCATTCCTGCCAAAACTACAGTTTGGAGCCACTCTGACAGTCCCGACTTTGCATGATTATCCTATGAAACGTGGAATGTGTCTCAAGTGCAACCCTCACAAAGAGCAGAGCCCAAAAAGTACCAAACACAGTCACGAATAACTTTGAAAGTCTGCAGGATTCAGAAAGAACAGGGAGAAAAGATCCCGTCCATCTCCTTTTCGGACAAAGCAAATGGTCAGTTTTACTGTTATTTATTAGTATTTCTAAGCTAATATAAACCAAACTGGATTGCTTTCAGCTACAAGAAGAACTGCAATCTAGAACTATTGCAGAATTACTGTAAAATTGCAACATTAACAGCTGCTATGGGTAGTAGAGAAAAGGCCATGGGAAATTTTGTTCCATTGTCAAATCCCAGGCCAGGGCACAATAAATAAAAGCTGGTTAGATGTACAATGAACCATTTCGGGAACACAACATACAATACTCACTTTGATACAGTTATAGCATAGCACTTTGTAGAAAAACTTACATGTGCCCTTGACATAGTAGACAACTTAGCCTTTTAAATTAGAAAAAGTAAAAATTAAAATGTAATAGATTGCAATTGCAGACAAAAATTAAATATCCATGTGAGAATGAGATTAAGAATTATATCAGAATTATATCAGTAAAAAAACCCAACCAGCCCGAACTCTTTGGAATAGGAACAGACTGAAGAACAGTTCTTTACGCTCTGCGGACCACTGGGGTTTCTTGAAAAGTAAGCTCTGCAAGAGGCACTAAAGACAATAAAGTTGATAGCTCGAAGATTTAAACTCTCTTTACAGAAAGTTACAGGAAAAAAAATCCAGCAGTTTGGAAATTGACAGGGGTTAAAAAACACTCCAATTTCTTTTCAAGAACTTCCACATAGAAAAAGTTCAATAAATTCGTCAAACCTGGTGTGCTAGGTGAGCCCCTGCGGCCGCCACTGCTGAGTAGTAAGGCAAGGTCTGGTTGCAATTCATTCCTGCCATGCACAAAGCCATGAGCATTGCCCCGCTGAAGGCACTTAGCCACTGCTTTGTATCTTCTTTGAACTGTAACGCTGTTGACTTCACACCAATAAGGATGTCATCCCTCTTATCCTAAAATGAAAGAATGAATTAACAAAACAAAACCCCCAAAATAGAACCTAAGTGTTAAGTCGTGAGAAAAGGGGCCTCACTGAAACTAGAAATGCTTCTTACTTAGGAACCCGATTGAAGCCTTTCTGAAGATCCCTTAAAAAATGATCCTCAGAGCTACTTTAGTGCCCAACAGCTCCATCAAAGTTATTTACACAGTGCGTTTACATGTAGCCGACCAAAAATTCCCAATGCTTCGCACACTACTTCAAATGTACAAGCAGTGGGAAAAGGCCCCTCTTTTTCTCCCTATTTTAGCTCATTCAAGGGTGAGGAATTGCAACAGGTTTGAATCCAAAGCAGCAAATTAAACACATAAATACACAGAGGTATCTACACGTTCCCACTGTTCCTCTACCTGATGAGCGTATATGGTGTCGTACACCAGCGTCCACATAACTCCAGCCACATATAGGGGCAAACACACAGACCACTCGCACGACCCTTTGACGGCCGACCACCCGAGCAGGGCTCCCCAGTTAAAGGCAAGTCCTAAAAGCAGAAGGAGAGTTCAGGAAACGGAGCTAAAAAGGTGCCAAGAGACATCTAAATTACATTTGGGGAATTCGCTGTTACCTCCTTGACTGTGTACCAAGTCAGCAGGTTTTTCTACACACACGAGTATCCCTATTTTCTATCCCTTTTTTCACATAGATATTAAATACAAAAATAACTTGACATTAAATACACGGGACATAAACAGAGAAGTACATAGAGCTACACATTTTTCCCCATTAATTTTTTATTTCTTTAGCACAGAAAAAAAATGCTTTGGAGTGCACTCACACAACACATCTCAAGTTAAAATGTTGCAAAACAGTACACAGCAAACTGCAGTAATTAATCATAAAAAAAATCGTAATTATGATTGAAAAGCTGAAGGCAGCTGAAATGTAAAATATACAAGCTACTGACAGATGTCTCATGGCTTCAGGTGCAATCAGTTCCTGTAAAGTGGTTTTACTGAGAACTGAAATGTGGAGCAAATGCACATTTACAAAAAGTTTCAATATAACCTCAAAACTACAGCTAATTTTCATGTGACAAATGTTCTCTCTCAACACTTCAAGAAAATACATTTATTATCAGGAAAAAATAACCAAACCCTAATTCCTAGATCTTATAAGCTTTTAAGAAGCTTCTGGCACAACACAGCTTTATCTGTATTTTTATAAAATTTAGATAAAAACAGATGGCTTAAGTTCAACTTCTAATTTCTAAGCCCCAAACAGTATCTGAAAAAAAGTAAAAACATTTTAAACTCACCCAGAACTAACTGTGGCCAATATGTTATTCTCTTCATCAGAGGATAGGTGATCACAAGAGACAAGGAGGCTGCTCCCAGGGCTATACTGTGAGAAGCATTATCAGACTTGTTATTTGCTGGTCCAAGAACCCCAAGACATTGTGCAGCATTACCAGTGTGGTTCACCTTATCAAACCAAAGACTTAACTTCCAGCTACAATGCAGTGACTAAAATCCTCCTTTTCTCTTGCCAAAGCTTTTCAGCTGAACACCTCTGTGCTTAACACAGAGTCAAGAAATGAAATTTTGAGGAATAAAGTGTCACTTGTAAATCACCTGTAGTAGTTCAGACACAGAAGCACACCGAGAGCCAAGCTAAGCTGTCCCCCAAGAAAAACGAAGGACTGGAAGGTGGAGATATCGCCAGCTGCTAGGGGTCTGCTTGCTGTCCTTGCAACCTGAAACGAGAAAAAAATAACATTAAATCCTAAATCCAGCATGATAAATACAAACTTGTCAGAGAAGTGTCATGCCACGGACACGACAGTGAACACTCTCCCGAGGCACCCCGGGGTACACAGGCCTTCTCGGCCACAAAGGCACACTGCTGGCCCGTGCTCGCTCTGCAGTCCCCCGGGACTCCCGGGTCCTTCTCTGCAGAGCTGCTTTCCGGAAGCTCAGTCTGTACCGGTGCATGGGGTTATCCCTCCCTAGATGGAAGACCCTGGTGAACTTCATGAGGCTCCTCTCCACTCATCTCTCCAGCCTGTCCAGGTCCCCATGAACGGCCCTTGGGAGTATCAGCCACTCCTGCCAGTTTTGTATCAACAAACTTGCTGATTGTCTGTCCTGGGTCCAGAGCACTGACGAATGCATTGAACCAACGGACCCAATATTGATCTCTGGGCCTCACTGCAAGATATGGAGCCTCCACCCAGACTTTGCTCCACTGTGCACAACCTGCCGAGCTCTGCCTTTCAGCCACTTCCCATACCAACCTTCCAATATCCAAAAATGGATTTGCCTGGAGATCTATGCATGCTTAAAGCCTACAATTATTGATCGTGTCGCAGGTGAAAGACTGGGTTTAATAACCGGCAATTCACTTCCTTATCAAACGTTAAGAGCCCTCCTGGTCTTTAGAAGCTGCCAGGGACTCCGCTACCTTTTTGTCATAGTCCCGATCCCACATGTCGTTGATGGTGCAGCCCGCTCCACGCATGAGCACCGCTCCGGCCCCAAACAAGGAGAGCAGGTAGCAGTCCGGGAAACAACCCGGCCCTGTGGCCAGGCCTATGCTCCAGGTGCACGGCAAGTACAACAGCCACGTCCCTGGGAGAAAACAAATTTTACATTGAAAACTCGGATTTAAACGAGCGCTGGTCCGGCACCAAAGGCAGAAACGCCGCAAGCGGCTCCCCGCGCTGTGCTGCCCACAGCCCGCCCCCTCCGACGTCACGCAACGGTCCCAACGGCGCCTCCCGGGCCGCAACGCTCGGGGCGGCCGTTACCGCCGCGCGGCGGCGTTGCTAAGGCGACGGCAGCCCCCCG
>VZSG01000862.1:28247-52841 GCA_013398315.1 Nothoprocta pentlandii
CTGGCAAAGGTTCAAAATTTGCATCCACCAGATGGTAGGTTCCTGCTCCAAAGAACACCTGCCTCATCACCACGTCAAGGCCCTGCCTGGCCGCAAGGCCAAGTTTGTCCAACCACCTGCCAAGGAAACGAGGCACACGATGAGCACATGAAGTTGCAGTCCAAAGCTGAGCTCTGCTGCCTCTCTCTGACCAACATGGGAAGTAGAAACAAAGTCTTAATGCTGACATTTGCTTAAAATTATACAACTGATTCAAATTCACGACTTGCAATGACTACCATACCAATTCCAGACTGCATCTGACTTGCAGCCTGATGTTATGGAATAAGTTAAGCCCGCTTGTTGCTGTCCTCACCCAAAGAAACAAGATATAGACAATTGAAACCAAAAGCAGGATGCACCCTTGAACTGCCCAGCAGCATAAAATTTGAGAAATCGTCACAGCAAATAACAAGGTTATCTGGGAACCACAGACACCGTTGCCATTTTGATCTGCTAACAGATCATTTGAATTGCTAAGAAAAAATCCATGTTTTTGTTTCTCTCGCTGTAACAAATCACTGAATCGGGCACCTTTGGAGAAAACGTAGATATTACTTTGGTTAATTATTTCACAGTAGTCAAAGTGTGACAGAGAGGAAGGACACAGGGTTAGTCGCTGGTCTCACGCTCTGGGACCAGCTAACTCCAACTCAACAAGCTTTGGTCAGCGAACACAGTGTTGTTACCGTGTCTTTGGGAAGCAAAAGTGAATCCTACTGACCCTGTGGGCATTTAGAGGCCCCAAAATGGCATTTTTTCAACTGTACAAAACTGTGTCATTTACAACACGTGCTATTTTACTCACATAAAGCCAGCGACGTATGTGTTGGACAGTTTGGGAGCGCCTCCTCCATACGCTGAGCTGGTTTCTCCCAACCAAACCTTCTTATCGGGTACGGTTGCGTCAACGATCTAAGCAGCGTCACATAGGAAAGAAAAGGAAGAGATGGCTATTGAGTGTGTGGCTTCTGAAATAAATTAATAAATCAATAAAAAACCTGTGCTTCAACCAAATGCCTCGGCAAGCAATTTGCATTTAATGGGTGGTAACATTGACTGAGGTAGGATGTTGTAGAAATTTTGATCAGCACAACCATAAAAGCAGTATTTTTTCCCCTAAAAAACCCACATCTGCTCACATTTAGAACTAGGAAAACGTCACTAAAGATGATTCTGTTTCTGTAAGCCTTCCAAAGCTGAGTAGCTTTATACTCTATTTTTTTTTTCCTGCTCTCAGGATCTCTAAATACTGTGAAATGCGAGCAAAAACCTACAGCAACTTTTGTAGATGTGCGAAGTTTCTAGCACAGACTGTTGCTCTTGAGTGCATCTATGAGCAGGATTGCTGATATGAGCTTTTGAATATTCACCCTGACCGTGGCAGCCAAGCATCCTTACTTCTTGCTAGGGGAGAAGCTCTGTTTGACCACGGATTCTGTTTTGCTCATACTACTAGGTGTGAACAAGTGAACAGGCTGACGCACCTCAAGGACGTCACGTATCGCTGTGGAAAAAGAATCCAGCACTTCTGGGCTCAGGAAATCCTCTCTCGTGGCATGTCGTCCATTCACGTAGTAGCTGAAATTGGAGGAAAAAAGCACCAAGTTAGGGAAAAATTCTTCCATGGGTACAAAACAACAGAACTCAGTCAGTCAGTACATTTATTCACATCCTCACTGTGTTTCTGTCCAGTTTTTATTTTTGTTTGTAAATGTACAGGTATGCTATTTATCTTTAAGGGACTTCCAGAGAGGATAACACGGACTAAGGCACGATATCACAGAAATTTTGATCAACAAGCCTAGAAGCAGCACATTTTTTTCCCCAAGGTATCACATTAGTCATTTGAGATTAGAAACATATCAGTTAATATGAGTCAGGTTCTGTATTTCTTCTCATGCTGAGTCTATTGTATTGCTATGTGATAACTTGCTTTACAGTGTAAAGTTAAATAGAAGAAAAATATCCCATGGCAGCGTCTCACTTGCTCCTTTGGCAGTTGGGAAGGGACTGGGATGGCGGCTCCATCTCAATCTGGCTCCTGGGAGCGCAGAGCTCCCTTTGCTTTAAGGGACACACGTTTCCTTACAGCTCTTCAACAGCATTAACATCCACTTTGCTCCCTGTACCTCTGAAGGAGACAGTTCTGCAGCCAGACGCCTTGGTCGAAACAGCCCGCGCGTGAAACACAGCCCGTGGGTGCATTCCCCAGCCTACCTCCATTTCTCGCAGTGTAAATATTTAGCAAGCAGAAGGACCTTGTGCGTGTCATTTCCATCACTGCTCTGCTCAAGTTAGAAATTCCTGGCCGTGCTTTCAGGTTTGGGCACTGACCAGCTTCTCCGAGCACCTCCTTGCCCAGATTTCTGTAACACATTCCCTCAAGTAATCCATTTCTTGGGAGGGAAGGAGGCATACGGAGCGGCACACAAGGAATCGTTCCACTGGGTATTTCCCTCCCCGCTTCCCATAAATAAGTTTAAATCAACATTTTCATGGCAGCTTCTCCATTACAAGCAACTGGACACCTGAGTGGTACTTACTGATGCCAAGTGACAGAATCAATCACCTTCCCTCCCGACTTCAGGAAGCTGCCAACAAAGAGCACAGGGCCGTTGCGAGGGTTAATTTATGTTTGTGCAACACGGAGAGATTTCTTGGGTGAAAACGGTGCAAGGGCCAGTGTTTAATTGTAAGACACGTGGATCAGTGAGGTACTGCTAACGTCTTAGTCGTAATGGGTGGAGAAGTTTAAGCTTAAGATTTTGCACGCAGGTAAGATTTCAACCGCCCTCCGTGCAAAAACCAACGGTTGTAAATTAAGAAAAAGCATCAAAACAAATCAGGCCTCAGCTAAGTTGGACTTAGGCATGTTGTCCCTCCCTCCTCGGGACCGCACCAGCTCTTCAGGGCGGGCGGCAGCCCCCGCTCACCTGCGCAGCAGCTTCTGCGTGTGCTTCTGCGGCCGCCCCACGTCTGGCCCGTAGAGCTGCGCCCGCCGGTACAGGCTGTAGCCGTCCAGCAGGTGCCGCAAGCGAACGAAGTCCTGCCCCAGCTGGAAGCCGTCGATGGAGAGGCCCGACTTCTTCCGGAAGCTGTTGGGCTCTGGGAGAGACGCATGCACCTCAGTACCCACGGCTCATCTTGAGGGACAAGGTACCAACCCTCTGGTGGCTTTTCTCCCCATAAAATAGTACCTCGCTCTTCGGGGCATCACCCAAAACGTGCCCTTAAATACACATTGCTCTGAGCACCAGCCCATACCGCGTGGTTTCCAGCCCACCCGCTGCCTGTCTTGCCCCCGGCCCGCGTTGCACTCACCGTTCCCCAGCTCCCAGGACATGTTGTAGCCCTGGGACGCGCAGTAATCCAGCAGCAGCCGCGCGTTGGAGCTGTCCCACTGCAGGCCGTTTTTCCGCAGCAGGGCGTTGAGCCCAAAGATCAGGTGAAACTGCGAACAGTTTGCGAAGCTGTACAGGATGTCCACTGTGTTTCCTGCACCATGGAGGAACACCACAGAGGCCGTTTATTTCCAAGGTCCACTGCACTTATGGCTTTAAAGCCAAATAAAATCTGCACGGTATGCATTTAATCTGCTGTTGTACCTATAGGTATGCTGGACTTTTCAGAGCCAAACCAAAAAACGCAGCCCCAGTGAAGCTTGTTAAACATCACCATGAAATATGCTGAGATTTGCTTAACTCCTGCAGTGACTGAATATTTTTAAATAAATAAAGGACAGAGTGGGGTATGCTTTTGTTTGTTTGTTTTAAGGAACATCTCAAGGACTTAGAGAAGCCTTCATTTTTAGTGGCTTCAGGTCTTAACTGCCCATGACACTCTTGCCCTGGAACAGCAATTTGCAAGCACAAGATCCCATCCAAGCACAAGAATCCATCAAACTCTTACTTGTAATGGTGGTGTTTTTGTGCTTTTTCCAGTACTGCTCCTTAAGAATTAACTTCTCTTGGGTGGGCCACTGGGCGAGGAGCAGGTTCTCAACAGCCGAAAACCCAGACCTTAATCCACAAGCCTCTGCAAGACAGAATAAAGCGTGACCCCAATGAAGGTCCCATTCCCCCAACAGGGTTCGATGTGCCAAGGGCTGTGTCCCTCACCAAGAAACGTAGGGAGATATGCAGAGCTGAGAGCCACTCCTGCAGATCTGTGGAACTCACCTCTACTTTCGTGACTACTATAATAATCATGCAGAAGATGGGCACGTTTTTATACATATATATGTGTGTGCATGTACGTATGCGTGCATGCATGTGTATATAGCTGCATTTAAGGGGAGGGAGATGGAAAGAGAAACTAAAAGACTAAACTGGACTTCTGGAAGCTGCTCAAACTTGTGGTCACAGCCTGCTAACCTGTCCTCACCCTCGGGCCGCCCTGGAAACCATGACTAAGTGCAGAGCAGGGTGCACAGCGCGGGAGGAGCAGATAAACAGGCTTCCCACCACAACGGCACATGACTAATGGTCCTAATGTTTACGAGAGATACAAGGCTCCGCTTCCTGCTCCTGTGTGATGGGGACTGTTGGCAGCGTTTCCTGTGCCGCAGTAAGAGCTGCTGACTGTGTTACGAGAACGAAATTAATACTCTGGCAGAAGTCTGCAGGCTTTTCGTCCCTCTCTCCATACACATAAATACGGTTTCTGATTTTCTACATAATTTCTACCGAAACTCACAGAGGATCCCACGATAAACAGTAGAGGAAGTTAAAAGCAGGCCAAAGTGGCACGTGTCCCAAAGAGAAGCAGCCTATTCAAGAAAGGAGCATAGGGTGAAAATAATACTTCCAAACCTACCACTACCTGCTTGCACTTATTTACTAAGGACTACTCTTTTTTATTTCCTTATAAAACTACTCTAGAGTGCTTAATATATTTTAAAAGAATTTAAGGATAAAAAAAAGGCTTTAATTCAGGGAACTCAAAGGAAAAATATTTGCACCCAGGGACAAAACATAAGAAGTTAAGACTGTCAGGTCAGGGTCACTTTATCTAAGTCACTTATCTGAGTGTTAGGAATATGGTGCTCACCATCAGTGTAACTCTGGCTAGCAGAAAGCTAGACAAAACAAGCAGTTTGGTCGGAGCTGGTTGTTTTTCAGGGTGAAACCGCAGCTTTTGAGCTGACCTTAGCTGGCTCCCACCTGCTGGGAGGGCTGCAAATGCTGTGGTGGCCTCACAGAAACGGGCCTTGGGCAGCAAAGTTGCACAGGGTACCATATACATCAGGGATGTGTGTAGGAGCCCTCCTCATTTTCACATGCACCCTGGCAGAGCTCGCTGTTTTAATTGTGCTGGAGGAAAAGAGCATTGACAGATTTTGGAGAATGTAGGGAATTGTGTTAGACAGTGGGAGAGACATGGAGAGGGCCCAAAAGAGGATAAGGTCAACGTGGAGGTAAGTTGGGAAGATCCTTATGGAAGGGAGCAATCCTGGAGCAGAGAAACACAAGTCCTGCAGCCACACGTTTGATCCATCTGCAGCACCTTTCGGAGCAGTTTATTATGGGTTAAAGTACGGGGTGTTCATTGCACTTTACCTTGCTTCACCTGAAGCTCCTGAAGGATTTTCTCTTCTAAGGTTGAATCCCTGACAGGATCGAAGATGAGAAAATCCGTTTTGGTGCCGCCAAACCTCAGGAAGCCTGGGGACAAGGCTCTGGCGAGGGTGCGCAGCCTGGGGTTGCTGAGGGAAGGATATCCAGAAACGGGAGACATCAGTGAGGGCGCCATCCCAAGCCCCTCATGTGCCTGTAATTCCCATCATTGTTTTATATAAAAGGATCACTGCAGGCCAAGGGATTCGGAGGGCTCAAAGGAGTCTGTGTGCGAGGGAGATGTGCTCCAGGGATCCCCGGTGTGCAGCTGAGCCACAGCGGGGAAAGTTAGGGAGTGCTTTGAGAACAGGCGGCTTTTCTCCCCTGGGTATTTGTGATTTTGCTTAAGCAAAACCAACCTAACGGTCCCACGAGGACCTGGACATAAATCTGATTTCCACCATCCCGTCCAATTGCCCTAAGCTACAGGCAACCTAAAAGCGTTTGTGCCGAAGACCAGAAAGGGGAAAGGGAGCATCAGACAAGGCTTGATGCACAAGCGATAGCGCTGATAGCGCTGCGCCGAGGACAGCGGGGACCGATCGCTGCCCACCAACAACTTCCTGCTCGCGGCTTTCTAGCCTCATCCTGATCCCAATCCCGATCCCGATCCTGATCCCAGAGCAGCTGCTGCTTTCTAGCCTGATCCTTATCCTTATCCCAGAGCAGCCGCTGCTTTCTAGCCTGATCCTGATCCCCGAGCAGCCGCTGCTTTCTAGCCCGATCCCTTAGCAGCTGCTTCCTGCTAGCCCGATCCTGATCCCGATCCCAATCCCGCGGCAGCCGCTGCTGTCTGGCCCCATGCCGCTCCTCCTCTGCTGCCGCCGGCAGGTCTAAAGGTCGCAACCGCAGCCGCTTCCAGGCAAGGTGGGGTCCCCCTGCCACCGCCTCGGAGAGAGGGAAGAGGTGAAGGAGGGAGCCTAGGGAAAGGCAGGAGGACTGAAGAATTAAAGGTGGATTTGAAAAAGGGGATTTAAAGGAAAAAAAAAAAGAGCAGCTGTATAAAGTATAGGGTCAAAAGGAGGAATGAAGAGGTTAAAAAAATAAAAGCAAAAATGGGAAACAACTTCTGCAGATTTTGAGCTCCGATTTCTAAAGCTGTCGCCAGGACAGAGCTGCCCAGCCCCTCTATGTGGGACCCTCGTCGCTCGGAGCCGGCTGCCTACCTGAGGAAGGTGACGTATCGCGGGTCCTGGGCCAGGCTGGCGTCCAGCGTGAGCGAGAGGAAAGCGGGGCTCACCTCCCTCACGGGCCGTCCCCGCAGCCCCAGGCTCAGCGCGGCCACCGTGGCCTCGTGCAGCGGCGGCTGCGCCGGGGCTCGCGCGGGCAGCAAGCAGAGCAAGAGCAGCAGCAGCAGCATCCCCATCATCCTCATCCTCATCCTCATCGCCGGGAGCGCTCAGCTTGGCCACGGAGCTGCTGCCCGCGCCGCGCGGGGAGCACCGCTCACCCCAGTGCGCCAATCCGCGCCGCTCTTCCTGCTCCATGCCCGCGCCGCCGGGAAGGCCAGGAAGCCCCCGCCCGGGCGGAGCGTGGCCCCGGGTCGGCCCGCGCACCCCCACGGCCCCGGGAAGCGGAAGGGCCGGCGGGCGAGTGGCCCTGGCGCCGCCTTGGAGCCTGGGGCTTTCGCCGCCCTTCCCGTCCCCAGCGCGGCCATCTCCTCCGTGCCAGGAGCCGGGGCAGGTGGAAGGCTTTGCTCCAGCAAGCGCTGCTGGGCATTCACCAGCCCCAGCCTTGCTTGCACGCACAAGAACACTTAGATTCATCAGTTTTATTTAGCACAGTCAGGTCGGAGAGCCTGTCCTTACCAGCTGATTTTAAGCATACACCTCTCCTACTGGGCTCGTTTCGCAATGCTCTTGCTAAGTCACGCTGCACGTTGCCCAACACCTCTGGTTTAGCAACGTGCAGCGTGTCCCAAGTGTCCAGCGCTTCCTCCGTTCACATGTGGCCATGAATTAGCCTGGCTCGCGCTCACCCCTTCTCCCCTGCCCTTGCTCGCTCCAAATCTCTGCATTACACAGCCCAGCTCCAACGGATCAAGGCAGACCCAATAAACGCCCAGTTTGCGAGGAAGTGTGACCTGCAGGTTGTGCTCCCGGAGCGAGGAGATACGGGCGACACTCCTGGCTGTGTCAGCCCGTGAGTCAGTGCCCAGCTTAGCGGCACCCTCCAGTCGTGCGTCTGCACCGCCAGGAAGGGCTGGGACAAAACGC
Organism: Nothoprocta pentlandii; assembly: GCA_013398315.1. NCBI lineage: Eukaryota > Metazoa > Chordata > Aves > Tinamiformes > Tinamidae > Nothoprocta > Nothoprocta pentlandii. The sequence goes on from VZSG01000862.1 coordinate 36,121, forward strand.
TCTTTATGAGGTGCCTATCAAAGCAATAAATCATGGTATCTGTGAATGACTGAAGCGTCCCGTGCATCACCCAGCCCTCTGAACAAACCTGGTGTTTCGGAAGTTACCTGCGTGACAAACCCTTATGGCAAACCACTATTAAAGACGTTACTACGGATACAGAAAACGTTAATAGCCATCGGCTGAGATACAGATCCCTGCACTGGCTCCTTTCCATCCCTAAAAAGAGGTCCTTGGTATGGAGAGACTTTGAATGGGTTTTCCTTGCTTGCCACCTTTCTTGCTGTTGAGGCTGAAAATCCACACTCCAAATCCATGCTGTGGATTCAATGGATATATTGCAAACAGCGAGCATGAAACGCCTAGCACGCATTACAACCCAGCAAAGTCTTGCCCTTGGAAAGCTATACATAGCTAAATATAAAACAGCCATATGCATTAAATGGGATGTATTTTTAGGCTTTTTTTTTTCCACATTGCATTATATCAATTTCTAAATCCTGCAAAATAAGGATGAATTATGGCCAGGGCTTAAAAACACTTGTGTTTTTTTTTGAAGCTAGTTCCACACAACACCCCACTCCACTTCCTTATTTCAGAGAAAGCTGCACCCTGCGCCCACCCAGCCTTTGGAACTGGGAGCTAAGAATAAACCTTTCTGGGAAATTAAACATATAGAGGAAGGGCAGCGTTCCTGCTAACGTACACGAACGCCTGTGGGGGTGGCGTAAGGACCGCGTGGTCCTTATGTGCTCATATGGCTGTTTAGGGAATTCGGTGGAAGTTCAGTACGCGGAACAGGAGAAATTGCTGCAACTTTGCAGCATTAACGGGGATGAACAAAGCTGCCTATGGCAAACCACCACTTATATGCTATATATTCCTACATAAAATGAGTATACACTTGAAAACCATATGCATTTCTCTGAACAGAGGTCGAAAATCCAGGTTACGTTCTCCAAGTCTCCCAAATTATTTCCACACCATCTAAAGCCATTGAAGGTTTTCTTCTCCAAAGCCTTGCTTCCATAGACTGCCCAGCAAAGTCTGGTATTTTGGCAAATGGAGGTACTTCAGGAACCCTCCTGAGCTCAATTCCAGCAAGTACAACGGCTTTAAAATAGATGACAAACTGTCCGCACAGGACTCGCGCGCAGGGGCTTTCTGGAACACGTAAATCACAATAGGTCCCATTCACACAATGAAAATTAACAGCTAGGCAGCAGGTGAAGCCCCACACTTCTACCAACCCTTCCCCAAATCATTGCTAATAACCTGCACAGGGATTCCTGAAAGGCTGAGTTCAATACCTGGGGAAAAAGAAAACCCGTGAACATAGGATCTAGTTTGCCCAGGTTTTTTAAAAGTAGAATAACACATGTTATTAAAAATTGCCAGCAACATATATACATCTATAAAATATGTATGAAATATGTATATGCATGAATATATAAAACATGTATGAAAAATATGAAATACAGAACATCTGCATGACTTACCTTAACTCCAAAGGGCCTATCATGGCTTTGTACAGATAAGCTAATCGTAACTGCTTCTTGGAGAAGCTTTAGGGTGTAAAAACTCCTTGGAATCAAGGAAAGACTCCTTGCACAAGCTTGTCCATAGCATGGCAGCCAGCAGCATCCATTAACCCAATAAATTCCCACAACTGCATGCAAAATTGGTCTTTGAGTCCAGTCCTGCATATTGAAATACCAGAGCATCTTCCAGCAGTGCTTAAGAAACGTAGCTATCTGTTGTATTTCTTCATCCAAGGAGAAAGCATGTGCCATTGACTTCTTTTTAGGGATTTTAATGCTACACTACTAGGTATTAAAGAAAAGGAGGCAGTGTGGAAGATGTGGGCTGGCTTATTTGGTTGGACTACACCTATGTCAGGAAAAGAACAAACAAAAAATCAGGTTTTCCACAGGAGAATTTTGCAGTCTCCTCCCTGGCACTTGTAAGGACACAATTCCCTGCACAGGGCGCCTGGGGACACCATGCAAATGGACCTATGATGGACCATGATGGACCTATGAAAACTGTCTTTTAAAGCTACTTTAAATATACAAGCTTTTATTTATTATTAGCCATCATTTTGTCAAAATCAGTTTTACTTACAAGGGGAAGCATTAAGGGACATGCTTGGATAACCTCAGGGCTTGGCAGATACCGGTTCTGCATCTGAAGGCCAAATTTATCGCTTACTGAAAGAGTCAACTATAAAACATGCCTTGATGTTTCCAAAACGACCCAAAATATCAGTAACACGACTCCCTTGAGGTGCTGCAAAGTCTAGCAAATGACTCACGCTGCCTCCGAAACTTGCAGTTTTGAAGTTCTTGGCCTGGTTTAATAGAGAATGTCCAAGCATTGCACTCACCTGAGCTTTTAAAGACACGACACGAAACACCAGAATTGCTGCCTTAAGGCAATGTTTCTTGTAAATGAAGGCTAGGCCTGGGGAATTTGCTATCTAGGATGTCTCTAGTATCACAACCAAGTGGGCAATATCAGTTTCTCTACCACTACCTCCTTTCCTGTAAATATCAAACATAACAGCAGATCCTGCTTGATTTAGAACAGTCTTGTTTCCCTGGAGCTGCAAACATAACAGTAGAATTGAGTCAAAGTGGCAATGCTTATTAAATTTTATCTTAGGTTTCCCTTGCTGAACAAAAGCCAATTGATTTTACATTAAAAAGCCAAATTTTCATCTGGGCAATATATTGGTTTTAGCAACTAGCTTTCAAGTCACCCATCATACACGCAGTACCGCAAACTTCTAACATGCCACATACTGGTCAGGTGAAGAAGTTTAAGACATCGCAGCTGAAAAACACTTGCAAAGCTACTTTCAAAAGCCCACCTGTGTGTCAAAACCAAACAAAATTTACTTTCCAAGTAGTAATTTGGATACAAAATTATCATTGGATACAAAATACACACACAAAACAGGTTTACAAAAAGCTTTAAATATTTATTATAATTATAGCAGCTTTATATAGGACAAAATTAAAAAAGTAAAAGTACTGGAATTTCATGGCTTCATGATTTTTTAATGATTCAATTGGTCAGCAGGCTCCTGGGGTATCTGCAGGCATCCTTAGCAGTTCATCAACTTCTTCTTGCAAAGCCGCAGCTTTCTCACTCAGCAGCATCTATAATTAAAATCAAATCATTAGGAAACAAACACAAGGGCATTTGCTGTACTGCAAGGAAGGGTAAAAATAGATGTGTGTTCCAAGCTTGTACCTGTGTCTTTCACGATGAAACAAAGCAAAGGCTGCTGCTGTCAGCAAGACTGTGGTTACTCCTTTAAAGGACTAATATTTTCACTGGCACTACTGCTAATATATTTTACTGCTTAGGCATATGGGTATAGAAAACACTGTAAAACCTAAGAAGCCACAAGATCCATGAAATACTAATTCACTTTTTGGTCCTATGCTTTTAAGCACACAAAAATGACAGAATGAACCCATTTCATCTAGTACCTGTAAGCAAAAGCATTTTTAACTTGAGGCATTTATTTTCAATGTTAAGGTGAGTAATCATACATGGTATCTGTCAGATTGCAATGACTTGGGGACTGAAAGGGGAGGGCAGTGATTCACTCCCCATTTCCTCCGACAAGCTGTCAAACTTGGCTTCCCTCTTGGACAACTCTCCCTATCCTGCACACAAACTATTGGAATAGTTGACATTTGCCTATCATTCGGGTGCACTAAGGTCGGCACGGGCTGGCTTCCTTCCTCTTGTGCAAGAGTTAGACAACTCCTAGACCAATAATATTGCAAACAACAGTAGGACTTCAGCACATCCTTAATCTAGACCCAAAAATTCCATCTCAGATATTCAAAACACCTGAAAACTTCTATTATTTCAAATTTCACTCTTTTCGACAGTCGGAGGCTTTGAAGCTATTTTCTTATAACATTTTTACTCACTTTTGCAGATGAAACTATCTGTTTGGCTTGACGTCGCGACAAATGCTCAATCATCCTCACGAGTGTTTCTGGATTTGCATTAGCTAAGTGTGCTAGGGTTTTGTACCCTGCATTATAAAGCTGTTTTGCACGGGCCTGCAAGCAAAAAATTAAGGTGTGGTGAAAGATTATTAGGCAAGACAAAAACTGTCATCCAGTCTATCCCTGGATATCAGTCTGACCCCCTCTGAACCGCCCTCTGCAGAATACCCATCCTCTCTGCAATGGTGCTGAGCACCTGCTGAGCATCCTTATCCACAGCGACCCCTTACCGAACATTTTCCCTACAATCTTACACAGCTTAATAACATTTCTTATTTTTCAGAGGCTACTAATACTGATTTCAGCATCCTCTTTTCTTACCAGCTTCCTTATTGCATTCACTGTCACTAACATGAATGACCATTCTTCATTTTTAGCTATATAATAAGGGTTAATATCTGAAAAAATCAAGTCCTTAATTTTCCATAATTCAGAAAAAAGTTATTCAAGCTTCCACAGAAGTCAAGAAAAAACACATTTCCCTGTTCAAAACTACAGATAGCAGTTCTTTCCTTTACTGTTATGAGTTACACCATGTTTGACGTTTCTGCAGCTTGTGTTGTTACAGCTGGGAACTCTCACGCACAGGATAGAGTCCCTGGAATTGAAAGATCGTGAGCAGTAGGGAGTTTTATCTGCTTCTTACTTGGGTTGATCCTCTTGTAAAGAAAGGAGGCAAAGCAGCCCTTACGGATTTGCCAGGCAAAGATGGTTTCTGGAGCAAAATTTCTTTCCATAACAAGTAGTGCTAAGGTTCTTTACAAAATTTAAATAAAAATGCACTTTAGTTCAGTCACAGAAGACATATTTTGTTATAAACTTTTGTATGCTGAGTTATAAAGTAACAAAGCATTTGGTCATCTAACTACCTTGACTTTTTTCCCTCCTTTCTTTAGAGGAAACAAAAAAAGATGTATTTGATGACAACTACCTATGCCTTTTTTTGGGATATAGTATCCAAGAATGGCCTACAGAAAATACAGTGTCCTCCAAGGTATTTGAGAAGCAGAAACATTCAGTTATGGGAAGCAGTCACATTATTATCACCAAAGAAAAACTGCCAGCAAATACTTTGTGCTTTATTTCCCTGTTACTGCATGCACAGTACACCTGATGGTCCAAATGATATCCACACTAGGGACTTGCCTCCCATGAAATGGTTTTAGGTAGCTCTCTGAGCAATATTTTCAAGAAAAGATAAAAGGAACATGTTTATCCTGCACTCCTGCTACCACACTTTACATTTTATATTTGAATAGGAGTCTTTACCTCAGAGGCCAGATTAATTTCTTATTTAAAATGCAAACAACATCACAAAAATTACTGTAAAAATTCAAGTACCCAATACATCTCATATCTGAGAGTCTTCTAGCTTAAACTGTTAACTGCTCCCATGGAGGGTGAAGAAACCTTAACGCTAAAGTGACTTGGATTCTGTTTTTTTGTGTGTGTAACAGCAACATGTTTAACACAGAAGTTGCTATTTAAGAGCTCATGAACAGAGAGCCAGGTTTACCAACCTCTAGAACGCCTGCTACTTCCATCAGAGGGATGAGCTCTGCCTTAACGCAATAGGTCAGCTGTTTGGTAAGCTCTGTCAACAGGGCTTTATAAACCCAAAACTCCTCCAGTTCCTGAACAGAGATTCAAAAACAGAAAAATAGTATTAAAGAAACCGAGGCACAGGTCTATGCTCTTTACTACCGATAGAGCTCTAAGGCAAGGAGCATATATTCAGTTTCTAGACACAGCAAGCTGTTATCTGTAGTTACCCTCATTTCAAAACTGTGACAGTGCTGAAGGACTAGCAATAATATATATTTTTTTTAAATTAAGAGAAGCTGAGGAAGCTGTTCTTCTAGGATGACATTTGGACACTAGATCTTATTTCAAATAGCACAAAACAAAGCTCCATCATTTGCTTCATTAACAGCAGGTTCTGACACTGATTAATGCCCTGCACATGAAAACCACTTCGTGTTTTTGGTCATGCTTTTCTGAAGAGGAAATATACACTGTATTGCACTGAAAACGGGAAACACAGCATCTGTTTTAAGTTCTAATATACCACAACAGAAAAAAATATTCACTGTTTTGCAAAACAGAAGTCCTGAAGAAGGTGCTGAGATGCATTTAGGAGTACCTCACAGAAATGTAGAACACAAGAGGCAAAGGAAGCGGCAGACGTTAGGAGACTTTGCACATATCCTCGGGACATATTGAATTTCTCCGCAACACTCCACACGTTGGTCTCCTTCAGCAGGCTATAAAGGACGAACGACAGGTAGAGCCTGTTGATAACTGCACTGTCCACATTCTAGGAAGAAAGCAGGTGAGAAGTGAAAGCTCACAGAATTCCAGATGTTCTGATATCGCAGCAGCTTCTTTACACGTATAAACAAATGTGTTGTTACATTTGAAACATATTACATGACATTAACTAATGGAGTGAGGTTAAAAGACCCTTAATTATTAGAAGAACAGTTATAACACTCGAAAGGCTAATGAAAAACATATGGAACATTTCTAAACTTTCAAATTAAAAGATTAAACTGTTTTCTTGTGAGAATGATAAGCTTGTAGCCTACCTTTCTGATAGCTTGTCCAGAAGCCTTTTTTGTAACAAAGCTTTCAGGAACCCCCACAATATCTGCTATTCTTTGCTCTGCTGGACTGAGCTGGTTGAACTGAAAAAGATGGGTTACAACTAGAGTATTGTTTTCTGTTAAAAATTATGTTGTGATATGACATCTATTAGGTGTTTATGAAATATGACAAAAGCCACTTGAGCTGTACGATCAAAACCAAAGCATATACCACAACCTTTACCAACTGACACCCCAGTGATTACATTTCCTGTAACTTAAAAAGTAATTTCAAAAAATCAATGAGCAAAATGAATATATGCCCTGATCCATGACTGAAAGTCAATTCTCACCTGTCTCAAGTATATCATCCAGTCCGGGTTACAGTTACCAATCATATCGTACGGAGTTGCTAAATAGAGAAGATGAAGATTGCTCTCAAGAACGAGGCCTCCCAAACCCTTCTTCAGCTCTCTATAGAGGGTATTGCAGTGTGTCAGGTCTATAGATCCTAAAACAGTTATCACAATTTTAAACAGGTATCCACAAGTTACCAGATAGACAGTTGATGAATACATTTCAACATGGGCACGGATTGTTTTCCATTTTCCAGAAAATGCATTTCAAATTCTACTTAAAAGCCTCGTGGCAACAAAGACAAGCTTGGACATGTCCTCTCAACAACTCAGCAGGCATCTCAGGTTAGTCATAGGGGTTATTTCCCTCCAAAGAGAACACTCCCTATGCCTTACTCTACTCTTGATAAAATAAAGTTTAAGCTCAAGGATTTGGAGGTCTGTGTTTTGGTCCCCCAAAAGCATTTAGTAGCATTATACATATTTTTAACCCATCCTAATTTAAAGGAAGAACTGAGAGATGAATAATTGTTGTAATTAGAATCACTAAGTTGATATAGAGAAACCAAGAAGGTAGCCACTGACTTGCATACATGTCAAGTTTGTGGGCATTTTTGGAACTTCAATGAATTCTCCAACTTTAAACTTCTGGAGCAACATGCTCCAAAACTTAATTGCAGATTCTCATATAAACTTTTCAGACATTTGGACAGCCTATTCCAATTATCTTCTATGCCCTGTGTCCTCACGTTACGAGACAGAAAGCAGAAGTTCCTGATACGCTATCGTCACTCCGGACCACATCCGGCCTAGATTTCACAGACTCCCTTTCCCTTTAACTTTCTTCTAGCAAAAGGAACTCCATTATTTATAATACCTTTTCATAAAAGCAGATCACTTCTACTGTAATCACCAAAGAAATGAGTCCTATTTTTGGTACGGGCCTGGTCTGACTTGCCTTGTCACAAAATTCCAGCTCATTCCCACTGTGTTCAGTCATTGACTGTTCATTGTCTAATCCCATCATTATTTAGGGCATCACATCATTTAATAATTAAAACAGGCACTACGTCTATTTTTCATTGCAGTTTCAGCAGATGGGCAATCATCCCAACCAGATGGAGATGAAAGGCTTTGTTGAAATAGAAAAAAAGGACAAGAATGAAAAATATCTTACCTTTATACGTAGCTTTACCCAACTGTGTGATTGTTAACATGGTTTGGGAATTATTGTCCTTTTCAGATGATTTTCCTTTCAGGAGTCCGTTTTCTATCAGATTTTCTACCCCTTCTTTAATTATATCCCAGAGGCTCTTCTCTTTAGCGAGCAGCTGCTGCTGAACACCCAGCAACGTGTGGCACATAAAACTGTAGATTTCCTCAAGGGTTGCTGCAATCTGTAGCAGTTTTGCAAGTGATTAGCTTGGTCAAAAAAGGCAAGTTTGCAGAACATTATGCAGGACATAAATTACATAAACCACCCAAAAAGTTACTGAATACAGAGACATTGCACTACCCTGTTAACTGTCTCTATAGAATGACATAATAACAAATACTACAGTAGACAGTCTACCTATGAAGTCTCTGCGGGACCTACATTTTTATCTTTTCCATTATTCCTCCTATTGCACCATGTTCTACTGTTGCTTCTTTCTAGTCTTAAGCTTTTGAACAAATTATTTTTTTTTAACAAAAATGCAATAACGTAAAAATGCTTTTCAAGAGGGAGATATAATTTTGACCTTGTCCACATTAAAAAGTGTAGTGTCACAGCATTATTTGATACGCGAGTTAGGTAAGAATACTAATCACAACTTTGTCCTATTCATCTGACCAGAAGCCAGATGAACTTGGATGTTAAGCCGCTGAAAAAAAATCTGCTTTTACTACAGAACCAGGTAATAATCCTTTACTTTCTCAAATGCTTCTCAATTTACAGAAAAAAAAACAAACAAAAAACTAATACCTTCAATCCAACCAAAGATAACAACAGGCTCTGTATTCCCTTATTGAACTCAGGCAGGAGATTGCTGTAACAGTTCTCTAACGGACTGCTAATTAAATCTTGAACCTACACGGAAAGAAATATCTTAATTCAGAGAAAATACTTCATATACACAAAAGGTTTGCATTGTCATTTTATAGTGCTGATATTCACCTTTACGCTTATACAGAAAAACTACAGACATCTGAAATTTCATGTCTGAAACCTTACACTACAGATAACAAAGGTAATGAGAAAAAAATCTTGGAATTCAGAGGTATAACACAAGTCAAACACTTGCAACAGAAGGGCCTAAGTAGCCCAGCTCCATCTCCCTACCCCATCAGCTAATTCACATCATCTTACAGTGGCCGAAACCATCAGTTCAGTAAAAATTACCAGCTGCTTGTCTTTTTCTTGTGCTATGAGAATGCTTTCACCAGCACTGTCAATACCAGCTCGACCTGCTCTGCCGATCATTTGTTTGTATTGACTCTTCTTCAGGAACTCTCTAGCAACGTAAGGAGCTCTTAAAATAACCCTGTTTAAAAAAAAAAAAAAGGGGGGGGGGGAGAAATGAAACAAAAATAGAGTAAATCCTACTAAAAAACAAAGGCAAAACAGACCACAGATTAGCAGTGGTCCCTTTTTCCTCTGAGATCTAAACATACACACACAGAATTAGATTATGAGCATCCAGGCCCAAGTCATATGGAGTATGGCAGACACGATTAAGACAGGTATGACAAATAACATGGCCTTTCTAGCGATTCAGACTTCATAAATTAAGTCCTGGGCTGTGTTAATTCTGCCCAGAAGTCACTGACTCATTTTGTCCTGCAAGTCAGTAATGAAAGCAAAAGCATCCTTCAAACAACACTGATACTTGCAACTTGAACAATGCAAAATCTACGGAAACCACAAAAAAACATTTCTGAGGAACAAACCTTCTGGCTGGTAGGTTGACCCCAGCAGCTAAAGTCGCTGTGCAAGCAAGAAGACAGAGGACCCCCGCAGAATAAGCTTCCTCTATACTTTTTCTTTCATCATTAGTAAGGCCACTGTGATGATAGGCAATACCAAAAGGAATGGTTTGCTTGAGAACAGGGCAGATGCTTCCATTTCCAATTGCCTTCAGATTCTTAATGAGATCTTGCTTCTCTTTCTCTCTGTGAGCTTTAAAATCTCTTGGAGGAGGAAGAGTGTTGCTTTAGACTTTGATCATGCAGTAAAACTTAACAGAACAGGAAATAAATGCTTACTGTCTATTTTTGTAATGCACAAGATGCTAAATAAGTTCCCAATATTAGAACTGTTTCCTTACTGGGTATAAATGGGACGAGATATGGGTAGCAAGTACACAGAAGAAAGGAAAGAGTCAGATACCAGCTGCAAATTAAGCTTATGGAAACATCAAAGATGGTTTCAAATTTGGTGAGGAAGGAAATTTATTACTTTAATATAATGTCTTGATTACAACTTAACCTAGTAGCCTATAAACATATATCATCAGGCTTATGTGAAACTGAAGTTTTTATAAATGAAATCAATCATTATATTTACTTCTTTGTTAATGAAGCCTAGAGTTTTCATACTTTGGGCATGTACAAAAATATAATGAATAGATTAGGAGATATCTGGCTAAAATACAGTATCAAAAGTGATACAGAAAAAGCGTTAAGGAACCTGCAGAGAACAAGACTATCAGAACATAAATTAAACAGACTGGTTCTTTGCATGTATTTCAGCGTGCTTTGTTACTTGCACATTTGTTCAAAAATATAAACTGTTTTGGAAACACATTTAATAAGAATTATTGAACATTTTCCAACAATTTATGCAGTTAACATGGCATCATCAAAACGAATTCACTGAAGTACTTCTCAACCAGGCAAAGTCATTTCTTGCTACCAAAAGTAAATCCTAAGCTCTGACAAAAGACTCCCTACAGAATTAAGAAAATGAGACACATACCTGTTCAGATACTTACACACCATTGCTGCCACATTCTCACAGTTCTTTTTAGTGGGACAAAAGATTAGGCAGGAGTATTTTGGAATAACTTCAGTCACCAGTGCGATAATATGGTCAGGGTCTGCTTTCTCCAGATTACTTGAATACTGTCAGAAAACAGATAGAAGTAGGTTTATTTGTTTATCTTCCACGCCATAAAACTAGCATTTATTTAACAATTCTCTGTTTTACTAGCCTAGTAATTTGCTTTAACATGACTTAAGTAATAACCACATGTTTTAATTATTTCCTTCTTGCTCAAGTTTCCGTTAGCAACCCCACAGTCACGTCACCTGCTACTGGTAGTCTATAATTATTCACTTCTTCCATAAGACTAAAACAAATCTTTCTGTATTCTATAACTAGGTATCTATATCTACCTATCTATATCCCAAATTCTGTATTCTAACAGGCCAAAATTGATAAATACCTTCTTTTGTCATCTAAGTGTGATTAGCAGCCCAGAAAAATCTAACAAATGACATTTAGGAATAGGTAACTGAAATATTCAAGCATAATTTTCCTCACATAGAAAAAGTATGGAAAAAGGAGAAAGTATTTTCTTTTTATCCAAAAAGAAAAAAAAAAAAGGCAGAAAAAGATAAAAATATAAGCATTTGGTATTTTACGGTTCTCCCCTCCCCAAAGTGTTTCTCTCACAGATGCTAGGAACAAACTATTGTGCCACAGTAATCTGTGTTGTAGAAGCCACGCAGGCAAACCAAAGAAAAACATAATTTCATAAAAGCAGTTCAAAGACACAAGCTTTAAACTCTTTGGTATTACCTTGAAACTAAGGAGACGTGAAAAGGTAAAGCCACATTCTGCTTTGCTGTCAACTTCATAAATAGCGTCTCGTATTTTAATGTATTCCTTTAATTCTACCTTAGTGGATTAAGAAAGAAAGTAATATGACCTAAATTAGCAAGTCTTCTCTAAACTTTGTTATTACTAAGCAGTTTAAATGTCTCTTTCAAAGCATTACCTTCATGTAAATACACATGCACGCACATACAAGCACCTGTTCCCCCATCAATGATTTTTTTTAAAGTCAGTATTTCTAAATACCTGCCATGACAAAATAAGCACCTCCATAAACAGAACACAAGACCTTACAAGCTACAACACATGAACCATACTGATTCAAAAACTTAATCTAAGTTAAAATGACAGAAATCACTTAACAGTAATCACAAGAGGATCAATTACATTTCTGCATGCATGAGCACATACAACATACTCAGATGTATCCCAGAAGCATTAATACAACTCTAACCTGTAACAAGCATTATATTACCTAACTTATAAAACTAAACAGAGGAAATAACAAGAATTGACATAACCTTAACAAAACCACATTGATTTTAATGTCAAAAATGTTATTTACTAGTTTATGGTAGCTTGTGTACAGACCGGTCTAAAATTATTCGTATAGTAATCTGCTTGCAAGAACTTCTGCAGGTCCCCAACGTTATTTAAAGTTGCACTCATTCCAATGACTTGTGTATTTTCTGTAAAAGAGAAGAGGACTTTAATTTACTGCCATGCTCAGTTTCTTTAACACAGCTGCTCATTCTTTGATTTTTAAGAAAAAGATTCTCTTTAATGCCTACTGACTCAGCAACTAGGGTGACTGAGGGTGCCCAGAATAAAGTATTTTTAGAGCTTTAAGAAATGCTGTGGATGTAGCACTTTTTCTGATGTTTATATCTCGTGTAATATTTCCTACTCACATCTCCATAAAACCTGCCACTATTGGCATGTAAGAGTAAAGAGTAACAGAGAATAAAGCTTACCAATTAAACATTGAGCATCTTATAATCATATAAGATTTTACATACAGTAATTAACTTCTGGTTTTTTTTTTTGAGAATACTCCCAATATCAAAACTGATACTGATTTCACTTTTGACAACTATGTAAAATGTTTACTTTTGTTCTTAATTATTGTAACAGTAAAAATACACCCAAAACATTCATAGAACATTTCTGTTCTTATCAGATGACTGACCATACACCCCAACATCCTACAAGATGCCAAATAAATGTCTTCTATGATGATTTTGTTAGGCTGCAACATTCTGGGAAACATTCTAGAGATTCAGCATTTGGCTGTACGGTGCTTTAGCACACAAACAGGAAAAAAACAACAGCCATCACAAAGACTCTAAGCTTTAATACCAAACACATACCCATGACTTTAAAGGGATGTATGTTAAAAAATAAAAATCACAAAAATCTCTTGAGAAACATTTAATTGGAAGAGTTAAGAGGTTTCTTCAAAGAAAGAGAAGAAATTTGACAATAATTGTCACAAAAGCCTCTAAAATACTCAGCCCACCTCGACAGAGTAAAACTAGTAATTAAATGATGCAAAATTGCTACCAAACAAAACATTTTTCACAAGAAAACCACAAACACAGAAATCTAGAAAGGCAAGATAAACTTTTCCATTATTACAACACTTTAGCAATATTAACTGCAGCCATAACTTACTACTGGTGTAGAGAACTTTTGCAAGAGCCATTTCCAGAGTTGCACCACGACTTCCCTCGCCAATCATATGTAGCTGTTGACGGAAACAAGAGGAAAGTGGAGAGAATATTACTGGCTAATAATATTTCTAGAAACAATCTATTAACTCTGATTGCAGGGGAATTAGTGTCAGACTTCCTTTCAAACACTCATCTGGTCAATTTTGACTCAATTTTTTTTAAGGATCATCCCACTAGAAAAAATATGTATTTAAGAGTCACAGAAAAGCAGGCCAAAAGCAAGTGCATTAAGCAAAATCTGCCTTCCACTTGGTTAGATCACACAGCTCTCAAGCAGGCATTTCCTAGCAGCAAAGACACAGATCTTTGTGTGAGCTTAAACCAATTTTATACAATTGAAGTCAGAAGCAATGCTTATAATAGAAGATAACAGTATTTTCTTCACAGCCACGAGAGAAATAATGCAGAACTCGTAAACTTTCTCCCATTTAGAAGCCAACGCATTTAAATAAGCTGAGTCAACCTAAAGCACAAATTCTGTTCAGCTGTTGGATGCCACAAGCTGGGAGAAAGCCCTCCAATCCAGCTGTAGTAGCCAAATTCTCTACAAAGGCAGAATAAGAACCAATTTGTCCAACTCTATGTGATTTACTGCATTCCTTTTAATTTAGGTAAGACCAATGACACCATTTCAGGGATCACAATTTATAGGGCTTATAAAGTTTGCCCTGTAAGATTAAGATACTTCACCATCTGTCTGCTCCAGTATTGCCTAGAGGCCAAAATAATCAACAGTGGTTACATAATTTACCATCAACCACTCTAACAAGACAGATACTTCAACACAGAAACTATCATCCTGAGGTAGCACTAAAATCCTTTCATCTATAAAGGAAAATAACTTTAAAATACAGATTTTGGTTTCAGTTCAAGTTTGTAGATCATTAATTGCCAATGCAGAAGCCTGGAATTATACTAGTTTATAATAAAGAGAAATATATAACCCACCCCCCAAAAAAAAATAACTCTTGCAAATAACTTTGCCACACACCTCATCTACAACGACTAGACCCAGGTGATGGATTCTTTCTGTTTCAATCAAGGAATTCACCAGAGCATGTCCTTTCTCTATAGTAGCAATATAGAGGGAATTTTTTACTCTTCTCTTGATTGGTGGAAATCTTCCTTTACTTCCTGCATATTCTTCAACCATGAAGCCTAATTCTATCCCAAAACTTGACAGACCCCACACCTAGAATAAAACACAGAAATATCAATTGGAGGGCAAACTCCTGCTCATCTTGAATGTCACAGCAAGCCACGTAACCTACTCAGGCCCCAGGGAACTGTTTTCAAACGGCAAACACATTTGCTCTGACTTTTCCAACTGCAAAAGTGCTTATAAACATTATGAACCTTGACTTAAAACTGCTCTATAAAAGTCACTTTTTTTTCTTTGATTGGATGCAACAAAATACCTTCATTTACCACAAGACTATTTCACTGGCAAGGTACATAGCAGAGGAGGTGCCGGCCTGCAGATGAACAGGTAACATTGCAAACCACAAATTGTTCAAAAAAATAGCTCACTTTGCTCCTTATCTCAGCATTTCAAGCAATTATCAAAGCACATTTTCTTGCAAAACTGCTGAGACTAAAATCTGATTTACAAAAAGAGCAGAGTTCCTGGATTATGTTTACATGAGACCATAAGCATGTTTTAAGTGCAGTTTTTCTGTAACTGGACAAAAGCCTGAAACAAGACTGCAGTCAAACTTTACAGCCAAAAGCAGCTATATAAGAAGGTGAAAAAAAAAAACAAAAAACAAAGATAAACAATACCAGAAACAGTGTTTCCACACCTTTTCCTGGACAATGGCCACATACGGCAGGATCATCAGAACATCTTTCTGCCTGCAGAGCAATTCTTGGAGAATTAAAATTTCCGCTACCAGTGTTTTCCCACCACTCGTTGGTAGCGAGTATATTAAGTTTTTCCTTTGTTGCAGAGATTCTAACGTTAAGCAATCGTGCTGCCATTCTGCAAAATTGGAAACACAAGATTACTGACCCTCTTTATAGCGAACAATCGGATGCCTATGTTAGAGTGTACAAAAAGACACAAGCTTAACATGATAATGCTTTGCATCACAAAAATTCTATAACTTTCCAATGCTCGAGCCTTCCAAAACTTTTGCCTTGTTGTATTTCACATGAGGGACTTTCTATATGCCACACTAATCTCTCATGCCCTCTAAAACTCAGTTTTCTTTCCCAGCTTCTAAGGAGGGATATTTTAAGCACTGCTATAGCTCCATCCTTCCACCTTTTGAATTCAAAAGATTGTTAGGGTGGCTTCTAAAGGCAATAGGTGACATGAACTAAACATTCTGTCATGACAACTTAAAATCTTTTTTAAGTAGCACAAGTACTTAGCTTCCATAATTGCAGACAAACAACAATTTTTAAAAAATCATATATAAAAAAAAAAGAAAAACTCTTCCTTAAAGGTTTTTTTTTGAAGGAAACTTCAGTGATATTACCATAAAGTGCTTCAATTCCTCGAAATTGCTTCAGGAGCTCTTTTACTTTGCTGGGTAGCCCGTAGAAAGGGCCAATATCATCAGAAGAAGACTCAATAGCTTTCCTAGCAACACAAATCTCTTCAGATAAAACAGCTTCTTTAAGCTGCTTGGTCTTAGAAACCAGCGGGGCCTGAGCTTTGGCATTTCCAGTCATAGCATTTTTTAGATGGTCTTTAAGACTCTCTCGTTTACTTAGGTCATGTTTAGAGCTCACAGGCAAATCAGTCCCTCCTTCCCTTTGGTCTGCAGCACAGCAAAGAGAGAGATTTGGGATTTCGTCCAAGCAGGAATTCACGTAGTGCTTGTTCCTTTTTACACCTGCAGATTCTCTGGGAGCACAGGAAAGCCCATCCAGTTCCTCGAGGTACAAAAGCTGTGAGGGCGGGAGGTCGCCTAAGCCAAAATCACCTGCCTCTTCATTGCTATGCAGGAGAGGACTTCCGTGCCTTTGGGAGCCAGCCCCCCTTGCAGCTTTGGGACCAGCAGCGCTGTCTGAAGCGGGACCAGCCCGTTGGCTGTGCGCGGCTCCCGGCGCCGGCCCCGCCGCGGGCACGGCCCCCTCGTCACCCTGCGGCCGCATCCGCTCCAGGTCCTCCAGCTGCGCCAGCAGGGAGCCGCTCCCGCAGAAGCTGTCGTAGTCGCCGAACATGTCCTCGTCGCTGTCGCTCG
>VZSG01000862.1:53686-88363 GCA_013398315.1 Nothoprocta pentlandii
GGCGGCTGCCCCCGAGTTGCCCTGCGGGGTGGCCCCATCTGCTGGGTGTGAGAGGCCTTGGCGGAGAAACCGCTTCCCCTGGACGTGCCGCGCGTTGGGCTGCTCCAGGAGCGTGGGTAACGGCTTCCTGCCCCAATACCAAACCCTGGAAACTCCTGTAACTCGTCTCTTGGTTTCAACGAATCCATGCTTTGTGCCTTAAAACACTAAGGCGTGGGGTGGTGCCTACTGCTGTTGCAAGACTGAGCTGATAATACCTCTCCTTGCAGCCAGTACAAATGGAGAATCCCTACAAAGAGCCTCCAAAAAGATGTGTCTTATGTGGGATAAATGTTGACTACAAGAATGTGCAGGTGAGTTTCTTGGAAATATCCGTGCTGTGAAGTGCTGCGTGAGTTTTGAGTTTGCTGCGTTGCTGTGGAGGGTGAAAAGTTCATGGGAAATATCTGGAGCTTTCAAAGCTTCGTGTAAAGGGAGCCCAAAACTTGAAGAACAACAATGTGGGGTTAAGGGTAATAAAATCAATGATGCAAATGGGGCGTTGTGTTCAACTTGGCCACTTCGAGAAGTATGCAAAAGTACAGTTTTCTTAATTCTAGTATAAATAACTGAATTCTTAAAGGAAAAAATGGTACTTCTCTAAGAACAGTTTCATAATAGTAAATAAATAGAGAGGAGTTAAAACTTGGAGGAAACTGACACTGCCTGTATCTTTCAACAGCTTCTGTCACAGTTTATTTCTCCCTACACTGGCCATATTTATGGCAGGCACATAACAGGTAAGTGGGATGTTTCATTCATTCAGTGCTGTTTGATCGGTGTTAAGACTATTAAGTAATTAGATATCTTTTTGAAAAGAGCAGCTGTATACGCATTGTTAAAAAGTGACAAAAAGATTCTGTAGCTTTATTCTCTAAAGCTTTAACAGTTTGTACCAGCAGACATGCTTTTTCAGGGAAGACCTTGGAAAGCTAGAAGCGATAGTAATGTTTTCATCCCTTAAGCTCTTTCGTTATTGTGTAGGTAGCTACTAAGAGTATTGTATATACACAGGTTTGTGTAACAAGAAACAGAAAGAAGTTTCAAAAGCCATTAAAAGAGCTCATGTGTTTGGTAAGTATGACTAGAATTTCAGTCTTTCATAGGTATGTCTGTTACGAGTAAAAAAAACCCTCATCTTCCTTTCCTTACAGGATTTATGTCAGTGATGTTTAAGAACCCATCGTTTCTTACAGACCCCAAGATCTGTAATGTCAAGTATCCAGAGTAACATGTACCGTAAAATAAACAATAAAGCTATTTGATTTCTTGCTTACAGACTGTTTTACTGAAAATGTGGTTGGCTGTCATGAAACTTCATGGGTGAGAGACTTTTTTTCTCTCTGTGGAGAAGTCTCTGGAAGGAAGGTTAAAGTTAATAGCAGACTCCTTAGTTGTACAGACTACTTATCCTGCTAGGAAGCTTCCAGTAAAACAGCTGCTTTTCCCCTGTTGGACTGTAAATGGGGAGAGGCTTGTGAAATCCTGGGTAGCAAAGCATGGGTACGTGTAGGTAGACTCTGATGGTATGTAAACAGCAGCTGCTGCTCTTGCGTTATCTGGGCTGCCTTAATCCTCTTGAGCACTTTCTGCTGAGAAAAGACTTGCCCAAGGCGTGGTGCAGGGTCTCCTAGCAGTAGCTTCAAGCTGTGTCACTCTGGGGCAGTATGTGACATGTCTCTGCTTCCATTGTACTCATGTAATATTTAAACCCTGAGAGAAAGAACAGTATAATTTGTGGAAGGCAGAATGAGGAAGTGTTTTGGACTCTGCATTGTATTTTCAGACAAATGCATTTCAAAATAAGCATATAATTCATAAACTTAGCATGTCTCTTCTATCCCTGCAGTACTGTAAATCATAGGAGACAGTTTAAACATCCCAGCGAGTGCTTTTGGTGCAGCTGTAGTCGCGTGGACGAAGCACTTGAGCTAAGCACTCAGAAGGTGGGAGACTGTGGGTATTCAGTTGTGTCCTTCAGTTTTTCTAACCCCTCCTCATCTGTTTCAGTGCTGCTCAGTGTAAGCTTCCTTTCCTGGTCACTGTCGTCTTGGTCTCGAAGTAACTTTTGCTGAAGCTGAAGCGTTCTTGATCTCTTGAGTGACTTTGGTCCTGCTGTGGTCCCTCTGGCCTTACGTTTGGTTAGTTGTCTTGTTTCAGCTTCAGTGAAGTCTCTCTCCTCTACCATGAGAGTCAATTTGTCTACCACATTAATGTTATGGTCAGTGTTACAGCAGTTCTTAAATATCTGTCTGCCTTGGAAGGAAACAGTGCATGTCTGGAGTCCAGAATTTGGAAAAAAGGTTTGCAAAGCCTGACAAAGGAAAACATTCTCCTTGGGCTCTCCTCGGTGATTTTTGTCCTTCCCTGCAAAACAAAGGTCAGAACGTCAGGCCCCCTTTTCACATTTGTACCAGGACAGTTTTGGCTGTATTAGAAGTTGTGACAGGGCTTTTCAAAGAGCTTTGCTTGTGTTAGTAAAGTTGACTGTGCAGGTATTATTGACACCAGCATTGGGTTTATTCAACTTACCCAGAGAATCTTTGCTTTGCTTTTTTCTCTTTATTTCTTCTTTTAACTCCTTCACTTCTGCTAAGAGCTTCTCTACAGATCGTTCACTGACCTCTACAGTAGAGCTTATCTTCTGCAAGGACAAGTTGTTTTGTCAGATCAGTTGATTTCAGAGCTTATCAACTTAATTGCAGGGCAAACTGTCTAAAGATACTTTGTTCCCAGCTTTAAAAATGATGCATATTAAACAGCATCAATAATGACTTTGGACTGGATTTTTCTTATGATAAGGAATGTTAGCCTTGCTTTGAGAAGCAAGACATTTACTACTGCTACCTTCTCACAAACAGCTGGAATGAACTATGGACAGTAGGCCCTAGATAACACTTCAATATTCCTTATAGTTCTGTTAATAAGCTTAATATTTGCCCAAATGGAAAGGTATTGCTTGCAGTGTTACAGCTTTCTCCTGCAAAACTCTTGTTTACAGCTTGTGGCGGTCCCCTTAACTCATTTGTCTTTGAACAAGGTCTTAGAGGGCAAAATGTCCTTTTTATGCTTGTGTCTTGCTTAGTGCAGGATGTTTCAGCCTTTGCTTACTATGTGTTTGCGCCACTGGTGAGAAAAAGGGCTGTACAAGCAGGTAAGCTGGACTTACCTTCAGTTCTTCCTGCAAGGTGGCATACATTTCATTAATCTTATGAACCTCTTGTAAAGATCCATCTTCATAAAAGAAATCTGACCTTTAGGAAAAAAAGAATCAATTGCAGAATTGAAAATGAGTGATCCCAGTGCTCACTAAGTAGGAGCTCTAATGCAGAAAGTAGCATTAAGTCTCTTTAAAATGAAACAGCTTTACCAAGCTACATGTAAAGCTCATCTTGCGGCAGCAATGTGGAAAACTGACCCACCAGAAGGGAAGCCTTGACTAGTTAAAGAATTACAGAAACCAGACCAAAAAGTGAGCAGTGTGGGTAGCATTTTTGAACTAGTTAAACTTTGTTTGGAGACTTCAGCTGGATATCAAAGAAACAAGATTTTGTATGTGAGGGGCAGACTGACATGTATAGTAGCTGAGCTGTTGCTAAACAAATGCAACACTTGTGGAGCCATACAGTTGTGATGGTTACTTGCTGGTCTATATCCAAGTAATGAGGGATGAGTTTACACTCTTATCCTTAAGACTGAAAGTTGTGATAAAGGAGTTTTCCTGTAACTTGTAGGAAAGCTTCAACAGATCACCACAGAGGGTATATGTTGTACCTGTGTTGTCTTACTGCTCTCACAAAGCCAGCAGATATGCAGGAACCAGACACCGTTCTGTAGCCCTGCTGTTCTGCCATACCCAGGTTAGTGACCACCAGAGGAACCTTCTGGAAAAGACTTAAAAAGCAAAAGCATGAAAACATAATATATTAATGTTCAGAAGCTCTCATAGGAGTGAAAAATGTCCCCATCCCTAAGCATCATGGGTTCTCAGGGTAATTCCTGCTCAACTTAAGAATATATAACTTGGATGATGGATGTATGGTCACGCAAAGCAAATCCCCAAAAAGGCTATGAATTACAGACATGACTGCAGAGCTTTCTCCTGCTTATGGGTATTTTACTTGCCTGTTCAACCATCTCTTACCAGCCTGTCTCAATACCTCCAAAAAGCCAACTGAAAGTTGCCCCTGTTTTCTAACACTTTAAAAGAGTATAAATGAGTACCACACAAATTGGCTATTTGGAGTAAGACCTGCAAGGTGTAACTCTTCTTGATCACTTACATGTAAAAGACAGTTTCTGCCTGTTTAGCTGGTGCTGCAGGTGGTTACAGAGGCCCTAGGGGGAAGGTTTCAACTTCTCTTATCAGAAGAGCTCCAGTTGTATAAGAAAAATTCTTTCCTAGTGTGTAATAGAATTAGTGTGGGCTTATTTTGTCCTTGAAACTGTATTAACTAGTAAGAAAAAAAGAACTGCTCCAAGTCACAACATCTTCTGTACAAGCGTTGCATTTAACTGTAAATCAAGCAAGTTACCCCTCCTGTGGTCGGTGTAAAGCATGCTCCAGTCTGTAGGTAGAACAACTTTCTGTCATCATGCTGGAAGTTAATAAAAGGAAGACAAGGCTTGGATTTGAGAGGTGTGACTGCAAATTCTTGTGAAGAAGCCTTTCTCGGAATGTCATGGTCTGGTCCGTGTTGCGTCTGAATTTGTACCATCCTATTATGCTCTGCAGACAAGAGGGAATTGGTTAGTTACAATGACAGAAGGTGTGAACAGCACTGGAAGAGGCTGCCCAAAGAGGCTGTGGAGATGCTCAAAACCTGCCTGAAAGCAGCACTGCGCTTGAGGTGACCCTGCTTAAGCAGGGGGTTGGACTAGATGATCTGCAGATCCCTCAACCATTCTATGAAAACATCTAATAACCTGACAATTCTAATAGGCCTGCTTATCTCTATCAAAAAAAAAATTGAATGGGCATGTGTTCAAAGCTTGTGCTCAACATGAAAGCCTGCAAACTGGGTTCTGCTATGGATCCATTTATTCTTTTCTAGCTTCTGCTTTCCTTTAGAGAAACCTTTGTGCAGAGAAGATGACATATTTTGGGTGTTGCATAGCCATTTGAGTAAGCTAAAGCGTAACCCCTCAGGTGGAAGTGTACCTCCAATGATACCTGCTTTAAAGGTCAGTTGAGCTTCTCTGAGGCCTTTAACTGGTTTACTTGAAAAATGAATAGGAAAAACCAAGTTCTTGTACAGACATATCCTTGTCCACCATTACTCTAAATGGATATGTTCTTCAGGGGGAGAACAGATAAGTGTGACCAGGAATGTGAAGGATGATATCCAATAAATTCTATACATCATAGAAGAGACAAAAGATTGACCTCAGCCCTCCAAAAGAACTAACAGAGCCAGTCCCTTGGTATGTGTTAGTTTTGAAAATGAAATACCTTTTTGCAGCCTGACAATATTTTCTTCAGGGCAGGTTCATTCAGTTCTCCTGCAGAATTATAAAAGCTACAAGAAAAATAGAACAATGAGGAAGGAAGGGGAAAGCTACTCTATCAAATCATTATCCCAAATGGTCTAGCAATTTTCCTTCATGTTCACGTAATAACTGGCTGTTTGCTAAAATAAATACGTAAGTGGACTTGTACAGACCATGTGCTGTTTCACCATCAATGTTACTGGAGCACAATGGTAAAATCTTATACTGTAGTCACAGCTACAGCTTGACAAGATGTCTCCATTTTGATATGAGATACTGCTCTAATACAGTATGGTTTTATTAATTTTCAGGAAGATATTTTTTCAAGTGAAAACCAAGTTGTGAGTCTCCCCTTACAGTATTAGTCTGTTCAACTGTTATTTCTGAAGTGACTTGGTATTAGTCCTTGAAACTATTCTTAATGCAAGACTAAAAACTGCTCCTTCTTCTGGACTGCATTGAAGCTCCAAAGTGATGCTATTTGTTTTTTGGTATTTATTTTGTGAGGGAGAGCAGTCAGACTGTACGCTGCTGTCTCTGTTTTGTATTGTTTTCCACAAGGTGGACCTGGACGTTTGACGTTTATATGGTTTCATAGCTCAACAGGAGTGTGGTGTACCATATCTTTTTCTCTATGCCAAGATGAGCACCTATAAAAGGCATGCAACATCAAAACAGGAGTATGACCAGCCATTTTGCACTGGTAATTTCAAGAGGCTGAGATTCCCGCTGCGTAATTTTCTCAATAGGAGTTTAATTCTTAAGAGCTAGCATTAGGGTTAACACATCTCCTGTTTCCTTAAGATCCTCACCTGAACAGTTGGTAGCAGGGAATATGCTTCTGGATATCTGAAAAGAGAAACCAATATTAGAGTGGATTCATCTGCTCAAGACACATTGTCCTGTAGACTATGATTAGAACTTAAATCTGTAAGGGCCAGGGAAGAATCTTCCAGAAAGGGCAAAAAAGCAACTATTGTGGTGGTGGTTATTTTTTTTGTTGTTTTTTTTTGTATGAATGTATTTCTACAGTAATCCATCTGTGTGTGCACACATCCTTCTATTTTAGAGATAGTGTAAAATATATTTTTACTGCTATTCTGTGGAAAGTATAAGGGGAAGATACATCTGACATCTGCTCAATAGTGACATATGTAACTAGTAGTTTTTGGCATTGGCCTACTTTATCTTTCCTTTAAGAAACAAGTATATGGTATCTCATCATGGAAATGTTAGGCTTATCCAGGACAAGTGTCCTCCAGGAGGGTTGGAGTAACATGCTTAAGCCAAAAAGAGTATCTAAGTCAAAAGTTCTTTAATGTAATGATGTTCGGAAGAGCCATTCAAGGGACTAAGATATGGTACTTCCATTAAATTATTAGATATGTCTAGATTAAATGTGACATTTTCCAGGTGCAAGACCGTTAAAATAATTTTTGCATGTTTTTGCACACCAGGGTAGGCTTCCAGATCTACTGTCGTACTTCCAGAAAGATTTTTGTTGCCCTTATTCAAAACCATAAGCATATGTGTATATAAAACTTTTTGAAATAAAGTACAGGATTGGAAAAGTGGACTAACCAATTGTATAAACAACTTCAACATCATCCATTTGTGAGTCGGTAATGCTGTTCTTGGCTTCACCCTTCACATCTCCAAGGAGGAAACCTTCCTGTACAGGGAGGAGTTGAAATTTATTTTTTTACAATAGTTTCTCTATGGCTAACATTATCAGGGTGAACTTTGGCCTGAGGATGGGGATGCTCAGTTACCTTTCTAAACCAAGTTGGTTATCATTCTGTTTTAAACACACACAGGTATTTAAGAAAAAGGAGCTGAGATTCATTCACAGAGGCTTTCCCTTTCCTTCTCTGTTTTATTATTGAGCACTGAACAGTTTGGGGGTCGGGGGAAGCAATACTACTCCTCAGGCACTGTGCATTTTGCCTCTGACTCTTAGTACCTCTAAAAGCAACAGCCCTTTTAGCTGGTCATAGCTGTTGCTGTAAGCAACCAACTGAAACAGGGTATAAAGAGTATAAAGTAAGAAATAAAAGGAAAGGCAGAGCATGTGGCTGCGGCCAAGTTGTGGCGGGTTCCTGCTCGGGAAGATAACGGTTATCCGCCCGGACCTCCGCCCGCGGCTGAGACTCCGCGAGGAGCTTTGCTGCGGCTGCAGCTCCGCTTCGAGTTACGCGGGCGCCTCTCGGGGCTGTGGGGCGCTCCCGGAGCGGCAGGGCGGTGGCAGCCCCTCGCTGCCCGGGAACATCCCGGTTTCTGTCACGGAGAGGCCCGGCCGCCGCTTCCCGCTGAGGGCGGGCGGTCCCGACCCGGGCAGCCCTGCCCTCTCCCGCCCGTGCAGGGCCCAGCATGGCGGCGGCCAACGGCCCCCGCTAACGGCCCCCGCTAACGGCCCCCGCTAACGGCAGCGGCCGCGCGCCCGGCGCCGCCCCGCTCCCGGCCCCCGTCCCCGCGGCGGCTCTCGCACCGTGTCCGAGTCCGTGCTGAGGTGCTGGAAGGCGAGGGCGCCGAAGACGAAGCCCGAGAGCAGGGCCGACGTGCTCTCGCCCTCCATGCCCCGGCAATGGCGGGCCGCGCCGCGCCGCGCCGCCCCAAGGCGGCAGGGAGCCCCAAGCGGCGGCCGGCGGCAGGGCAGCGCCGGGCACGGTCGCCCGCTCCCGCTCCCGTCCCCGCTCCCGTTCCCGTGCGCGGCGGCGCTGCGGAGCGGAGCGGAGCCCCTGGGGGACGCGGCGCCCTCACGGGAGTTGGGGCGGTCGCCTCCCCGGGTGAAGCCTCTGCGTCTGCTCCCTCTTCGTGCCCGGCCGTGGTCGCGGCAGGAGCTGAGCGCCGGTGAAGCAGCCTCCTATAGGGAATAAAAACAGATGGGAAAAATACCAATTGAAAATAAGGGAGCGTTTTCCTAGAATGATTGGTGAGTTACGAGGAGGAGGAATCTACACGACCCCCCTTCCCTTGAAAGCCACCCAGCACTTTATCTTCCCCTTTACTCTTGCTACCGCTATTTTTTTTTTTTTTCATCAGAATCTGCAGCCGGAATTGCTTTTATTTGGTTATTAAGGTGATGCAAGCCTCGGCTCTGGGAAGGCTGCAGGGCAGCCCAGCGTTGCACAGGGCGCAGCTGGAGCGAGGGGCTCGGCATCGCCGGGTACTGTCCCCTCCCCGGGCGATGGTTCCCTCAACAGTCAGCCACGGATACCGGCACAGGCCGCTGCCTACGGGCCGCAGGGCCAGCTGAGCTCCGCGCTGAGGGTTAACGAGGTTAAGAACCTCATAAATTGCAATATGGAAACAATAAAACAGTCATTTTAAACAACGGCCTGGCCGTTGTAAATTGCGCCGCTCGGTCTCAGGCTGTGAAGGGAGTTGTGCGAGTTTGTTGGGCACGACCAGAGACTGAGTCTAAAGGCTGCCGTTTTGCTCCCCCTGCCCTCTCAAAGGTAGGAAAGCAAGTGTTTAAAGTCATCCTTCGTCAAGGCTTTGTGTAAGTGGATTCTTAGCTTTAGGCACCTGCTTCATTTCTTGAAAGAGGATGTACGCTCCTGTGCTCTTTAAAGGGGTGTTTCCATAAATTCATCTGTCATAGTTGTACCTTTAACTAGCATATAATTAATATATTTACTGTAATTTCTCCCTTAAAACCTTTTGACAGATTCAGGAGAGAAAAATGGCTACTTCAAGTATGTTCAGAGTTTTGTTAGGCAGCACTTAACATGTATATAAGTAGTACCGATATTTGAACAGGGAAAAAATGCTGCTATTCCTGTCTATTCCTACAGTGCAGAGAGGTAATGGTGAGATTTCTGTTTCTCAACGCACTCATAAGTGATGCAGAGCTCTGAAGAGCGGGGTGGCAGGTCTGCAGATAATACGGAACGATTGAGAAGGTGAATGGGAAACAGCTGTCAGGCATTTCTTGCAACAGAGGCCTCACCTCATTAAAGGAATGAATAATAAGTATTGCTGTGATGGAGACAACAAGGATAAAAGTTTTTTTTTTTTTTTTTTTTTTTTTTTTTTTTTTTTTTTTTTTTTTTTTTTTTTTTTTTTTTTTTTTTTTTTTTTTTTTTTTTTTTTTTNTTTTTTTTTTTTTTTTTTTTTTTTTTTTTTGTTTTTTTTATCATCGTTTAGATAGCTATTTATGGAGAAAAGAGGAGAAATGAGTGAGAATGCCGGTATCTTTCAGAGAGGGCCTGAATAGTTTAGCGTACCATTTTTGCAGCACCTTTGAAGCCCAGATATATCAGATATATATCGACAATTGTGTGCTGCCTCCAGCAGTTAACTCTGTATTGATGAGCTAAGCAAATGCAGTCAGAACATGCAGTGCACTCCCTGCTTCTGGGATGCTAAGGTACAATCCTGCTGCAATCCACAGGACGTGATAAATAAGCTCTTGTGATTGCCGAATTTATCTCGTGTGGAAGCAATGCTTGTGTAGTCAGAGCTAAATGTGTTACAATCACCCCAGTGAGTGATGCAATGCTGAAACATACTTTTCTAATGCCATAATTCAGCTGTTCATAGTCGGGGATAAATCCTAACCAGCCTAGTTTTCCTGCACTCAGATGTCAATATAGGTCTGTTTTCTGGCCTAGATGGGATCCAGTCAGACCTAAAGGAAGCGCATACCTATCAGCTGGAGCAGAGTCGCTGAGGAGGGGATACTTGTGCGTTAGTGCATGAAGTCGGCATGTTTCCTGTAAAGGAATATGTAAAGTTTTGGTATGTATCCAGAATGAAATTGCTTACCACGTACTAGGTGATCTTTAAGATTATTCCGACAGTTTAGGGGATTTAACAGGTGAGATCAGAGCTGATTTCACCCTCGAATAACAGGTGAGAAGTTCACAAAATGCAAGTAAGAAATTTTTTAGTGAGAAACAAAGGGGCCAAGTGGCTACAGGCAGCTCTTGGAGTTACTTCTATAGTGCATATTGGACAGGAAGGGGAAGCACTTGGCAAGAGGGATTCCTAAAAATTGCTGAGCATGTGTGATCCTTCTCCTGGGAAGCCTCACGGAGCATTGTTTGTAGTCAGCATGTGCATTTCAGAGGGAAGGCAAAACCCCAGCCTTGCCTTTGGAAAGCAGTTACGTCCTGTCAGTGGTTTTTATCTGTCCGCAATGAATCTGCGTTTGCTTGAAAGATGACTGCCCGGTGGCCGCTCCTGCGTGGGAGGAGGCTGCTTATACCTGATTTCGCCTCTTCATGTGCGGAGCTACAGATGGGCCGAGGCCGGGCGCTATGTTTCTTCTCCTTACAAAGGAAGAATAATAGATCATTGTCTGAAGAAACTGGAATTATCACAAAACATTGTCCAATATAAACAACCGAGCAGAATAAGGATTGGGAGCCAAGAGCAGGCAGCTTGCACCTACTCATGACATAAAATGTCACTGGCTCATGGCTTTCTCAGGCAGCTTATGGTCACTGTCTGGATTAAGAGCAACTAATAAACCAAAATTACTTTCTATTATAGGTGTCCTTCTTCAGACTGTTGGCTAGATGCTACAGAACTCCTTGTCTCCTGCTTCTGTGTTTTAGTAGTGAACCTGAAGATCTTTTAGTAATGAAATAGTGCCCCGAGATGTCAGAATTGCTGCAGTGTTTCAAGTGTTTCAAGAATTTTACTCTTGAGTCTTCCTTTGTCAGCAGCATGCTGTTCTTCTGGGTTGGATTTCTTCTTTGTGCGTGTGTGTTTTTAAAAGCTCAGGAGTAAAGGATGGGAAGGATCCTGCCATCAGAAGGATGTTTTAAACACCTTTGCAGCTCTTTTGACAGCTTAGTTAAATGAAGCTGAACTTGGACCTGGCCTCCTGAGTTGATTTCAGTACTGACACTCATTTTTGTACTGCTTTTGGAGGCTATTTTTTCATTGTATTACAGTTTTTAGTCTATACTGTAAATACATAGATGTGGAGGCTCCATTTCCTTACTTTTGGTGTTTGTTTTTAAGCCCCCTCTCCAAACCGTATAACATAAAGGATTGCAGTAGCAGTGTAAGAAAACCCAAATGATTCATTATTTCAGCAGGTGCAAAGCAGATGTCATCGTTCAGCAAGGTGGAGGGCTGAGCCCAGGAGGAGTTGGCTGGCTTTCTGCTTTGTTTTCTTTTTTTTTTTTTTTTTTTTTTTTTTTTTTTTTTTTTTTTTTTTTTTTTTTTTTTGTTTTTTGTTTTTCTTTTGGCAAACAGTACCTGTTTGTGCTCATGTTGTGGCCTGGGGAACATAACTCAGCAAGGGCTTAGAGAATCAGTGCAGATAATAAGGTTTTGCAGGGCAGAAAACGAACTCTCCCTCCTTCAGCAGAGGAAACCTTCTCTTCCTCTCCAGAGGGGAGTCTGTGTTTCCCTTTCTTTAAAGAAATGCCCTTTCTTTCCTGTTCCTAGTCTTTTTGCTCAGAATTTCCTTTAAGAGGAACACCTTCCTGTTGCTCCCAGGTGGACTATGAAGACCTCATTTGGCGACGTCTCCTGCCTCAAATCAGGTCTCAGAAACTACCTCCGCCCTCCCGCCCACAAGGTTTTTAGTGCCTGGACTATCTGCCAGCCAAATTCCTGAGCTGGTGCTGAAGGCAGCTATGGGGAGATGCTGTGTTGTGCCGGACCACCAGCGCCCCTTCCTCTTCCTCGCTGCCTGGGCCATGCCAGGGAACGTGGGTTAGGATGGCCAAGTGCCAAGGAGGAAGCGGCCACCAGCGAGACCCTGAGGAGTGACAACTAAACTGAAATGGGTAAGCAAAGCTGTCGATAACCAGTGCAACTTTATCCCTAGAGAAGGCCAGCGTGGGCTGTAGCTTTTAGTGAGACCGGTGGGAACAAGCAGCCAGTGGGGTTCCTGGCAGCACCAGTCTTTTGGGAAACCTGGGGGGCTTGGGACATTATCTTGGGACATTCCCAGTCAGGAAGGGTTCATAGACAAAGCAGAAAAGAGTTAGCAAAGGGGAGGAAGGTGGGGCAGGTAAAGAAGAGAAAGAGGCAGAAGACAAGTTAGACTGAGGAGGAAGATGCAGAGCAGCTGCAAAGACCTGAGGGCAGGAATCCAGCAGCGAATCTGAAGGTCCAAAACCTGTATGACACATGAAATGGCACAAGGGCTGTGTTATGGTATCACATGAGCTTGCTGCACTCTGAAGGACTTGGCAGTAGTGCAGCCTGCTCGGATCCTTGTGTCCTACTAGTGCCTGGAATGTGTTAGGTACAGGTGTTAGGTACCTTCTCTAGAGGGCTTTGCATTTCCTTTCATCCCTAAAACATCCATTTCGCGTGTGCCAGGGTCACAACGGAGACCAAGCAGTGGTACTTGGGAATGATGGTGAAACTTGCTTCAAAACCACTGCCCCTGATCCAAACAAAAATGCTGGTGTAGACACACTCCAAGGGAAAATCTTCTGCAGGCCCCCATGATATTTGGAAGTTGTAGTTTCACCAAAAAATGGTTTATTCTGTGGTAAGATTATACATGAGCAGCCTCTTAAGCCCTAGGAGCACCATTAGGCAGCTTAATTTCTCCTCTGCGACCTACTAATGGATAGGGTAGGGTTGGCCGTAAGGGGCTGAATTTGGACGTTCCAAAAATACTGAATTGAATTATTGGCACTCCACAGAACAAAAGGAGAAACTTACACTTAGTCAGCACATTGAACTTGTGCAGTTGAATAGATTCAGAGATAAGATGACTAGTTAAGTCATTGCTACGTGTTATCTAACGCTGTAATACATTTTGGCTAATTTCTTGCCAACGAGCAACGGAGGAAGCATGTTTTATTCCCTTGGATAGTTGATTCATACCTGCAGCAATTTGTGTCTCCATCTCACAGGTGAGACTAGGTAATGAACTAGTCTGACAACACCTCTAAAGCTTCAGTTGGGTTCCTTTGTGCAATTACCCAAGCAAAGCTGTCATTTTGCCATGCAGTAGAAAAGCTGAATAAATAAACTATTAATTTGATCAAACTGCTTTGGCAGAAGTGTTACATGTATTAAATTAGATTTAAAAGATAACATTTTTGATGGTCTGGAAGCCACATTTTGCTCTGTAAGCTACTGGAGAGACATCTTGTGAGAACTAGTTGACACATTGACAAGTTTCCTTACTGACAGCATCTTATTAGCATTAGCTGATGTATATTATTATTTATCTGTTCTTTCTTCCCCCCTGAATTATAGCTGATGAGTAAATGCTTATTGATGGTAAGGAAGTGGGTGGAGTTAGGGCGGGATCAAGAGTGAAAATTGTTATCACTGACAGTATCAGAGGTGGCATCCTTCAGAGGGCAGCAGCCTTCTCCTGGGGATGGTTTTGGCTCTTAGGATGTGTGCTATCTCTTTGTCTATTGAAGCTGGCTGGATTCTGCACTACAGATGAATAAATATTGGCCAAAAGGCAGCAGGTTGGCATTCTGAAGGAGCAAACATGGAAAAACATAGAGGGGGCTCCAGTCTTGTGGAAGGCAAGATTTTGTTGGTCCTGCCGATTCTGTTTCTGGTGCTAGTCCTGTTGCCTTCGATGCTTAGAGTGTCGCTGGGGATTTCTCATATCTATGTGAAAATTGTAATAAAAACGTTCGAGGTAAGTTGAGTATTGAGTTAAAAGGTACGTGTTGACTGCAAGACATGCTTAATGAAATAGTGGGGGTGTTGGATATAGGTGGTGTAAAAGCAGAGAGACTTCTGTGAATTTGGGGAGTCTTGAATGTGCTTTTTATAGCTTGTACTGATGCTGTAGCTCCTTCAAATGGGGCATTCAGGGATACCCAGCTATGTGATGGGCTGCAATCCAGCACTAAGCTGAGGTGCTCTTCAGTTAAAAAAGGGATTCCGCAATATGGTGCCTTTATAAGTAGGAATGCTTCACGGTGTATTAATTAGCAAATCTCAGTAAAAGGATCCATTTCTTTATGGGAGGTTGTAACTAACAAGAAAATGTATTTTACAGGTATATAAGTTCTAATGGCTTTATTTGAACTATTTAAGTCATGTAGTACTAGTGAATACTGTTTGTGGAAAAAATACCAATGGTGTAGGTCTGCGTTCTCCATTTATACGTCCGGGTGATTCAGCTGTCAGTCACACGTTCAGTTGTACAAGACTTGAGGAATCCAGGCTGTCTTCTAAACGTGCATCTTTTTCTATAGATGAATACATAGGTCGTGGTTAAGATCCTGCTTTTTCCAACATTATTGGTGATGCTAGGGATATCATTGGGCTTTAAGAAGCCAGAATTGCATTTATTTGAAACCTGACTTTTCATATCTGTCAGTGGCCAAAAGCAGGTGCGGTGATCTCATTGTCTTGAACAGAGAAGTATTTCACCTTTCCTGTAGGTGAATTCTATTTGAAATAGAAATAAAAAATTTTATTTTCTATTTCTTCTAATGAATACACTTTTGTAGCTGTGGCAGAAAATGCATTATTACTGTTGTTACTGTTATTATTATTAAACTATCGGAGCCATCTAGTTGTGCGGTAGAAAATATCCCTATCGATGCGATATAGCTGGTGGCACATCCATCTGATCTCCCCAGCTCTGTCTTGTCGCTCTCTTGGACATCTGCCCACACGTTCCATACTGGTTTAAAAACTCCTGCTCAGAGCCTGTCTGCAACTGTTTTTACATCCTCTAGCACGGTAGCACTTGAGTCAGGCCTGCAAACTTCAAGGCTTGCCTCTATCTTTGGATATTCCTATCAATGGGAATTGACTGGCTCTAAGTTATGTTGACTTTGAAGCCACTGTGAGTGACACTGGCTTTCTTAGGTGCTGGTTTTCTGTCAGCTAGCAGCGTGCTGATTAAATTCTTGCTGGCAACCGGAGAGAGAGGCTTGTGGCACTTCTGTGTGCAACTGATTTCATCAGGCGCGCTCACATCAAACACAAACCCGAGGAGCTCGCTGGGCAGCTTTGCAGCTGCAGTCTGCAGATATCTCCGCAATTTTTGTAGTTTCTTAGGTCTTCCCCTGTTTGAAAGGGAATTTGACCCACTGACTGGGCATTGACTATCGGCAGGCAATTCTCTCCCGATGATGATGCTAAATATTTTTGTTCTGTCGTCCATTCTTAACAGGTTGCAAGCAGGATTATCTTGTCCTCCCCACATGGAGGAGTAATTTATTAAAATATGTATATGCAATCAAATTAACAGTTCGGAGATCAGATACAAGCTTATATACATAGTTGCCCAATTTGCAGCAGCTAATAAAGGAAAGAGCACAACATAATGTGTTGTACTTCTGGTTGGTTCCATGTGGTCTTTATTTTGTTTTGTTCTTCAGTCCAAAGTTATTTTGCCTTCAGGACAGTTAGATAATATATATATATACACCTATATATATGGATATATTTTCCTGTTTTCACATTCTGATTCATTGCAGCTGTCTTCTCCCAGGTCTTAATCAAAGTACTTCTCACTATGACACAAGACTCGCTGAGAGGTATCTTGCTTTGGCAGTGGATCACATGTTTCTGAAACCACTGCTTGAAATGCAGTTTGCTTTGAGCAGGCTTAGATGCTTATTTGACCTTCTGGTCCAGAATTGTCACTTGACATGGATAGTCTGGCCAAGGGACAGCTTGTTTCTGGCTGGGATTGTATCTGGCTGCCCGAGATCTCGCTCATTAGCAATGGCACAAAGGCTGTGTTGGGTTCCTGTGGCTAACTTGAATAGCAAAATTTGATGCCTTGCTAGATAACTGTTTAAAAAAAAAAAGTTATAGCACACATTCAATCACATACTGGTGCAATATGGACTATGTCTCAGGAATGTCACTGCTCTGGGAAGTATTTAACAAGTTGCTGATATTTTGCTCAGGAAAAAGGAAAAACAAAAACCTATTGAAATAGCCACTGGATTCTTCATTGTCTTGCATTTGATTTAGTCGCTTATGTAGTTTAACAAAAAAAGAGCAGAAAATGAAGCCATTCTGATCTGAGAGCACTTCATATTTGCTTTGCACAGCTTTAACTGACCACATAACGTGAGAGGCAGGGACAATCTGTGTTGATGGAATCCATATCTTATTTGAGTTTGAGAGAAATAAAAGAGTAGATATTAAAATCAAGGAGGTTAAGGTCCAAGGGTATTTCTCTGAAAGCTCTGTTTGCAAAGCAAGAATATGTTTAGCCCCGTCTAAATTTCCTGGGAGCTCCAGGTCTCTTAAGACCAGGTTCAAGTTATCAGCACTGTTTTGGAGCAATGAGAAATGGTGGCCTACTGTGGGCGACTAGAGACTGGAAAAATCAGCTCTTTGGTTGGTTTTGAGGCTGGGTAGATGGTATAGCAATAAAAGATTTGCTAGTATATAATAAATACAGTACCATCCAGGTCTGGTGGGCAGCTAGGAAGCATGCTTGAAAACAGACTGAAAGCAGCACTGCCCTTACTAGTTCATCTTACTAGAATCTCAGGTAATATTTTGATAGAAAACGTACTTATTAGAGCATTTTCTGAGAACCTCCCTGTAAAACTGTTGAAATCTGGTGCCCTATTCCCGGTCTAGAGAGTGCATCCTAGGAAAATTTCCAGCCTCCCACCTGGCGCAATGAGCACTGCTTCACCCAGCTGCAGAGCTGTCAGGCCGCTCTTGTGCATGCCAGGTGACATCGGCTTCTGGACAGTGGCTGCTGGGCTGTCTCAAACCTCTTCCAGCTCTGTTGTGTTTTGCTAGAGGGCTGAGAACCCCACAAGTCCAGATCTGTCCCACAGGAGAGTTTTGGGAAGGTTTGCAGGAGCTGATCAAGGACTTAGGCTTTTAAGTACGCAGTTATTCTGAACTAGTCACTGCAACACAGAAGAAATCATCCAAACACACACAGCACCAAGAAATCTGGACAAACATCTGGAACCCTCCTGAACTGATTTATCTGCCCTCTGAAGGGCAGCCAGGAGACTTTTGAATCCTTTCCACTGTTTCAAACCACGCTATCAGAGCTTGCACCTCCTCTTCTGACAAGCACGGGGGTATAAGTGAGTATTTCATATTGTGTAGCTCTTATTCTTCATGTACTATGAAGAGACTAATTATTATAATGAAGTCTTGTACACACTCATTTTGTTTGGAATGTAATTACGGGGAGTTTCAAACAGGTGAGCTGCTCTGAGGTGTCAGTATTCAAGCTGAGGTTAAGGTGAGGGATGTTGAGACGTCTTGTGCCCTCATCCTTCAGAAAGAGGAGGGAGGAAGGCACAGTGCCTGGGTTTTCCTTATTCAGTTGGCAAACTTAGGAATGAAGTTGCTCCATTGAACAGTTAAATTCTGCTTTAGTTGCAACATCTGTGGTTTTGTAAGCTATTTAAAACATCCTTTCATTAGTGTCTCAACCCAGACGAGCGTGATTGCTCTGTCTCAATCCTGTGCAAAACAAAGGCAATCGGCAGGTCTTGCTGTGGGTTTCAAAAACAGCTGAAATGGAAGGATGTCACCAACGGCATAAGAAGGTTAAAAACTGCTCCACTGGGTTGGTCCAAAGCTTGACCTAGACCAGTAGCTCGCCTTGAGAGGAATCGACCCATGCTTCAGGAGAAGCTTAAGAGCAGATGTACGTATAGCAGTACTACCAGGTTTAAATCTGAGCTGCTCACTGCTGGAGCTCCTGGTGCAAGGTTCCTGCGTTTCATATTCCCTCAGGATTTTCTTCCGTAGCTGGTAGAGTATGCACAAAGCCAAAGGATGTCAACAAATCTGTTCCGGGTTGTGGGCACATGCAAAACTGAAAGTCTGAAAGATGGTGGAAACGACTTGGGATGAATTCAGTGGCTGTGCACGTCAGTAAGAGGGGAAAGAAACAGTTTGGCAAGAGCTTGCTCTGAAACAGCAGGCTAGATCCTCACCTGCTGTGGGTGGGAGGTCTTCTGGCAGCTGAAGGTACGCGATGAGTGGGTAGTCGCTTTCTTAATCACGAGCAGAGCCCACACAAGGCTCCTGGATGCTGTTAGGACAGACACCTTAAGATAAGTATGGGAAGAGGTGGTATTGAAAAGTGCTACTGCTTACATGTATTTATTACTCCACTCTGTGGCAACATAAAACCTTAAGAAATAGGCAACAGTATTTCAAATGGTCTTTATAAGATTTGTGTATTTATAAGAGATGTTGTGATGTGCTGCATGTATTATAGGAAAGGGTTTTGCTTTTTTCCTCATATATTTGAGTTTGCTAATTGAGTTCTGTGCTAGTTTGCCCAAGGGGGAGCAAATAGGGTCAGCTCAAAAACATAAGGACAGGGAAGGGCGAATGCTCATTACAGAGACTTCTCCCTCAAAAGCACTATTCAACAAGAAGTGCCCCCTTCCTCTCCTTGTCTTCTGTTAACACAAACTGTGGGACTGCCCCGAGGCTGAGATAATCTCTGTTATTCTTTAAAAGGCATTTTAAGGTCTTCCATTTCCGAATGCTTCTGATTTCAGGGACAGTATTTTGTTTCATTTGCCTGAGGCCGAATAGGGAGGAGAGGGCTCTGGACCTCATGGAATCTCTCAAATAGCTCTGTAATCTGGTTTAAAACCAAGACCTGCATGAGCTCTGAATACAAGTTTGAACCAAATAATTTCCTCTGGCAGTGGCAAAAGGTAATCAATAAAACAAATGAAAGGTGTTGTGCATGACAGCCTTACAGCTGAATGTGAAAAATCAATGGAACTCCAAGCCAGGGCTTCAGTAAGAAAGGCTCAGACAAGTCACAGAGGGATTTTACAGCATACCTGGCACTGACAGAATAACAACCATCAACATTTGCTTTTCTTGTTTTGGGAACAGTGGGCCACCCTGCAGATTGAGAAGGGAGTGAAAAAGCAGAAGGCGCTGGCACTTGAAAACTTAATCTCCAACGGTAAGAGCTTTGCGTGGAGCGACACGGCCAAATTCACACGGTAAAATGGCAGCTGTTCCAATGTCTTAGCCAGGAAAGAGAGGACAGAAACCTCAAATGGATCTGATAAGGAAGAAAACCAGAACGAAACTAAAATGAAGTTCAGTGAGCAAACGAATCAAAGAAACTAAGTGTTATAAGCAAGATGCCTGCTGCTGAATCTTCTGCATAGCAGGCAGTAGAGAGAGCAGTGTGGGGAGAGAAAGACATTGCTGATAGTTATTTGGGAAGCTGTCTCCCCTTTTATAGGGATTTTGTACTTACTGACTGCATCAGTTTTCTCTCTTCAGAGGGTTAGAAGGAGAAATGGATGTTTTTGGCACCTGACACTTCTCTTTGCAGCTTCTCTGTTCCTCTGATTACCCCTAGTATGGAAAAAGACTGAGTCTTAAGTGGCTGCATCAGCCCTTGAATCAGTGTTACAGCTTGAACTCTTCTCTAGGTATGCGGATAGAACTGAAAGACAGTGGAGTTTTGTTTTCCTACTGTTCTTCCTGTTTCCTTTATTTGTTTATTATTTTTTCCCAGAGAAAGAGACTGGCTCCAAGTCTCATAATGATCCTTTTCCTTCTAGAGGCATTTTCAGTCATAGGAATCCAAGGTGGATTGTCCAGTTTGTCAGCTGAATGCTTTAGGTTCTGATGATCCTAATAGTATCCTTCCTGACAGTGTTGTTTGCTTTCCAATGTATTTGTGGGGAAAATGTGGTCAACTTCATAATTTTGGCAAGTGAAGTGACTCAAAAAGGAGAGAGAATGAGGGGGAGAAAGGAAAACATATTACAGGAAGGTGTAATGTAAGAAAGAATAAATGAGGCCCCAACAACAAAATAAACACTGCCTGACTTCTTGCATCACAGCAAGAGCGGGACCTATAATCTTGGCAATGCAAGGCTGTCTGCTAAAGGATAATGAAGGAGATGTCACGCTCGGGGTTTTATTGGCAGCCCCCCTGAATGCTTGACTCTTCTACAACGTGAGACATGACAGGGCGCAGGATTAGAGAAGCAACCTGGGGGTTAACAGCCGGTCCATAAACCAAACGTACTCTTGCAGCTGCTGCGAGTGCTTACGGAACTACTCCTAAAAAGAGGGAGCATTTTCCTCTTTCTAGAAATTTGATTGTCCATTTTTCGTGTGTGGAAGGAAGCCTCATTTCCTCACGCGGGTGTTTCTTGTTTGCTGTTCGCTATTAAGGGATCATCCAGAGGGAGGAAACCTCCATGGAAGAGGAGATGGCTGGCCAGCGGCAAGGATGCTTCAGCCTGGCTGATGTTTTGTATTTCTCCAAGAAGGGCTTGGAGGCTGTTGCCGATGATGAAGTCACCCGGCGCTTCTCCTCCGAGGAGCTGGTCTCCTGGAACCTCCTTAGCAGAACTAATGTCAACTTCCACCAGGTCAGCTGGCAACTGACCTTCGTGTGGATCAGTGGGATCCTAATCCGGTACTGTCTCCTGTTGCCTCTTCGGTGAGCCGGATGCAATTAGCTGGAGTTTCTTGTTTGTTTTGTTCTGTCACTTCTTGCAAAAGATCCAGGATATGGTTTTGATTAGTGCAGAAATGAGAGTGTGGCATGACTTTGTGGCTCTCGTTTCTTTTAAGCTAGAAAATATTTAAAAAACTCTCATGTCTTAGATCAGTACCCTTCTTATTGAAGTACATGTGCCTGTGTGTAAGCTTAGACTGACCGCTTAATGAGACAGCTTTTCATGCAGAAATGTCTTCAGTATTTGTTTTGCTTCATCATTAGTAAATAATGATATTTAATTTTCATGATTATGTGGTAAGTTTCTGACAGAAATGTGTCCTGACGTTTCTAGATACATTTTTAAAAACTAAATGGGTCTCTGCTTTGTGTTTTGTAATATAATCTTAGCTACTTTAAAGAATCACACAGCCAATATTTAGCCTCATAGAACTTGGTGGATTCTTTACTGCCTGATAGCTTGAGCTCAAGCCGTGGTGCTTTTTGCAATATGTGCTCCAGGCATACAGAAGGTTTTGGATTCAATGCAGGATTAAGTGAATGCAAATCTATGGTTCCTGTTATCCCTTTGGACTTAATGGGTTTGTATTGCTAATTAGATGCTGCTAGTGGCGGAGAGAAGCATACTAGAAAGGATAAAGGGATTAAAAGATTTTTTTTTTGCTTGATCTTCTAGTTTGCTGCTTTCCATTAACTAAGAGGTTTATTTTACTTTGTAGCATCGGCTTGTCTTCTTTTAGCATCCTCTTCCTGGTTTCAGCAACCACACTTGTAGGACAGTTTCCAAATGGCAGGTAAATGTGTCCCGAGAGCTCGTTGCGTTTCTCTTGCGTTTCTTCAAGTAATTGAATTAGGGCATTACAATATAATTCTGCTTGAGCTGAGAGGATTAATTGTGGAAGACTGTGGGGTATTATTTCTCTGCTGTAAACTCTCAGAGTACTGAAAGGTAATAGGATCCAAAAGTGGATGTGCAGGGCAGGGCAGAAAGATGCTGCTGGGGTAACCCAGAGGGATGCTGTGTTTTGCAGGGGAAAATAAAGAAAATGATGTGTTTTGCAGGGGAAAATTCTTTGCCTCAGAACAGGGCAAGTAAATCTTGTTATGAGCGGCTGAGTATTAACGCTCTGAAGTCGTTAAGTTCTGCCAGTGTAAACAACTCAAATGTGATTTACCAGCTCAGTGTTTCTATATTTAATGAACGCTAATGAATGAATTAAAAGCAGTTTCTTCCAGAGCAAATCTGTAAATCAAAACCCCCGCTTCAATTCCCTCTGGTGATTTTATAATAAACTTGAACAGAGGGGTGCAGTCAACAATATCTTGGATGATGAGTTAGCTCATTCTGTTAGGCATGACTATTGTAATGACAAGTCAGCTTGGGGGGGCGCCTTTTGCAAAAAAAAAAAAAACCCTGTTTGCAAAAAAAAAAAAAACAGCCTCCAAGCTGTTGGGGTACGTTTGGAGGTTTCCCTGATGCTGTGCTCTGAGTGACTACAGAGAAGTGCAAAGGGATGCAGGGGTTTATTTCTTGCAGGGTTAAACGCTGGCTGAGCAACCAGGTCCAGATGACGTGTGCCGCGTTAGGGGTGCGATGCCTGAGCGGGGCCGTTCATTTCCACAACAGGTGAGTGGTGATACTTGTTTAAATTTAAACTTGGGCATATTTCTCAGAACCTACAATGGTTTTATTAGCTGATTTCACTAAATAGTCCTTCATGCCCTTTCTCAGAGTACATTGTGGATGGTATTTCAGTAAAACTTTCTAATAACTTGCTTAGTTTTTCTTGAGAAGACAACAAAAATCATGCTCTAATATGCCTGAACTCAGAGTTTCAGTGCCTGAACGTACGCAACCAAAAGGTCTTTGCAGGGAAATTGATTATGAGGAATGAGAAGCTATGAGGAAACTAATACACAGAAATAAGGAATTTACTGAAATGCCCAAACTAGTGAATTCTGAAGGATACTTTAAAGAGTGAGGCAAGAGATGAGGAGTTATCCACTATACCGTACTGCCAGAAGTTCTAATTTGTGTGATAGTAATATTCTTATTTGAATAATGTTTTGCATTCTTCTGCTTCCTAGCAGATGTGCTGCAGATATGCTGCATGTGTGAAATGCCTCTATGGCTGAGAGTTTCTGTGGCTGGTGTACGTTGGCTAGGTGGATTTCTTGGTGGAGTTTGGAGGATAAAGATGAAATAATTCCTTGTATGGTTGTAATTGCAGGGAAAACAGACCGCAGAAAGGAGGCATCTGCGTAGCCAACCACACGTCTCCACTAGATGTCCTAATCCTGGCTAGTGATGGATGCTATTCTTTGGTATGAACACGAGAATCGTTAAAGAGCGGCACTGTTGAGATGCCCACAGAGATGTGGTGGATGAGATCATATGCTTATGGGTAGAGAAAGTGGGGTATGAGAGAGGGAGTGGGGTTCAGATTCTCCCTTTCAGGACTGCAGACTGATGAACGCAGGTAGGTGTGGGCACAGTTTTGACCAAGAGCACCAGGATCACGTGTGAATGGGCTCAGAAATACGTCATCTTGCAGTACTCTATCTGTTAAATGTGTGCATGTGTTTGCATAGTAACCAGTTTGTTTGGGGCTTGCAGGTTGGCCAGGTACACGGAGGGCTTCTGGGACTTATTCAGAAATCTTGCATGAAAACCGCTCAGCATGTTTTGTTTGAACGTTCAGAAATGAAAGACCGTCACCTGGTGAGAAAAAAGTAAGGTAGCGAGGTGGTAATTGTCCCGTGAGGTTTAGAAACTGAGCCATAAGTGTGAATTCAGAATGTTCTGACTCTGCGTCTCCTCTTGCTGGGCAACTGTAGGTTGTCATCAGCGTAAGTTGTGTAACTGCTCCGTCACCTTTGGCACAAGATGTAACAAGCCCCTTCTGGACTCCTGCCTCGTAGCTTCCGGGAATTCCTGCATTTCCGTGGCCACCCTGCCTGCCTCAAATTCAAGGCTGATAACTCAGGACGGCAGGACAGGAATTCAAGTTTTGTCAGCGTATTTAAGTTGTAATTGTCAATTGTTTCCGGCCATTGCTCATCTTCATGAAACAGGATGAGATGCAGCTGCTGTCGAGCAAGTGTCTGTGGCAGTCAGATTCCTTTAAAAAAGGAACCTGGAGATAAACTGCACGCTCTTGATTCTCAGGAAAGAGGAAATATGTCTTGGAAAGCTGATTTTGTGTGTCAGTAGGTGTCCTCTACGTAGTGGTAATATACTTATTTGTAAACGATGCACCAGATGTTAGACTGTTAGAATTCTTATCTAGATGAAGAGAATTACTAGGTATAGATAAAACTGATGCCTAAAAGATGGAAAACATGAAATCTTGAAACATAGAACACTGCTCTACTTTAGACAAAAGAAAAAATTGCCTTTTTTCATAGCTGGAGCCTGTCAGAGAGAATCAGGAAGTAATTCGTGTCTTTCAAGTCTCACTTAACTGTCTTAAAATGTTTGAAATAAAAGGATAGCTCTTCGCTTTTGCAGAAAAGCTCTTGAGGCTATTGACAAGAGAACCTCCCGGGTGAAGCACCGCAGCAGTTCCTACCCTGGTGGCAACTAGTGACTGGAGTGGCGGGGAGCAGTTGGGCTGTGGCTTTTTCTTGTCATATTTAGGCGCTTGCGTATGTTTAGATTCGTGGCTGAGTATGAATGAGAGGATTGTCTGGGAAAGTGGAATTTACCCTTGAATTCTATTTTTCCTTCTACAGAATTAGGGAGCACATTGCAGATAAGACCAAATTACCCATTTTAATTTTTCCAGAAGGTAAGAGAAACTACACAGATTTTACTGATTTTTACTGTGCTCACTTCCTAATATCATGTGCAGTTTCTTACACCTGACCTTTACAATGAAGTTGTTATTTTATTATTTTTATTCTTGAGAATTAATTAGCTCTTGTGGGATATTAGAAGTCAGAATCGATTACTTCACAACAGTTTTATGACAATGTATTTGGTTTGGGTAGCAGAAGAGAGAACAGACTCTGGGCTTTATCCTCCAGCAACTGAACTCTCCTTAAGGCAAATTCTGCTTGATTTGTTGATGCTTTTCTTGGAATGGATAAACTCCTTACCTGTTTTAATTCTGGCCAGGTACCTGCATAAATAATACCTCAGTCATGATGTTTAAGAAGGGAAGCTTTGAGGTCGGAGGGACTATCCATCCAGTAGCAATCAAGGTAATGGATCTCCCATTCCCAAACTTTCTCTGCTCTTTTTGTCCGGAGGCTCCTGACTCTCTCTTTACTTCTCCTCATGAAGGCATGGGGCTGTAAATTGATTATTTTCTTGCCATTCTTGCCATTTCCAGAGCCTTCTGAGTAGCCTTAGCGTAATCTCTACCTCTGAATGTATTAAGTTTTTTTTCCTGCAGCTATGTTGCAGGTTGCAGGTATTGTGAGCATTATCAAGCAAACCTTGTAGACAGTATATCTGTAGGGATAGACATCATTACAAGTTTTTGCTTTGTTTTTGAGTGGATGTATCTGGTTATAGTTGAGATTTGTTTCTATGGGGCTGTCCTAGTTTGGGTTCTTACGTTATTTTAAAAGGTTAATTTTTATTAACGTCTATTAAAAGTGTAATCATGGAGTTTCAGCCTGCACTTATTGCTACTTCTAGGGAGTGCAATTAGATTTGCCCCTTTTAAATTAGATTTAAGAGACTGAGCTGTGACTTCATGGCCAAAAGGAGCAACTTACGTGGTTTAACTGAGGCCCAGCTGTAGAGCGTGTGTAGTCCAGGATGGACTCCTGTTTTGCATATACTAGTTGGGGTTTTTTTGTGCCTCTCAATTGTCAAGTCTTAAAACTAATCCTGTGAGTCAAGTGTCAAGCCTTAAAACAAATCCTTTTTTGAGTATCCTTTTGCTTTATCATCTTTGAAGTGATTCTCTAATCTCAGGCTGATCTCTGATTGCTGTTACTTCTGCGTATACATCATGTGCATCTCTGCATACGGCTTATATAGGAGATCATGCCCTTCAGCCTATTGCTCCTGTGTTCCAGTATGACCCTCGCTTTGGAGATCCATTCTGGAACAGCATGAAATACTCCACGATGACTTATGCTTTTAAACTGCTGACCAGTTGGGCTATTGTCTGCAATGTGTGGTACCTGCCACCAATGGTCAAGGAGGTACTTGTGCTTCTGTATGTTTTGGAGATGCTTGTAACTGTTTTCTGGGGAAAGCTTCTGGGAGGAGTCTTGGGAAGGGGCATTCTGGTTTTGATTTTTCATGACAACCTTGTGGACAAAAGGCAGAAATGACACTGTGGTCTTAAAATTAAGCCAAGCTTGGAAAGGAGAAAATGCAGCATGGCAGGACAGTGGAAACAGCCTAAATGCAGCCCTGTGTTTGCCTCTATGGGGAGAGGTTTCCTTGGTGTACCCTGGGAGTAAATAAAGCCCGTGTCTGGGAGAGCTATAGGCTTTCCATGCTATTTATGTGTTTATCTGTGCATGTTGGTATCCCCAAGCACTTACAGTTGGGCAGCTCAAGAGTATTCGCTGTTCCTATCTGCTTGCTGCAGTGAAAAGCTGTCTTAGCACAGCTAATGTTGCAAAGGACAAAAAGCTGTGGAAGAAGAGCTAGGATCTTCTCTTTAGCTTGTGTCTTGTTAGAATTCTTGGTTTCCCCAAGCTGATAACTTTTATAGCAGCCAAGTTTATACAGAATCCATCTTAGAAATTGGGAAAGAAACTGACCTTAATTTGAATAGACTTGAGCGGGGACAGCAGTAGCCTTTAGATGGTGAAGACAGATTTTTGGCCCAGAAGTTTGCTATTTTAAATAAAGATGCACTGTGTTACCTTTTCCTAGAGATGTCAGTGTCTAGGCTGAATCTGCCAGGCTGGGAGGTTTTCTGCCTGTAAGCTGAGGATATTAGATGAGGTAACCAGAGTAGCAGAGCATCCCGCTTCCTTTTAGTTCTGAATGGTGGCAAACCCCGTGGGCTGACTCGCCCGGTTCCCCAAAAACTGCTCTGCAGGTCAACTTTGGGCCTGGCATAAACCTCAGAGCCTGCTCCCCAGCAAGGAGTATCCCTCAAGCAAGGTGCAGAGAACGTGTTAAACATGTAAAGCAATTCATTTCTTTCTCTTTCAGGAAGAA
Source organism: Nothoprocta pentlandii (assembly GCA_013398315.1). Taxonomy (NCBI): domain Eukaryota; kingdom Metazoa; phylum Chordata; class Aves; order Tinamiformes; family Tinamidae; genus Nothoprocta; species Nothoprocta pentlandii. The sequence goes on from VZSG01000862.1 coordinate 80,725, forward strand.
GAAGATGCTGTTCACTTTGCTGACAGAGTCAAGGCAGTCATTGCTGCTCAGGGAGGGATGTCTGTACTTCCTTGGTATGAAGCAACACCCTTTCAAGCTGGCCTTGAAACATGGTTAGGTGTTCTGTAATCTGGAAATTTGCCCTACAAGTCTGGAAGCTTTTAAAGTTTCTTCTAAATTTGCTTTGTTTTGGTTGTAGTCCACCACCCTCACTGACTTTGAGAGAGGATTTTCTTATTGCCTCAACAATTCCTCTAAAATAAGCAAACTAACACAGTTTAAAAAGAGGAGCAAATCTGTCAGAATGTGGATCCAGGCAGCATGTAGAATTTGATGAAAATTAAAAGAAAAGCATTGTTTATATTTAGTAATAAATCTTGGCCATACACATCATTAGCGTTGTGCTGAAAAAGTGATGTCAAGGTGAAAGTTGCTGTCACTATATAATAATTTGACGATATAATCTAAATATTGTAAACTTTATCCACCTTTACCATGAAATAAACTCAAGGCTGTTTTTTAATTTGTATCTTCCAGGGATGGAGGACTGAAAAGGAAAAAGGTCAAAGAGTCTTTCAAGGAGGAGCAACAGAAAAAGTATTGTCGGATAGTAGTAGAAAATGGAGCGGTGGGAAATGGAAATGTGCATTGAATGGTGTTTATTTTACCTCATTTTTTCCCCTCAGGTTTTATCCAGAAACAGAGCGATATTTTCTATAGTAAACCTCCTGTCTTTATGAGGTGCCCCTGTAAGATAGGTTGCATACAACATGGCAGAGAAGCCATAAGCAGTGTTGTGTTTTAAGTAATAATGTATGTTTATAAATAGGAAGATTTATAATGTATTTTTTTATTTCTCTCCAATGTTGAGAACTCTCTGCAATAAAATTAGTAGGTGTGACTAGAACACCAATTTTCTGATCTTTTGAGTTACGTTGAAAATTGAGATGTTAACTTCTTAGCTCTTCAGAAAACATCTCCATTCTCCCAGCATATAGTAACAATTTGTTTTAGCAGTTTTCCTGTGAGCCAGAGGCACTGGGGTACATTAGAGATAAGCCCTGCTGATGTCAGAAGCCATTGAGGAGTTCACTGAAATATATTTTTGGAGTTGGAAGTTGGAGATGAAGCTTTGGCGGTCTCAGGAAAAGGAGCAATTGCAGACCTTGCTCGTCACGTTACAAGATGAGGAGCGGCAAGGTAGGAAGTGCTCAAGGATCCTGCTGAAAAGCAGAGGAGCGGCTGTAAAAATAGCGTGTCCCAGCTTCCTAGTTTTTCACTGGGATAAATTAATCTGAAGAAAGGACGATATGATAGAAAAATGTACCGTGTTGTTGCATTGTGTCTTCACTTCTGGATTTGCTGTATCCCTTTCTACATCTGTTTTTATGCGTTGCATGAATTAAAGAGAACTCTGTCATGCCCTCTATTAACATCTGTTGGACTCATTTATGGCTAGCTGCCTTCTTGTGTCATCACTGGTTGTGCAAGCTGCCGATGGCTCTCTGGCGAGCCCGCTCTGCACAAAGAATTCATGTGAGTGCTCTCAAGACATGTGAGATGTAAATATTCCAGCCACCTTTAGAATTTCCTTCTATAAAATGTTTACTTTCCCTTTGAGTAGCTCTCGCTAGGAGGAATCTGTCTTTTTTAATGATCTGAATGTCACTAATGAAGCACACACAGATAGACATGACTTTGCTCTGCCTAAATTGCTGGAAGACAGATGAGGCGGTGAGGACAGTTAATGAGGTTTGCCTTACAGCAGCTCATTGCCTGAGTCTCGCTGGAGGTGGCAGATGTGGCATGGCAACTACATGCACAGCACTGCACAAACAGAGACTCGCAAACTGCCCAGCCCTGGAGAGTTTAGAGTTTAATTCTACAAATATATTGCACTGCTTTGCTAAAAGGTTTAGGTAGCCTGAAACTGCTTTTGATTGTCCACTGTTGAAGCAGTGTAAGGTAAATTCCATGTAGATGATTGTCCTGGACGTAGTATCTCTGTGTCCGCTTGATAAACAAGTTCTTTCAATGTTGGGAGGCCCAGTAATTTTAACTGAACCAAATATCGGAAGGGATCAAAAGTTCAGAGCTTTCCATAGAGTTTTCAGAAAAATCACATTACAGACTGTTAGCTGTGTGTGTGGGGGGAGTGGAATTATTATGGAGATACACGAGGCTGCTGTGGTTGAGAGATCTCCTAATAAGCAACTTAATGACCTCTTGCACTCCATGAGAAATGAGTCATAATTTGTTAAGATATCGATTGATATGCCAGCACTGTGCTTTATAAGGAGTGCAATGATTGCCACCTAGTGGCACCTAGTCAGTGCTGGAGAGGTGTCCCACCTACAGATCCCTCAGCATTTCATTCAATGCAGAATCATCCTAAATACTGATGAATTAATGATTTTTTTCCCTAGATTTCCAAGAAAATACATTAGTACTCACAGCTCAATAGCCTGAAGGAAGCCATTGTTCCTGTAAAAAAACGACTGCCAACTTGTGCTTGCTTGGGGTTGGGTCATCTTAGCCCCGTGACAACCCAAGAGCGGAGACGGTTCTGTGCTCTACCTGCTTCCGAATCAGCTGCAGGTCTGACCTCCCTGGGTTTCCCCTGTGTTTTAATATCCAACAGAAGCAGGATTGCAAGCCTGGCATGTTCTTGCAGGCGCTGTGCCTGCTGTTATTTGCTGTGCTTAGTTCTTGTAGCCACCTCCTTAATTCCCACAGTACATTGATGTTGTTTGCTCCTGTTTTGGGAAAGGGGATGTTTCTGGATGAACAAGTGCTTGGAGGATCATGTTGGGGAGGTGCTTTGAACTTGCAGTTCCTTAGGCTGTAGTGGAAACAGTGACCAGTTACAGGCTGCTAGAAAGTTAAAAGACCAGCTAAATGCAACCTCAAACCCTTCCTTGTAAGCTTGCTACAAAAGGAATGGAGGGAAGAAAAGGAGGGAAGCCGTCTGGGCAGCTTTCACCTGAGGTTGATTTGAGCCTCAAGGCACTCTAAAAAAAAAACCCACATGTCCTGAAGGTTGCCTGTAGTTTGAGGCCTAATATTGAGCAGGACAAAGCAGACAGATTGCAGATCTTCACAGACAGGACTGCTGTTTTGTGGCCTTTCTGGAGGATTTGCTTTTGGAAGCGACTGTGCTGTGAAGAAATGGCAGTTTGCTCACGCGCTTTGGAGCACACGTCCCACCTTTGAAGTGGCCTCTGGAGGTGCCCAGGGAGGGGATTATTTAGTTTTTGAAAAGTCAGCTTAGAATTTAGTGAGCACATTCCGAGCTGTATTTATTTAGCTTTCGTTTATTAAAGCCATGAAGGATTTGAGCTGCATGGCCATTTCTCTGCTGCCCTCCTCCTCCTCCTCGATTTATTATTCTGTTTAAGGATGGCTCCTCAATTAGCGTGCTGGGCTCCTTTGTGAGCGGGGTTCACTGTGATCAATGGTCATCAAGGCTAGCATTTAGTTCACCCAATCAATGATATTCTCTATAATGGCCCTGGTATTGACTGGTTTCTAATTTTACAGTATGTTGAGCCCTGTTGAACTCTTTTAATATGATAATTGCTTTACTAATCAGTGGTCGTGATTTGTGTGCAAATGTGGATTATTGACAGCACTGCGTATCCCTGGGTATTTGTGCTTGGCTATAAGGAGGATAGATACGGAGAAACAGGAACCATATCCATGGATATGAAATACATAATATCATCCCCAGTATTCTTCTTCTCCTATATTAGACTTTTAAAAATATATATATATAATATATTTTATTATATATCTCATTAGATAACGCATAAAGAAATACTTCTTTTTATATGGGATAGCTACTAAATACCCATTTATAACTCAACAGTCATCTCCTACTAAACAGTACATTTCACAGAAAGTAATAAAAACATTTGTTCGCTAATTTGCACCTAAAATAGTGTGTATTATCAATTAGATAATAGATTACCAAAAAAAAAAAAAAAAAAAAAAGCTCATCATATATGTCTAAAGGCCACCTTCTATACTCAGAATAGCTTTACAGGAGACACATGAGATATAAGTGTATGCTATACATAACACCATGCAGAAAAGGATATATGTTTTTATGCCATTACTGAACCCCAGGGGCTCTGCCTTGCCCTGGCTGCCCCATTACGGGGGACATGGGGTGCTGGTGGGTGCACGTTTGGGTTGGCAGCGGGCTGTCTGGTCCACGCGTTGCTCTCGCTGTGGGGCCAGGAGGTGGCAGCTCTGCGCCCGCGTCTAACCCTGCCTCGAGGAACAGGCTGCGATTAACGCTCGGCTGTGAAGTCTATCCTTGATAGATATGTTTTTAAAGTAAATTCATTTGTTGGAGAGCATCATATTTTGTCCTTTCCTGATGTGGAAAGTAGTATACACATTGTCTGCCATTCTTGTTGCTTAGAGTCGACCCCCCAGCTACAAAATCCCTCTGGTGATGGAGCCTTTCAGCACAAATGCTTTAAAGGGCATAAAAGGGGGATTATTGCTAAATTGCATTTTGATGCCTCTCTGGTGTTACAGAGCTAAGCTTAAGTATGTGCTTAAATATTTTGTGGTATTAAGGCCACCATATTTAGCAGCCAGCAGAATCAAGCCCGGAAGCAGCCCAGTGCAACATGTCTGAGTGCCCTGCTTGCTGGAAAGGTCCAAAAATGTTGTTTCCAGTCTGACCGGGAGCCTCAGCTGTCCCATGCCAACCAAATAGGTCGTGCTGTAGATGGGAGGCCAGATTTTCAAAAAGTCTGAGCTTTGGCTTTCTAAATTAAGAGTGGTAGGAGCTTTGTCACGCACAAAAATTAGCCCTTTTGGCCCTACTCAGGTGACTCTTGCAATTTAGAGAAGCGTTTCCTGACCTGGAGAAGGTAGGACAAGAGTTTGACTCTGGAGCCCTCTTGTGATTTATTCAGCCAGGATGAAGTGCTGTCTGTGCCAAAGATGATATCACCATTGACTCAAAATAGCACTCCAAAAGAAGAACTTGAAGCAAAAACTCTGACCTGAGTTACCTGGGAGTCTGCTAGGCGAGACAGCAGGAGACTCTCTGTAAGCTCCTATTGCAAATTGGGGTGCCTGTCTCCCATACTTTCTGTGGAAAAACACAAGACAAAAATGTAACTGTGAAGAGAAATGAGGCTTGGGGCTTTGAATGGAGTTTTAATGGTAAGTGGAGCATTGAGCTTCCAGAAACCTAAATCCCTTTGTGGAAGTTTTCCTTGGATTCTCAAGGCTGGGAGGGTTGCTCAGGCGGGGCGCATGTCCCACCGCTGTGCTTAAAAGCAGTGTAAAAGCCAGTCTGGTGGTTAGGGCTTGTGTCTATTTTGGGTGTAATTCGAGCAAGAGGTCAATGACAGTGGAGCTGCCAAATCCCATTGGGTTGCAGGGTACAAAGCTGAAAACGTCTGACTATGTGTATAAAGTGCATCAGTTTTTAGAGTATACAGCAAATACAGCAGCAGAGGAAAAGCACAAGTTGCCTGCAGTCAAAAGACAGATGTAGGGCTGAGGAATGGCACTGAGTGCTTTCCTGGCTATCTGCCACTCTGGAATGGCAAGAGATAAAAGCTAACGCTGGGATAACTATGATCTATCTGACCATATTTGTTTTCAATAAAATACTGCTATTTGCATGAGATCAAACTGTCTTTTCTGAAGCTGCCTAGCTGTAGTGACAGGAGACAAATGACACGCCACTTTTTTATTAGATCTGCCCTCCTAGAAATCAATAACATATACAATAAGTTAGAACATGAAGTGCTAAACGAAGGAGTGCTTTCCAGACACTCTTCCGGAATTGGTTTCGTGGCGTTTCCTTATTCCTGGAAGCCAAGTTCACAGCTCTATGCTCTGTGGAACGAAAACTCTGTAGGCATCGATATTTAAATAGGATAAAATAACAATAGCCAAAAGAAGATCAAGATAGATTATGGAGAAATGCCACGGGTACAGCATGGCTGAGGAGAATATTACATGTTGTTCTTGGTCTTTGGTCCAATCCAACTGTCACTATCATGCAACCCCCTTTTTGTCAGGCAATTAATTTAAATGCATTTTCATTAAACACATAATATATACAATCTTTGCTAATCAAATATTAGGACTCGTGCTAACTTCCCAGAAAATTAAATAAAAAGCATCTTTTTGCATCCACTGAAATCTCTGCTCTACATTAACTGGCATCATTTTGCTAACTGGTGAAATAAATTGTACTATGATACTTTTAAAATGGAGAAGTTATTTGAAATGAAACATTCCAATATTTCGTTCTAGTAAAGTTTTGCTTCAAGTTTATCATCCCTGCCCCATTCTTATGGGCTGTGTTTGTTTCTAGCAGTTTATAGTTTCTGTTGGGAAATACTCTACTAAGAGCTATGACCACATGTAGTCTTTTTGTATAAAATAGTTCTTCAGAAAAACAAAACTGGGTAAATTATGGATATCATCACTGTGTCCATGTCTCAGCTGGGCTTATGCTTACCCATGCTGAAAGTCCAGTCCTCCTGCTTGGAAGGAAAAAGTAATTTCTATTAGGAAAAAAGATTTACTGGTTAAAGCAAGGCAGAGGAATCGTGTTGTATGTTGTGCACATGCAGACGTGCACAACATGTGAAATGTCTGATGCAGATAAACAAAATGTAATAGGGGACTTAATTTGGTTTCTCGGTACATAAATGATTGGTGTTTTATAACAGCTGTAATTTTTTTTTTTTACAAGACAAAGGCCACTGGATAATTAGAGCAAAGGTGCGTTCTGCTTTATTTTTTCATAAGTCAACAATTTTTTTGGCAGATAACTGTTAATAGCCAGCTATTCTGCGACAGGAATGCAAGATAAACACAAAGGATGAACTTCAGCACGCTTAATGCCAGGACTTTGACAGCGTCTCTTTCTCTAAAAAGAAGCTGTCGTGTTGTTAAATGCGATTCCTCCTTACTGTACCAGGCAGAGAAGCAGCTTTGAGTGGGGGGAACTCAAGAACAGTGCTGGTTTTCTCCCATTTAACACAAGTGGCTTTGTGAAATACTGGGGGAAGGGATCCCAGAATACGGTAAAACAGGGGTTTCTGTTTATGTGCTTGCAACTTACCTCTGTCACTCTCTGCGCAGAACTGCAGGGCCGTGTCTAAAGCTCTGCTGCTGATACAATTGCTCTTGGCTGGCAGTTTTTCTCCTGGTGACCTGTAGCGAGGGCAGGGATAAAACCGGCTGTGAGGAGCTGCTGGAGCTTGCAGGCCTTGGGCCACCTCCACTCTCCTCCGGGATGGGCCAGGAGCAGTAAATAAGACCTCCCCAGAAGACACCTGTGGGGGTCTGTATGTGTGTGTGTGTGTGTGCGTGTGTGCGTGTGTGTGTGTGTGTGGGGCGGGGGTTGTTTCCTAAGCCCCTCATCTGGGTTCTCCCCGGAGCCCTGACCCTGCGCTTGCCCCAAGCAGGCCCCTGCCTCGGGCCGTCCGCCTCACGGCGGCATCAGCGGCGCGGCCCGCGCTGCGCAGCGGCGGCCTTTGCGGGGGCGGGGCGTAGGGACGAGTTAAATTAAAGCAAACGAATAAATAAATAAATAAATGGGGTGGTGGTGGGGTAGTAAATGAGCAGCTGGCGGGGCCGGGGCGGGGGC
>VZSG01000862.1:88502-146002 GCA_013398315.1 Nothoprocta pentlandii
GCGGCTGCGGCCCCGCCATGGAGGACGTGGGCTCGCTGGCGGCGCGCGTGGCCGCCGTGTGGCTGGCGCTCGTGCTGGCCCTCATCGTGGTGCCCTCGGCGCTCGGCGTCTCGCTCGGCATCTCCGAGGCCTACATGAGGCTGCTGGTGCGGACCCTGGAGGTAACGCGGCGAGCGCGGGGCGGCAACGGCCGCGGGGTAACGGCCGCGGGGTAACGGCCGCCGGGCAACGGCCGCGCCGGGCGGAGCGCGGGTTGGCGCGGGGGCGCCAGGGCGGGCTCGCCGCTTCTTCCCTGGCGTTGGGGCCCCGACCCACTTCCCCTGTGCCCCCTCACGGGCACGCAAGGCGGGGTTTCCCTCATGGAAAATGAAGGGAGGGGGGCAGACTTGGCTCCCTCTCTCCCAGCTTGTTTTCTGTTGCCTTATCTCACAGTGTAATCTGTGTGTGCCCCCTGTCCCTCAGGGGGAGGCCCTTTTCCCCCCTTGTTTTGCTGCCCCCCTTCCCTCAGGGGGAGGCCCAAATTTGCATGTTTTCCTTTGCTTTCCCCCCTTCCTCACAGGAAAAAGAGAACAAGAGTGGTGAGCGGGGCCCAAATTTCGGCCCCCTTAACCCTACTTGTTTTCCACCTTCTACTTGTTTTCTACCCCCTTCTCTCACAGAGGGGTCCACATCCAGTGCCGCCTTGCCTCTGCATCCTTCTCTCATGTTGCAGTTGCAGTTTTGGCCTCTCTCATTCCCCTCTTCATCTTTGATGTTTTCCATCCCTCTTCTTTATGGTGGGACCAAATGTGGGCCTTTCCCCCAACACTCCCTCCCTTCACTGTCGGGCCCAAATGTGGCAATGCCGGGCAAGGTGCTCTCTGCTTTGCAGGTGTGAAGGCTGCCGTGCAGGTAGGAGTCCATTTACAGACCAGGATCCCCATGTCTCTCGCTTGGGGTTCAGCCCCTACCAAGGCCGAAGCTGAAATCCGTGCGGCTCCACGAGCTGTGCAGAGCCCTGGGTGGCTCTCCTTGGACCCGCGGACTGGCGAGATAAACCTTGGTGCTCAGGGTTGTACCATGTCCCGGGTGCGGTTGTCTCGGCCTGGTGCGGTTGTTGCCCGTCGGAGAGGAGCGTTACCGGCTCACGCTCGGTGGATGTGACGCTTCTGGCGGTGCGCCCGGCTCCTCCGTGGCGAGCGCTGCTGCCAGCAACGGGAATCGGTGCGAGCTGTGGGGCTGGGGGTGTGAGGGGCTTCGGGTTGGGCAGAGGCTCTGCCTGCCTGCTCTGCCACCCGTGCTGTGGGAATGCGAGCTCCTCTCATGAAGAAATTCTCTTCTGAATGAGACGTCGTTCGTGAACGTGCTCCCCTGCAGCCTGCTGTGGTGCTGAGAAGTGTTCGGAAATGCCGGGGTGGGCTAGTCCAGGATAAGTTTTTTTCGTGTCCAAGGAGAAAAGGAATCAAAGACAACAAAGCAACTGCAAGGGAGGAAGTAAAGTGATGCAAGTGGCATCACCTGTGGCACCATGATTCTCCATCCATGTGGAGAATAGTTTTTTTTTCAAACTTCATCTCATTCCCTGGAGGTTTGCAGGCCACCTTTGCTAATGCACTTCAGTGCCCTGAAGATGTTTAGAGCTCCACTGAACAAAACCACCACCCAACCACCTAGTGAAAGTTGTTTCTATAAAGTGTATCTTAAGTCTGGTGTGTTAAGGCTTTTGGTGAGGGCGTGTGTACTCAGAAGTGCCTCCTTAGGGTGCCTGGAGCCGGGTTTATTTTTGTTTTTTTGAAATGGTATGAGGATAACTGCTAAGGGAAGAAATCACAGTTATTCCTGGGACCATAAAAAAAAAAAAAAAAGGGGGGGGGGGCAAAAGCTGAAGAGCTAAAGGTCACACCAGTGGTGGGAGTAATGGAGATCACCTGGTAAGATAATGTTATTTGAACAACTTGCCTTTACCTGTGGTTAACTGCAGTTTATGTGATTAACGATCTTAAAAATAAATACTTCCTTCTACTGTCATCAAATGTTGTGACAGGAGGTAACCCAAAATGTCATGGCCGTTAAGTGTGGAACAGCCTCTCCAGCATCTTCATGAGAATGACCCAATAGGCAAAGCCTGAGTGCTGTTCTGATGTATAAAGGAGGAGATAATGACAAATCTAGCTGAAGAAAAGGGAAAAATATGAAACGCTTCTAGAGTAACATGCCTAATTCTGCTATCCATCTGGGAGTTTATGTGTATATTATTAAAAAAGGAAACTGATTAAAAAAAGAAAAAGTGTGGGGGGAAGAGTCCTGGGGAGAAGATCTGGTAAGGAATACTTGTTGCAGAAGATGGAAGAAGCTCAATGCACTTGAACTTAGTAAGTCAAAGCCTAGTAAGTCAAAGCCCAGTATCTCTCCCCTTTGATGCTGGATTTCGCTCTGTTCAGAGGCCTGACAGAGAGGGGGGTAACTTGCCAGCCGGCTGCAGACAGCTCCTCTCGGAGTCCATTCAAAATGTGGGTTGTCCCACCTGGTTCCTACCGGCAAGAACGATGGTAACAAAGCTGAGTTTTAAATGGGTAGCTGGCAGCCATGTCTGGTATCTCCTGGGCTGTTGGATTGAATAGATGGGCTTTCAGCGGCCCGTTTTGGGGCCTTCTTGAATCATAGGCTGCTGCATTTTCTGATGACTGAGATGTTCTACTGCACAGTGCCCAGCTCAACAGCTTCCTTTTTGGTTGCCAGCCTTGCTTACGGAGCACCTGGGATCACACTGCTGCGTCCGCCATGGGCAAGGTGGAAAGACCAGTCAGTGAAGCAGAGGTCCCTCTTCAACCCTGTGTAATACGGCTTATTCTTAGGTTTTTGCCTCCTTCGATCCCTCCAGCATGATGTTTTCTACGGGGCAGTGTATTGTTGGATAGCAATGTGTATGTTTATTGGAGCTACTCTGTTATGAAGGTATGAGGCTGCTGGCCCCCATAGTCAGGGCAGAAGTTCAGTCTGAGGTGGGTGGTGTGTCTGACGGTCCGGTATCGTGTCAGACTTAATGTGGCCCATAAGTGAGAGCCTGTGGCGTGTGCCCATCTAGGTGGGCAGGGACGGAGCAAGTATGTTTTATTTTTTCCTACTAATAAGCCTGGTTCTGTTTGTGCTCGTTTCAGGGGAGCAGCTGTTTATTTTCCGTGCTACAAGCCTGCTCCAAGAAGAGGCAGGGAGTGGAAAAGCTGCTTTTATGAGCAGAGAGTGTCCTTGTGTTTGGCTGACACTGCTGGTGAGGGAGCTCTGAGGGGGCACAACAGTTTTTTCTCTATGCTGAGCTGCCTCAGCAAGGCACATTATTCCAAGCGAAATGCAGCTTGTACGGAGGTGGTGCTGCTATTGGTCTGCCCTGTGGGTTGCATTTGACTCTGAAGGAATGACCATGCTTATATGCAAGGCATTTTCCCTTTGGAATAGGCAAGGGGGGAGAAAAAAAAAAAGAGTAGGAAAGTGTGACGAGCTCTTTAAACCACAGAGGAATACAGTCCAGCGGGCAGTCTGCTTGCTTTTAGAAATCCTTTCCTACCCCTCTAGGTAGGAAGACTTGAAAGGATAATGCCCTTACGCTTCTGAATTTCCTTGCCAAGCTAAGTAAGCTTTTAGAGAGCTGCTTTCTCCCTTCTGCTTGCTGCTCCCTGTTCAGTGCTCATATAATGACCTCTGGCATTGTGTTGGTGCATGTTTTCTTTTTTAAAGTGGTGTTTGTGTCCTACGTGGGAGCCAGATTCCTGCTCCAGAAGCTTCCCTGGCAGCCGTTTGCTCCTGTGAGGAATTTCTCTGGGCTGGCGATGCTCGGCCAGGCTGGCGCTTGCGAAATCGCTGGCCCCTGAACTCTTGCCTGCCCTTGACACGCAGGGGACTGCCTGGTGTGGTTGTCTCAACGTGTCACAGTTCTATTTTTCTGCCTGTTGTCGTCTCTGCGTGCATTCCAGTGTTGAATTTCGTACGTTTTGATCTCACCTTTCCCCTGCCTTGGATCCTGTGTAACTTCTTTGAGTTCTGATGCGAGTTGAGGTTTGTGGAGCACCCGCAGGTGTCTGTTTGAGCTGTCCTTGCCTAGCAGCAGAGAGACCACCCTTTCGGAGAAGGACTTGTCTGGTGTTAAGGCTCATAGACCAGACCCTATTACTGAGCAATCTGTTCCTCTGTCTACCTGAGTCCATAGAAAACCTAAAGGATTAATTTCCCTTGCAGGCCTCAACACTAGGTGGTTGTAGTGAATGCTCCTGAGTGATGGTCAGTGTTTGACAGTCTATGCCCAGTCCTGATAAGAATGAAGTTCAATAAATTTTTTTCTTTTCCATGCTCTGCCTAGGCATACTGCTTCTGGAAATTTTGATTAGCCAAGAAATTACTTCTTGAGTTGTGTGTGTGTGTGTTTTGTTTATTTTCTTCTTCTCTCTCCTTCAGCAAAGCACAGCAGGTGCTGGGAGTTAGAGGCTTTGTCATGTGTTGGGCAGCTGATCTACCTGGGTGTCATAGTGGCCCCTCAGAACAGAAACAATTTCTAATAATTTATTATGCCTTCATTAGACAAGGGCCTGAGGTTATTGGGTAGTACAGAGGTGAACCTGAGCATATTTTGGGTTAGAAATGAGCTCTGTGGGGTGAATGGACCTCCCATCTTGAAAGTCATGTCCCTGGTGAAAAAAGCAGCTTCTTGCACCTCTAGCAGAGCTGGGCGAGTTGGGTGAGATGGCCTGGGTGTCCTGAAGTACTTCGGGATGCAGCTCTTTACTGTAAATCACCATCAGGATTGCAAGCTACAAAACGTAGTGGTGGCGTAATGGGACAGGGAAGGAAGATGGCAAATATGCAGGCTATAAAAACGTGAGTCATTGTGGGTTTCTACAGTTTCCTATTTAATTGGCTGCTTAAGCAAGCTGAGCTTACTGAGGTCATTGCCCGGCCTCAGCGGAGGCATTCAGAGCTGCTGAGCTGGTGTCCAGCAAGGGCTGAGGGGGAGAGACCGGGACCTCTGGAGCAAGGGAGCAGCTCCCAGGGTGGCCAGTTCACAGGGGAACAAGAAGCACCTCTGCAAGAGGAGCCCACTACGGAGGATCCACCCATATTTACAAGGCTTGTGCTGGCTTATTAAAGTATGTGGCTTTGCTGTGCGGTGTTAACCTACACCCCAGCCCTGTGCAGGCCTTTCTACGTGTTGTGCACAGAGGCTGGTGAGTAATCAGTAAGGCTCCTTGCACGTAGAAGGCGGCAGCAAATGACTGTTACATCAGTCATTGAACCAACAGCACTGACTTGAAACAGAGGTTCGTGGCACCTGAACACCGGTGTTTTGGAGACTCTTGATAACTAAAAGATTATTCAAAAGCAAAAAGCAGCTGTATTGAAATCTTCTCTTATCTCTTGAAATCTTCCTCGCATATCAGGTGCTGGATCCCAGTGCTTCACAGTCGAGTTATACGTCTCACTGCCCTTCAGGAGCTTGTCCACCAAGAAGAACTTGCTATACTGCTCACAGTGTGTATGTTTTGAGGTGGCGACAGAGATATACCATTAGAATGAGGAAAAGATGGTCGAAGAGACCGCAGAAGACCTTTTGTACTAGGTTGTCTTATATGAGAAAGAGAAGAAAACAAGGCAATAACTGACATTGAGATTTCGAGTTCAGCACCTCAGTGTCGCGTGGGCGATGCTTTGATGTGGATATTAACCTTTGGAGAGCTCCCGAGGAGGAGCGCTCGTTTAAACTAGCACATCAGCTTGTACTCTGAGCGTGACCTGCCGGTGCTTTTAAATAGATCACACCAGTGATCTAACTTCTTATGACTCCAAGTATTTAATAATATACTCTTTTGTAATGATCTAGCACTGCTATTAAACTGAAGGTAGTGTTTAAAGCTGGAAAAAGGGATGAGGGGCAAAGCTCTACCTACCAGGGGAGTCAGGACAGTTTTTGACATGTTGGTGATAAATTAAGCTAGTGAAACATAATCAGTTAGTCTTTGGATATGGGTATCTGCCTGGGGATGGGCTTAATTTTGGGCCTCTATCACAAAGTGTGGTGGCTGCCTCCACGATCTGATTGGACCTGTGAGTAGTGCATAATCCCTATATGTAACAAAAAGTATATCTTCTGACTTAGCATAGGCTGTTGGTAACTTAACCTTTCCCAAAGATTTAGGAGGGAAACCTTTTCAGGGAGAGATGGATATGTACTTGTTTCCTTGTGGAATGTGCTGTAGACCATGCCTGTGTGGGACTGAAGTACGTTGCAAAGCTTGCTAAGCAGTTGAAGTATCACAGTTGTAAAACCAGGCCCGTGGGGATATTTGCATGGTTTGTGCCCTCATGCACCTTTCTAACTCTAGTGGGTAGCCTGAAGGACAGGACCCTTATTTTTTGTAATCTGTTCAGGGACTAGGAGTTCTATATTCCTTTTCTAAGGTTTTGAGGAGTTCCTGCTAAAGGTGAGGTCTACACCAAAGTGCTGGAGTTTGCCTGCTCACCTGCTGGGGGAAAGAACCCCTTTTTTTGTGTGTGTGCGTGTCTTTTTCTGATAACCAGTATATCTAAAAAAATCCACCAGGCTGCCTTTTGCTCACGTCCTGCGTAAGAGTAGCGTTGGAGGCTAAAATTTTTCTTTCTTTTTGGTCTCTAAAAGGGGACAATACCTTGCCCTGTGGTGTGAGGAGTGTTGTATTTGAAGCCTCAGGGCTGTGCTGTAGCAGCTGGAAGACCTTGGGCAGTGCAGATGGGTGGCTAGTGAGAAGGAAAGGAAATTACTTGCATTTCTACATGTGGTGCCTTTTTTTTCCAAGGCAGGTGTAACCTGACTTGAGATCAAAGTTAAATTTTTAGCTTTGATGAAAGTTCCGCTATTTTAAGCCTCTGAGAATAAGCGGAAGGATTAGATTAGGTAAGCTGAAGCAAACAAGTCCTGCTCTTTGGTGCTGAAAACATGCATGGTCTTGGGAAATAGGGCAGATTGAGAGAGATTAGAGGAGAGGACTTTGCACCAGTCTGCAGTAGGGTAGGGTAGACCCGTGTTTCTTGGGTCCCTGAGCACGCCTTAACACCGGTCGCGAGCTTCCTCCTGCTTGGTGGTTTTATGAAGCATGCCTAAATCCCCTGGAAAATCTGGCACCAAAAAAGAAGTGTGCCCCAACAGTTGACTTGTGGGGCACAAGTCAGATACCCCTGAAATGTAGAGGGTATGGCATGTTTGTGGAGGGTGTTGTGTTGGTACCGTACTTGCGTTCATGCACCCTCCTCCTGGCAGGGCATGGCTGACGGGCAGGGGTAACTTGAGTCTTCCCTCTCACCCGTAGAATGGGCTGTCGGAGCCCTGTGTTGTGGTGCTGCAGCTCTCAAAGTTAGCCGAGCTTGTGGGCCAGAAGTCACAGGATAATCTGGATGAGTCAACGTGTCCAAGTGGTGGAAGCCTGTTTGGGTTGCACGAACCTGCGTCTTATTTTTGTTTTGGGGAAAAGTCCACTGCCGCCTTAGCAAAGTTGAGTGAAACCTACTGCTGCTCTGGCCAGCTGTGAGCTTTTGAGCATTGCAAAGGGACATCTTGGTGGCCTCTGGCCTCATGGTGGCATGACTTGTGCTTTGTTTCCTTGTATGGTAGGCCTAGCGTGAGTTGAGCTTTCTTGTAACAGTGTGACTTGTGTTGCGAGAATGATCCGTCGGGAAAGCTGCGTGTGCTTCGGAGCTCCGAGCGGAGGAACCATTTTCAGATTTTGCCAAACAAGCGGTGGCAACGCTATGTTTGATAACCCATCTGAGAGGAGGGGATAGATGAGAGCTGCTTTTCTCTGCTAGGGTGTGTGGCAGAAGCTCTTGCTTCTCTGTGTAATAAACCTGGCTTGCCCGCTCATAAATGCTGTAATTAATTTTGTGTAATGATTCAAGCCCGAACCGAGTGCAAATATTTATTTGGTGGTCCATGTGTTCCCCAAATTCACTTAGAGGGACTCCAGAAACGGTGGCATTCTGAGGAATTTCTTCCTCCAAGCATGTTTTGCCACGGTCTTTCCTAGAAGGTTCATGGCTATAACATTGTTTAGGATAACATGCAACCAGAAGGTACTGAGCTAGTGTGGGAAGCGGTAGTTCTTGGAGCAGCTCTTGCCTCAGCAGTGGAAGAACTGGGAAAGCGAGGGACCGTGTTGGCAGGGTAGGTCTGGAGCTGGCAGGAGCGCAGGCGGTCAGCGGTGCTGGCAGCCTCACCTCGGGGGCTGGGTGGTGGAGAGGACGCTGTGGGTCAGGATGCTGAGCCGGCAAGAGGTAGAAACCTCATGGCCTAGCATGGGGCTGCTGCTTTCAAAATTGGAGTTCCTGGGTGCTGGGTTGTGCCCTGCCTGCAGGCAGTCCCTCTTGTGTCTCCTCTGTAGATATGTTTGTTCTCTGCAGACCAGTGAGGCTCACCTGTATGCCACTGAAACAGTATGTATTCCTCTGGTACTGCTTGGGAATGAGGTCTGAACAAGGCAATAGCCTCAACATAAAGCACAGGCACACAGTGTTGTCAGGTTGTGTGCCTGTGTCGGAAATGCCCGCTGTAACTCTTTTCCTAGAAAGAGGATCAAGTTGTGTGTGGGTGGAATAACGTTCATAGCTTTATCGTCACAGGCAATCACAAAATCGCTCGTTGCTTGTTGAGCTTCCTGTCCTCTTCAAAAGCAGTGGTGTAGGGGGAAAAAAAAAAGCAGATCCAGGACAGATGGGCTCCTACATGCTCCAAAAGCTATGGAGTTTGTCAAGCTTATCTAAGTACAAGTGAAGGCTGGTGTCTGAGGTGCAGGAGCTGTTGAAAATGGCTGTGTGGGACTGAGTTGACGGAAGCCTTTGGCCCAAGAACAGGTTGAACTGGCTGGGAATGAGCAGCGGGCTCCAGAGCCTGGGGATGGTTTTGCCACACGTGTTTGTGGGGGGGAGCAGAGGGACAGAGCTGTCGGGAGCTTCCAGCTTGATGGCGCTGGGGTTTTTGGTTGTGAAATACGTTCAGACAGCGCTGTTTCGGAGCAATGATTCATCTGGAAAAGATGAGTGGTTGTAAAGACCACTCCTTGGAAGTCACAGCTTGCCTCTTGAAGCAAGTGTTACTTTTTAGGCGAGTTGTTTATATGAATATTGCTTGTTATATGCATATTACGAGCTTAATACATATGTATTTCAGCTGTGAAATTAACATTTCTTTTTCCTTCACAGTGGGCCACTATACGAATGGAAAAGGGCAACAAAAAGGCACAGCCGCAGCTGCTCAAAACTCCTGTTGCTAACGGTAAGAATCGAGTCAAGCCATCATGATATGACCCTCACGCTGAAGCAGGGCAGTCATCTAAAATTAAGAGGTAGATGTGTGTGTTTGTGTGTGTGTGTGTGCGCGTGTGTGAGAGTGATAGGAGAGGAGATGGAGATGGGCTGGCTGCAACTTACTGTTAGACCGACGTATTTTGAAATCCTACTGGCACAAGAAATGCTACTGAAAGGTGAAATGCTGCTTGTATTGGCCTGTGCTGAATGGCTGAAAAGCCCAGAAGGGTTGAGAAAACAGGGGTATGAAATAGCAGTATGTTTAGTGGAACCAAGTGGGCTTAAGCTGGAGGCTGTTGCCAACTGAAGGAGTGTTCAGCTCGCAGTATTCACTGTTGTCCCAGGTCAGTGCTGCGTCTAGGTCAGTGCTGACCAGGCTGCTGGCCATCACTGCTCGTGGTATCAGATCTCTTTAGAGATCTGTGAGCTTAATGGAAAGTGTTTTGAAGTCCAAGCCCCATGCTCCTCTTTCACAAGCTCAGGACTTTGTTTCTCTTGTAGGGTGTGTGTTTTGTTTCTTCCTTTCTTTCAGTCGTCTTCTGTTTCCCTTTTGCCCTCTTGAGTTATTTCAGTCTTCAGACAAACTTGCTCTTTTTTTTTTTAACAGAAAGACGGCTGAATAATTGCTTCATGTTTCCTCCTTTACCCAAATTTTGAAATTTCTACCCTTGCCCATACAGCATTTCATGGTAGGCTGTACTAGATCAGAGTTGTCTGCAAGAGATCTTTGGAGCTGTATGTGCTCCAGGAGGAGGATAGCACTTAGCCAGATGGTTCTCTGAACCCCCAAAACAGCTCTCATGCGTTCAGGTAATGGGGAATGAACTCCTGAAGTGGTCACATCTTTTTGATTCCCAAAGAAAGCGTGTGTCCCACTTCCAAAGCAGCTTCCTTGCCCATGATGGAGATACCAGGTGTTGCACTCTCAGCTTGCCAGGTCTGAAAGCAGCTTGGATGGTGGCAGTCCAGCTTGGATTGCCAGCTGTCACCAGTGGTAATAATAAACTGGAAGTGCTGCACAACAGCCCTGAACAAGGATCGAATATGACTTCTAATTTAATTTGTGACCTTAACTGTGACTTTAATTTAATGCTGTAGTGTATAACCTGGAGGAATCTACGTGCAGCCATCCCTCTGATCTCTCTCGAGGCACTAGTGATAATGCCTGTGGGTGACTTGTATAGACAATAGTGTGCAGGCCTTCTGTGTTCAAACAGTCTTTAGTGTTAGGTTTGAAAGCAAAAAGGTAGCATTTCCTCTCTGAGGATGTCTGCTCCTGCAAAAAGTTTGGTGATGCTCCAGAAGCCATGAAGGGAAGGGGATGAGGTGGCTCCGTCTTCCATGGGGACGACTGGCCCATAGTTTCCTCTTGGGAAGCATGGGAACAGGAGAGATGTGTTTTCCTGCACCAACCTGTACTACTTAGGGTTTTCTGGAGCTTTTGAATTGTCTGGATGCTGGTTGGGGAGGGCAAGAAGAAAAAGGAAGGTAATAGACAAAGCTTGTGATGAACATACTAACCTTACAGGGTCAAAATTCTCTTTGACTGCATCCTGATGCCTTTTGAGGCACAGCTGCTGCTTCTGTGCCTCCCCTGCAATCCAGTAGGCCATTTACTTCCAAAATGTTGTCCTGGCTCAGAGGACAGGCCCAAACGTGGAGGGTCACGGGTGCTGTCAGAACTGCCAAGCAGTATTAGGAGGCTCTCATGCTCAGGGTAGGGATCTGCACTCAGGGGGGCTTGTGCACGTGCTGGGGCCATGGAAAACTTGGGGGAGCAGCAGGGTGAATCTGAGGTGAGTGCTGCTGGGTGCCCGTGGCCATGAGGGCCTGCACCTGTCTCCACACTGAATTTCTAGCAGTGAAAAGGAGCGTGGTCCTGCCTGCAGGACTGCTGGCCACCCCGGGAGGCGCAGGTGTAGCGATGCTGTGTTCACATTGGCCCCTGATGTGTCAGAGCATGAGCAAGGGGAAAAGCCCAGCTGGATTAGGCAATGTTTCCTGAGGGAGGAGAAATTCCTGGTGATGAGAGATGGCAGAGTATTGAGTAAAATGGGCTAAAGGTCAAGGCAGGCACGTGTGCGTGTTGTCAGATTGAGACCCTGTAGTGCCTCCTCCCTCCTTCCTGTGCCCAATCCCCATGGGGAGGTGGGGTGGGAAAGGAGGGGGAATCACACGTGTGTGCCAAGTGACTTGTTTTCCTGGGGTCAGGGCATTGCTCCCTGGCAGAACAAAAAGTGCACTTTTTCCAAAGAATTTGAAATCTCACATCAATGGGCTCTTCAGCGTGACTGAGGAGGCAACACCTTTCACTGTGTTACCCAGCTCCAGGGTCACCCGTGACTGTCCGCTGAGGGAGGGTCCATCGCCCCACACTGCTGGCATGGGACGGAGCAGTGGCAGGAACAAGGTCAGCTGCTGGTTTGGCTAAGTGGGGAACTGTTTGGCACTGTCGCTTCCTCCTATGTTGCCTGTGTCAGAGGGCACTGTGTCACCCACTGGGCACGACAGGTGACTCTGGGCAGGATTTCGGAGGCTGGCTGCACCTCTCTGAGTAATTGCATGGTGATGCTTGTGTCAAAGGGCCATGCTGCTCTGTGTGTGTGGATTTCAAAAGCCACCCAGGCGCTCTTCAGGTGCAGTTTTCGAAAGCGTCATCCCTTGAGAGAAGGGCACGTGCAGATACCTGATTGTTACTGGGTAGTGTAGAGCTTGAGCATGGTGTACCTGGTGAAACAGCATGAGAGCCTGAGACTTAGAGTTAAGTGTTCAGGGATTGTGCCCTGACTTTGTGAGCAGCGGGGCGGTTACATCCGTGTTAGGGTCACAAGCGATGCCTGCTGTGCCCCTGCCTGATGCTGCCTTCCAGCTGCCTCTGGCAAACTCAGCCCTGCTCGTGGCCAAGGGCTTAAAGGCCGTTAAAGGCTACCCCTGATTAGAAGGGAGCTCAGTATATTGCTTGAGCAGTGTGCGTCTAATCCTGTGCACGTTGCTGCTGAGTTCTCAGCGCTCCTCGCCCCAGAGGCCACGCGGGCGCTGGCGGTGCCCAACGATGGTGACACAACAGGAGAGAGGTTAGAGCGAGGGCGTCCTGCCTGTGCCAGCCAAGGGCTGAACTTGAACCCTAGGCTCCCTGCGTTGCACCCGTGGCTGTGTGCGCCAAGAAATGGGAGCCGGGAGCCTCTGGGGGTGATAGGGTGCAATGCGAACGTTCCCCGGAGCAGCTGTAATCTGAAAGCCACCAGCCATGTATTCCCAGTGTTTGTCTTTCCATGTGCTAGCCAGACTGGCGCAGGAAGCAGGCTTGAATTCTGTGGGATGTGTATTTGTGGGAAGGCGCTGTGTGTTTTGAGACAATTGTCCTGGTTCTCTGACTTTAATCCCAGCTTTGAAACAGAGGGATTATGCAACTGGTCAGGAGGCGTCTGTAAGAGCAGTGACCTGCGCTTGGACCTCCGTAATCCTAGCTGAGTGTTCCAGGTGATGGCTGTTCTGGCTCACTGCCCATCTACATCTCAGACATCAGCTTCTGGAGCTAGATTTTGTTCATGAGACAGCAGCCCCTTGATCTTTATATTTATCTTGCCCCATTTGCTCTCACCTTTGCGGCCTCCGTGAGAAATCAGTGCTTATTAGGCTGGCATATCAGACCATTTATATAAAAAATCTATACATTTGTCTAAGATGCATATTGTTTATACAATTTTGCAACAGTTTTCCCTTCTTTCATTGGGCATTATATGGGCAGAGTTGAACTGAAGTATTACAGAATGGTTAAGACTGTAAGGGACCTCTAGAGATCATCTAGTACAACCCTAAACATGACCGTTGTTGACCAACCACACTGTTATTACGTTAAGGCACCTCTAAGCACAGCTTCATCTGATGTTCTTTGTCTTGGAGGGTTTTTCTTTCTTTAATAGGTACTATAATAAAAACAAAAAAAATGTGTTTGTGCTCATGGCTTCTACTGTGAAGTAAGGTAGGTGCCTTTGGTCCGAAGCTGCCCTTTGCTCAGGTGTCAGTTCTCACTTTGTCTTCTGTGTCAGCACAAGATTGTCTTGGATAAAATTTCTGAGGTGATAATGTGTCAGATGGTGGGAAGGGGTTATCTTTCTTGCTTCACTTCTGGAAGGTTGGGTATGTTTGCTTCTCAAGAGTTTATTTGAGGAATGGGAGCTCCAGCCAGGCTGCTGAAGGGGATGCAGTAATCAAATACTCTGATTTTTCTTGTCATAGATGTAGAGCTCTGATAATAAAGCTGCCTCCTGAAACATTGCAGAGCAGCGAGTACTTTGGAGGATGGCTGTTATTGTACAGAATGATTTTCTCATACGGTTGCTCTTTCTTCCCCAAGGTATCATAGAAAGAGATGAAACCACTATGGAGAAAGAAATCGCAGGTCTGCATCGAGTGGACTTCGAGTTCTCCGACATATTCTATTTCTGCAGAAAGGGCTTTGAGGCCATCGTGGAGGATGAAGTCACCCAAAGGTTTTCTTCCGAAGAGCTGGTCTCCTGGAATCTCCTCACAAGGACTAACGTCAACTTTCACTACGTCAGCCTGCGGCTGACTGTTGTGTGGGTTGTTGGGGTTGTGGTGCGGTACTGCTTCCTGCTGCCCCTCCGGTGAGTGCGGGAGGAACTGTGTTCATCTGGGAATGCCTCCGTGGGGATCGCTTGAGGAACCATCAGTTCTCTAGCAGAAGATAACGTTAGCAGAGGCCACCTGTGGGTACAGGCAGATAACTTCGGCTAAACAGCTGCTTACAACACTTATCTTCCCATTCCCCATGAAGAGTAGTTTAGGGCCAGTAATTGTCTTTTCCATGACTATGTTGCCTAGGTCAGCTGGATTGGCAACCTAAGAGGAAAGTGGGCAAGGTTAACTTAACCTTTGACCTTGTAAGTGTTGGTGGGTCTGATGTCGTTGCCTTTGTACCGTGTTTTGAGCAATAAGTGGCTGAGAGTCATTAACAGTAAAGCCATAGAAAAATGGGTATTTTGGGATTCTGAGGAATAGCTGAACTTCTGCCATTCGTTTCCATTTTAAAGGGAAAGGTGATATTGAAAGGTCCGAAATGAGTTATCCAGCTTGAATGTCTCTCTCCTTACAGCTTTACCCTGGCTGCCATTGGGATTACCTCGATGATTGTGGGGACCACAGTGGTAGGGCAGCTGCCAAACAGCAGGTGAGTAGGGGTGGGTGTGTGGACGTGAGGGACACAGCAGCCAAGTCAGTAGCATTGCTGTGCAGAGAAGCCAGAGTGAAGACTGGGACAGATGCTGAAATGGTTCATAGTAAATGACACCCACAAATAGTGTCCCTGTTTATGGCAGCATTTCTCCTTGAGCCTGAGTATGGCTTCTGGCCAAGCTTGATACTGAGGATAGTGATTTCTGATGGGACCCTTTTGTGGGAGAGAAAGAGGCTGAGGAGTTGTTAAAATTGAAGAATGTCAGGAAGATCTTGGGAACTAAAGTCTCAGGACTGCCAAGCTGAAGAATTGAGGTGCAAAACAGCCCCTCAGGTAGGGTGCTGGTCAAGTCCATTCCTCGAGGAAAGGAGGAGAAAGATGTGTGCTCCTGTGACCTTGGTACAGGTACTGAGGAAGATGGAAGGAAATGAGAATTACTAAATAAACTTCTCTGCTTTTAATCCACCTGGTAAATAAGTGGTGCAGTATCCTGCTGAGTAACTAAGACAGGTTTCCTTAAAAGGACTAATGGGGAGAATAACCAGAGGAAAGAATCTGCTTTCAGCAGTGTGCGTTAGTGACGGGATAGTGAGGCAGTGTCCAGCCAGGGGCAGCCCAGTCACGTGCAGAAGTGCATCGGAAAGGGCAGACATAGCTCTGTGCTGGGACAGCGCCAGAAACAGAGCAAAGAAGGGCTGAAGGTAATACTGAATTGTTCAGGTCTCCCTCCCTCCCTCTTTCTGCACCTGTCCAAGCTGTAATTCAGGAGATGTGTTGGCACCCTTGTTCTGTGGTGGGGTCTCGCTGCCAAGGTCAGTCCTTGGCTAAACACTAATGCTTCTGAGGCACTGGTAGCTCCTGGGCTGCTTTGGTGCTAGGATACAAAATACCAGCGAGGGAATGTCCGTCTTGCCTGCTACCTGAGCAAATAGGATCGAGAATGATGTGTGTGGGCTGAGTTGTTATAGCAAGTGAGTGATTCAGGTGGGAATAGCCCACTGTGCTTTAGTAAAAACCTCTCCCATCCCTGGCTCTGAGTAGGCTGGAGAGTACTGTCAGTGTGGAACTGCTTTGCAAGGTGCTCCACACTACTGCGTTCTCTCTTTCAGTGTGAAAAGCTATCTGAGCGAACTCGTCCACCTCACGTGCTCCCGGATCCTTGTTAGAGCGCTCTCTGGCACCATCCATTACCATAACAAGTGAGTGACCCAAATGCCAGCGTTGTCCCTCTGTGTGTCCCTCCCTTTGCGTGTCCCTCTACCGGCGTGAATGTCCCTGTTGAAATGGGGCTGCTCGTTCCTGACCCCCAGGTGGGCCTTGCACTAGATGCCAACTCACCTGCAAGCTCTAAAGAAAAGCCCATGTAACGGGGAGCGCCCTGCAGTGTTAGCCTGACAACAAATTTTGTATTTGCAGGGAAAACAAACCTCAGAAAGGCGGCATCTGCGTGGCCAACCACACGTCGCCGATAGACGCGATCATTCTGACCAACGATGGCTGCTATGCGATGGTACGCGGGACCCCGCGGTGGCACGGGGGAGAGGGCAGGCATGCCAAAGGGGGAGGCCAGGGGATGGTGGCTGTGGGGTTTAGTATTTCATTTTCGCATTCAGTAGTGATGTTCAGTGTTGGTCGGTGGGAAGAGTACAATCGTGCTGACGTTGGACCACACGGGAGCTGTTGTTCTGGTGAAATTAGCCTGCAATGTCAATGCCAAGAAGTTCTTCTAATATTAAACTAGAGTTTTACATATGCTTCCAGACCCTTTTAATTGATTGCATTTCACAGATTTTTACTGGCATTTCCCAATCCTGATTTGCAGTCTCCAGTAGGCTTTTTTTTTTTTCCTTTCCTTTTAGTCAGAGGGATACAGAGAGGAATCTGTACTTTCCAGGAGTTATTTTTATGCTAACCTGTCTCATTGGTCTTGCAGGTTGGCCAGGTTCACGGTGGGCTCATGGGCGTTATTCAGAGAGCCACCGTCAAGGCCTGTCCTCACGTCTGGTTTGAACGCTCAGAAGTTAAAGACCGCCACCTAGTGACAAAAAGGTGACTTGGGTCTCGAAAATCAAGGACCCAGATTAGGAATTAGAAAGCGGCTAAAACAAAAGCCAAGGGAGGTGAATGTGGGAAGGGACACTTGGAACCTCCTTGTCCTGTAAGGACTCGGTGTCTTGCAAAAGCATCTTCTGAGGGTGGGACTGAGGGTGTCTAGTTGTCTAGTTCCAAAGGGTGGTGGCTGCTGCTTGCAAGCCCTGAATATAGGGACACCAGTCACTTGGAATTCCGTGTTACTTATGGAACTTTCCAAGCAGAAGGAGCGGGTAGGAGCGGGAGTGCTCAGTGTAGCAGTGGCTGTGTGCCAGCAGTTAGAGCAAGAGCAGTGACTGGCTCATTCAGAATGGCCTGAAGGTGCTTGCTTGGGGAAAATAGACTTGCCAAATGTCAGGCCCCCAAATTGCTGAGGAACACTGGAATACTTGACAAGCTTCACAAGGGGGAAGTGTTTCAGACCGAAGGTTTTGGGAAAGATTGGATTGTAGCTGAGCATAACGAAAGATCTGATTTGGGTAACCACAACTCTGTTGTGTTAAAACACCTCTGCCCAGAGAGTCAAAGTGGAGAGAAACTGTTTGTTAAACTTTGTTTTTTGGTTCCACAGGCTGAGAGAACATGTGGCAGATAAGAGCAAACTTCCAATTTTAATTTTTCCAGAAGGTAAGAAATGGAACAGCTCTTTTCCTCTATTCAACATAATCTCACCTCTGTCATTCTCTTGCCATGGCTTCTGATGCTCTAAGGGAGCTAACCCATTGCTTAGACTTGTATTAGGACTTGGATGTTATTTTTGCCTTTCTTGTAAGGCTTCACAAAGACAACAGTGTACGATCTCTGGCTATTGCAACTTCTGACAGAAGCTGTATGCAGAAGAAAGGGAATATTATTTGCTTTACTCTGTGAATCTATTCTTGTGTTCTTTCTCTATTGCACGTGGTCTTTACTCAGCCAGGGAATCTGTCACAGGACCAAAGGAAAGACAGGAGCGGGAGATGCTTGACTTGAAGGGGTCTGCATTGGCTCCTCAGCACACGCAAGACCTGTCTGTTGCTGCAGTCTTGGGGCACGCTATATGAAGCAATGTCTCTCTCTTCTGGACAGGCACCTGCATCAATAATACGTCTGTGATGATGTTCAAGAAGGGGAGCTTTGAAATAGGAGGGACAATCTATCCTGTCGCAATCAAGGTAAAGGGAAATGAGTGGTTGTTTAACCCTTGGATGTTTGGGAATTGTTCTCTCTCAGCATTTAGGAAGCTGTCTCTGCCCAGCTGCTAGTAAAAGCTAGAGCTTGATGGAGCCAGGGGGGCTGAGGCAAAGAGGAAGGGGGGATAGAGAGGGCAGGGGGAGAGGGTTGGGGTGGAGTGGGAGCTGGGATAGGGTGGTGGGGAGGGAAAGACAGAGGAGTGGGAGGGATCCTTCAGTTTGTGGAGCTCAGTGGACTGGGAGGGTTGCTGCCCTCCAGAACACTGGAAGGAAGGCTGCAGAGGGAGACCCACATGGTCCTTCCCGGTGCTGAAAGGAAGAGAAGCCCGGAGCTCACAGGAGAAGTGAGCAGTTCGAGCACACAGGTGACCACCCCTGCCACGTAGCACAAGATGCATAAATGAATATGGGTTACCTTCATAAAGCCTCCTGTTAAGTAAATGCATTAGGTGTGAATGTTCTCTCAGGCTTGTGCCTTCCAGTATCCCCCTGAAATCCTCAAGAGGCCATGGCTGCCTTTGAGGAACTGTTTTCCAGCTTGCCTTTTGTGATCCTTTACAGTATGATCCTCAGTTTGGAGATGCCTTCTGGAACAGCAGCAAATACAACATTGTGAGCTACCTGCTGCGAATAATGACCAGCTGGGCCATTGTGTGCAATGTGTGGTACATGCCACCCATGGTTAGAAAGGTAACTTGCCATATGGGTGACTGTCTGAGTGTGGCTTAAGATCCACGCTGTCTCTGCAAGCTTTATTTTTTCCCTTGTTTTTTCCTCTTCTTTCCACGAACTTTTGCCTGCCCCTTCCCCTCTGCCCCTATCCAAATCAAAAGCGTTTTATCCTGGACTCCGTTAGTGTTGATTTTTGCCCTGTACTTGAACTTTGCTTTTCCTGATGTATTTTCCTAAAAGATTGGCTAATGCCAGCTAGCGTGAAGAGTATATTCTTAGTTTGCGAAATAGGCCGTGAACTCGTTGTACTGGAGCAAAACTTTCCCCTCATTTTAACATTTTGGGGAAAAACTGAGAGCTAGATGACTAACACATAGGAAGCTCAGTTCATCTTGGGCTTGGGAGGGAGGAGGGATCTTTTGTCCTCAAACTTTATCTGCTGAAACAGCAGATGAAAACAAAAAAAGTATGATTCAAATCTTTCTAATCTCGTTATGTCAAATTTGAAACCCTTGAAGGAAGGAGAAGATGCCGTTCAGTTCGCCAACAGAGTGAGGTCTGCCATTGCTCAACAGGGAGGACTGACCGAGCTTCCTTGGTGAGTAATGCCAGCGTGTTCTTAAGAGTATACACAGCCTACCTACACTTATAGGCTTAGCTTTACTATAGCTTTCCATAAGATGGGCTGCTGTTACAGTTTAAGGAAAGGTTTTCCCACTTAGTCAAGTGTTTTTATTCAATTGTAGGTGCAGCCTGGTATTGTTGTTATGCTTTAAAAGGCTAAGCTTTATGTTTGGCCTGTATATTCATTAAGGCTTTGATTAAGCCTTTCTAGTAAACATACTTAAATTTGTATTTAAAAGTTCCTAGGAAGAACCTCCTGAAACATCTTGTAGAACAAGATTCTAGAATTGACTAAGAAATTCAGTATAATAATAATATTGACAATAACAAATTTGGAGTACTTCTGCTCTGTTCTAGGGATGGAGGCCTGAAACGAGCTAAAGTCAAGGACACTTTCAGGGAAGAACAGCAGAAAAACTACAGCAAGATGCTAGTAAGAAACGGATCAATAGGAAATCTGTCTACAGGAACAGAGTCAGACTGAACGGTGGTTTTCTTGCACAAATTTTGCACAACCAGCCTTAGCAGGAATAATTGTTTTTAATTACAAGGAAAAAAGAGCAATGAATCCCTCTTGTCATGTGTGTGCATATTCTCTGTGTGGCTGGTGCAGAGCCTGCCAGGGGCAGTGTCTCTGTATCTCTCCCTCCTTCCCCCTTTTCCCCTTCCTCTGCTATCCCCTTCTCATCTTCACTGTAAGCATGATGATGCACTGCTGTGATGTGGCTCCTGGAAAGGACTGGAGAGAGTTAAGGGACACAAGCACCAAAAGCAGCACTCTGCTTGTTCTGAATTGGTAAGGCTGGGGCAAGTACCCTAAACAGAAGCTCTCGGAACACTGGTTGTGCGGGTACTGCTTGGTTGTGGTAACTGGCAGCTTCACACGCAGCCAAGTTGTTTGGTTTTCCCCTGATGCTCCCAGGCTTGTTGGGAATTCGTATATAATGTGGTTTAGGATGGTGTCAAAATCAGGGCTGACTCTGGTTACCTTGCCTAGGGTATGTGTGGAGGAGGGTGGCAAGGACTATAGATCCCAAAGGCTAGAGAAGGGGCTGCTGTGCCCAAAGTGCAGCTCGAGGACATGGGGAATTTGGCAGCCTTGTGACACGCAAATGATTTCATGGGAAGTTGAGTCTGAAGGGCGATGTGAAGAGCCAAACCCTCCACCTTGCTGTCTACTGCTACTGTTCATTTGGCTTTCTTCAGGCCAGGAGAACATCTTAAGGGTAAGACCCAGTAGGCAGCTGAAGAGGTTAGATTGTGGCAGATGGGTTCTGGGAAGTGGATTTGCAAGGTTACTTTTCTGGAGGAAAAAAATACTGCTAATGGCTTAAAGGTCTTAAGAGTACAACTCTGGATCCACTGTGATCTGGGCCAGCAATAGCTATGACAACTCTAAACAGGATCCATAAGTCATCTGTGATACAAGTGGCATGTTGAAAACTATAATGTATTGCTGTCTTAATGTAAAGAGAAATAAATTCTATATTTCTAATGGGTCTTGTGTGGCATTTATGTTCTGTCCTATGTGTTTAAATAAAACAATTGTGTTTTCTGAAAACTCTGAGTTAGGGTCATAGAAGCTTAACTGACTGTGGCCTGGGGCACCATCTGTAGTTCAGCTCTTAACCTGGTATCTAATGTGATTTTTTTTCTCCTCTCCAACAAATCAAGGTGTCTCTTCTGTCCAGAAAATAGAAGCGACTTGCACATTGTGCAGACTGAACCTGAGATTAGAACATGAAGTCACCTCAGGGAGATTTGACCAATTAATTTGTAATTAACTCTAAAGCAACAATGAACCTCTGAATTTGTGTCAAAGGGTGAGTTCATTTGTTAGACATTTTTTTTCCCAGAGCAGAGACTTTCAATTTAATGCTGTGCTGAAAAGCACTGTTCCAAAATTGGAAAAAAAAAAAGTTTTTTTCATGTTAGCCTTAGAAATGAGGTTCCTAAGATTGCTGTTTTTTTTCTCTCTCCTTGCTCCGTATTCCTCAGTATGTGCACTTGCATTAACATAGCTGCACTACAATTGATGACTGGAAGTGTCTACACTGTATGCTGTACTTGGGATATGTGGTCTTGAAACCTACTGGAGCCATGTGAGCTTGAAGAAAGCAGTAGAAATTGCTTTTTGGTTTAGCCTGATGGGCTCTTTTAAAGAGCAAAGTGTTAATATTGAGAGGATTAGAGTTGATAGCTAAGAAGCAAGGCAGAATTTTTTTACCCAATTTGAGCCTAATTTGACTATACTATACATAGTATATAATATATAGTGAAAATATATATATACACACACACACTACATAGACACACATATATAGTATAGTATTATAGTAGGCTGCTGTGTGTAGTGTGTGTGTGTATGGAAAAATTGACTACATTTATTTTCCTGTTGTATTTACCATTAATATTAGTTACAAAATCTCATTTAATATGAGTTGTGCATGTTGGCTTCCACGATCCCCCTGAATTATGACCGAGTCAGAGAGAAGCAAAGGAGCCCATGGCTCTTAGCTCTTTTCCTTTCTTCAGCGGCTTGCAGAACTGCTTGTGGAGTAATGGAAAGTGAGATAAATGCAGCTTATACAAGACACCACAGCCAAGCACCAAAATAATACTGAGGCTTTAGGTAGTTATTCTCTTTTTAAAAAAAAAAATAAAGAAAATGAGTAAAATGCAGAAAGAGAATTTCTTCCCTTGAGCTTGGCTCTGTATCAGCTTTTGCTGTTGTATATCACAGTCGCACTAAGTTTAATGTTTTCTCCCTTTAAGCTTTTTTCTCCTCCCTTGTAGTCCTGGAGTGTAATGTCCCCTGAACTCAGAGGACAGTCACCCCTTTGAAATGTCACCCTCCCCCCCCCCCCAAAAAAAAGGTTGTGGGGTGAATTAGAGTGAAAACACAGATAGCTGATGTGGTAAATAAGGGTACAGCTTGGCTCACGTGTCACTAATCTCTTCACATCCTTCAAATCTAAGTGTTTCTACCTTAAACATAGTGGCTATTGCCAGCATCTAAGTTTTGTATCCAGCTTAAGTAGTTTGGCCTCTAATTGCCTTTTTCACCATTGTAGAAAATGTATGCTTGATATGAGGGAGGCTCCTGAAAATTTCCAGGTTCAGAAGTCCTGGGAAAATTGTTGTGATCAAACCAATATTGCTCTGGAAGCTGTAAGGCCAGAATTCAAATTCCTCTATCTTGAGCTGTTTAGGAATGCCCATTTTAACCTTACTGTTCAAGAGCTCCATAGGAGCTTCTAAGGCTTTGGTCTCTTGAATATGAAGTTGATACAATGATATACAGTTGGTAAAACTTACAGAAGGTTTTAACCACCTAGCTGGCAAAGGGTCTCATGTTCTTTCTTTTGCCTTGTGTTTCTCAGGAAGTGGACAGGCCAGAAATTCTGCAGTTTGCAAAGCCTCCCGTGAGGGATGGAAGGGATTTTAAGCAGTACTGAGGTCTTTAAGGCAAGATCCAAGTAGCAGTGTAGCCGCATACATCAGAAGGAAGCAGACTTCAGCTATGCAACCTTACTCAAGGTACTAATATCAGCTCCCTGGTTCCTAGTGAACTGTGTGTGTTTGACTCTGTAAGTACCTCTTGGATAAAGAAAAATGTCACTCCTAAGGATTAAGGAGGCCCAGTTTTGTATGGATTTGTGCCACACAGCACAGCCTGTACTGCTGTATTAATTACGACACAATAAGGTGCAGCCTTGGCTGTGGGTTCTCATGTGTCCGATGTATCAATTACTTTTTGGGGAGACAGAAATATAATCTGTCCTCGGTCTGACCAGCTGGGTTAATGAGATTAAATAGAACTCTATTTATCTTAAAGAACTTTACTTCCTTTTAGAAAAATGATTGAAAGCAATAGATGAGTCCCTAGTTCCTAGGGATGCACTGCCTGACCCATAATTGTCATGATGCTGCAAGCATCACTACTTCTAGAAAACCACTCCAAGCCAAATAAGTTCTCAGATGGGAGCCAAGGGTGATAGCTCAGCGTCTTAATGGACATCTACGTGTCTCTTCCTTTCCTCACACCCCTTTTTCATGACCTGGTCACCGCCTGCCTTCTTGCACAACTAGTTTCAGGAGAAACTAGTTTCAGGGTGATTTCTACACTTGCTGCTATTGCCCATCTGGGAGAGATGGGAGGAGGATGTATGTGGCATCTCTGAGCGCTGAAGGCATAAAACTAGAGTTTGCCACTTCACCAATGTGTGCTGGGCCCGTTCACGTGTTAGCCATGGTGATAGGCTGTCCTGGCTGTATTTTTGTGTTTAATAAAGACAAGTAACAAACCTGGTTTGCCTTGGTGATTTAGGAGACTATAGGGCTGATGCCTTGCTAGTCTCTCCTGGGCCATCTTTTATGCTCAGCAAGCAGCTCCAGAGCATGTTCACGTCACATGTCTGCTGCAGTCTCATTTCAGTGTTCGGGGCTGTTTTTTATTGCAAGCTCCTCAGCTCCTTCCAGTCAACATTTCAGTGAGATAGCATTGTTAAATGAGGGTAAAATGGAAATTAAGGATATTCCTGAGCTTCCCTCAAGCCAGCCTTAATGATCCAAGCCCTGGGGTTGTTCAAATAGGTCTCTATGAAGACTCATCAGCCTCGTTTTCCCTGGTCCTGCTGATTGGATACGATGGGCTGAACCACCACAGGGTGAGAGGAATGGAGGCTAGAGCAGAGTCATCCTGAGCTGGGCTCTAGGCCAAGGCAAAACACAGGTCACACCTGAGCCTGCGCTGTAGGAGACTGCAGGAGATCCAGGGGTATTTTGAATAGTACCTGGATGACAGATTCGTTGCTGAAGCCTAACGGTGAGGGTAGCATCTTGCTTTTGTCACCACCGCTTTGTAGGCCCTGCTGCTCCTCGTGGATGTATCCCTACTCTTCTCAGATCTAATATGTTGTCATCTGGGTTTTTTTTTATTATTTCCCTGAAATGAACATAATAAAAAAGGCAGAAATGTGACCTCAGGAGTCAAGATACAGAGTCCAATGATTGTTCACTGTCTCCATCTTTCTATTAGATTTTCCAAAGCTGTTTTTTTTTCCCTCAATCTGTTGGATAAAATCTATACAAATGAAATACAAGCGCAGTCAGTAAATAATAATGAAAAGGTAAATTCATTTTAGAGAAGCCAGTGCATGTAAGACATCATCTGGAATGACAGTGATTTTCTTGCACAGATCATGAAGCTATTACAGTCTCTCAAAATTAATATCAGGCTTTTGGGCTCTCCGCCTGTGTGTGTGACCTCTTCTTACCCTTTTCCTATTAAGAAAAATGGGATTCTCATTTTGAAATGCAAGATGGACAGTGGGTGTATGGACCCACGGATGGGGTCCTTATGATGGATAGCCATCCCATCCATGTGACTTGGGCTTCACTTGACTCTGCCCAGTTTAAAAACGGGATGGATCTGAGGTCTGGGATTCTGGGCTGAATCATGAGCCTACAGCCTGTCTCGGTATTTAAGATCTCCAGGAGGTTCTCTCTCGAAAACCATCACACAGAAATGAAGGGGGAACTTGCCTGGGATTTGTGAGGCATTGACCTTCATCCAGACACGAGCCGCATACCTTTCAGAAAGCAGACACCCTCCTTCAGCCTAAGCAAGGCTGCGTTTCAGCTGGTGGTCGCAGGAAAGATCTTCACTTACACCCCTGTGCAATGCATTAGCTTGGGATAGCCTGTGAGCCCACCTTTACAACACCGGAGAATCCCCCTTTCCCTGAGGAGGGAAGAGGGGCTTGGGGATGAGCTGCGGCTGAGGGACGAGGCGGGATTCTTGCCTTGTGCAAATCGGCTGCAGCCGGTAGCCCTGTGTCCTGTCAGGACTCTCTGCCTCAGAAGGGAGTAAACTATGAGAAGGGAGTAAACCACGAGTCACGTATACATAGCAGCATTTGTGTATGTGTGTGTTTTGCTCCTCTGAATTTTGCACTTTTCCATGTATTTTCATTGTGCCTTTGGAAATGTGCTCTGGCTGTGCAGTTTGCCTGATGTTTCCCCGAAACAAGGCACAGTTTTTGTTCTTTTGCTTTGATCGGACACGAGCAAGACGCTTGTCTCCTACGGTTAGTTTCATTCGCTAAAGAAGGACGATGAGATGAGCCCCACGCTCCCCTCGCTTCATCCTTGGCTAATGGATTAGTCTGGATGCCTGACAGCATTGCCCGCAGCGAGCGTGGTGGTTTATACAGCCACGTGGGATAACTCTATCGGACAACAACCCTCGCCCAGCATACAGTCGTTTTCTTCCTTACGCTTCATCTTGTGCAAGGATTCCTCTTAATTTCGGTGCCGAGGAGGTCAGCTCCTTTCCAACATCCGCAATCAATCTCGGCCTCGTGCCCGGGACTCCTAATGCTGCGTTCGTGCTGAAGAGATGGGAAGGGAATTTGGCAGCGGGGCCTCCTGCGGGCAGCACAAACCCCCTCGTCACGCTTGGCCGTGAGGCCCGTTCCCTGTTGGGGAGGGTGGGAGTACTGGCAGTGCTGGATCTAGCCTGGGGTTTGATGCGTGTGGCAAACTTGGGGTTGAAAGAGCTATAGCAACACCAAAATCACAGAATCAGGGAATGGCTGAGGTTGGAAGGGACCTCTGGAGATCATCTAGTCCAACCCTCCTGCCAGCAGGGACATGAAGGAGCCAACCCACAGAAAGGGCGTGAGGCCCGGAGCTCCCTTAACCTGCGTGGGACACAGCAGTAGGAGGTGGGCTGGTCTTATTTTAGCATAGAGAAGGTGAGAGAGTTTAGCATCCTAGTAAGGCCTCACTTAACCAGACAGCAGGAAAGACAGAATTAATTGTCCATCCTAGGGCTCTGCCTCAGAAGAGTTAAAAGTTGTGGCATAGCCAAGTTCTTGAAATAAAGTCCTGAGCTCATTT
Source organism: Nothoprocta pentlandii (assembly GCA_013398315.1). Taxonomy (NCBI): domain Eukaryota; kingdom Metazoa; phylum Chordata; class Aves; order Tinamiformes; family Tinamidae; genus Nothoprocta; species Nothoprocta pentlandii. The sequence goes on from VZSG01000862.1 coordinate 114,462, forward strand.
AAATCCAGTGAAGAGGTCCCCTCCATCGCTTCCTGCCTCCACTCCAGCTTTACTGATCTCAGGTAGTTTCCAGGCAGGTCTCTCGCTTACTGCAAGTCCATTAAGAGGCTGTCTCCAAGGAGCTCCCCATGACCTCGGAAATAGAAACGGACACAAACTGGAAGGGCTCGAAAGTGTAACAGAAACCTAAAAGGAATTTTATGTTCTTTTTTAGCAATTACTGCCAAGGCACTATTAAAGTAAGTGTTTCAAATCACGCTGAGTGGTAGGAGCGCGTACTTAGGCAGCTACGTTATAAACACAGAGAGCAATCGGGCCCGCAGAGCCGGAGAGTGTGGCTCGAGCATCACGCCCTGTCATCTTGCAGCCTCGATTTGTTTGATTACACAGAGAGGAGGAGGTGACATTTCCTGGTAAATTGGAATGTTTTTGTGTAATAACCCTTAGAAGAGAAGGATCAGTGCAGGCAGCAGAGGAAGCTGGTGAGAGGGAGACAACTTGTGTGCGCATTGTTGGGAGGCAGCTTCTGCTCGAGCTTGAGCTGATGCCACTTGTCTGCTACAAAGGCCAAATGGCCGTGGATCAGGGTCCCGCCTGATGCTTGGGGATGCTATCTTACAAATACTAATGAATAAGGGTTTAGTGATGTGTTATTAAAAATCCAGGTGACATTTTCCGATAGGTTTTAGGAGCTGGGTGGAGTCTCCCTGCACCACTGGGCCTCCGTGGAAATCCCAGCTCTACTTATTAGCTTATTTTCAGTCTGTTGCTTTGAAAGCTGTGTATGCAGCAAACCAGACCTTCCTCCTCTGACAAGCTCTGCTGATGGCAGCCCCAGGATTTGTAGCTATTACATTTTGCATACTGCTACTCACACTTTGGGCTCCCTTTTATTAGGAGAATATAAGACCTCCTGCAGTTACATCCTGGCATTTTGTGGGTATCTTGAGTTTTTTGGGGAAAATAAAAAAAGCAGAAAATAGATTAAAAAAGAAAAGGTTGTCCCTGTAAGTCACTGTGATCTTTTTTTTTAAGATGATGAACTCTGTGGGGAGTAAAATACTCAGCCATTAAGAAAATTGCTGTTTGAATTGCTGGTGACCCAGGGAGAAGGCATAAGAAATACATCCCAGGATGCGGCAGAGGTGCTGTCTTGAGAATGCCCTTGATAGCCCTGAAAATATTTTCAGGGCTAAGTGATAACAATTTCAAGATACCACATTATAATCTGCAGGAGTCCCCTGGCGCAGTGTCTCTGGCAGCCTTGCAGCTGCAGGTGTTTGTACGTGTGTTCTGAAACCAGTGCTTATTTCACACTCTTCTCTCCACAGAAAGGTAAAACAGTCTCTCCAGTATGTGGTTTCAGGCAGATTACGCTGCTGAACAACACATTACTTTGCACAAGGCTTTGCTCACTGCTTTCCAAACTATCTGAAGGAGAGGATGCTTTTTATTTCATGAATAAATCAATGATTTGCTTTAAACAACTTTTTGTTTCCGTTCCAAAGCTTCAAAATCTTTAGGGGCTACTGGAAGTTAGAGAGATTACAGTAGTTAAAGATGAAGGCCAAAGCTTATTCCATGCAGCACACGGTGCAGAAATGCTCGTGTCTGGGTTTATTATAGAAATCGGTTCCCTACAAATATGTAAAGGGAAGAAGGGTCAAATGTGGTTGCAGTAGTTCAACCTCCTGTTGTGCTGTGCGCTACACACATGTCAGAGATGGTCAGTGTTATAAGCACTAATAGTTTTTCTTCACTCCAAATACAGTGTAACCTTGTTCCTCTTAAAACTATTTCAGAAAAAAAACCCCATCCAGTGAATGCAGAGTTTGAACATCCCAGCTCTGGAGATACCCTGATCTTGACAGTCACTAAGCTGCTATCTGGTCAACCACAAGTGTTTGCAACACTCGTTTGTGTTGCCATGAAGCAAGTATTTCCTCCTGTTTTTCAGGTAATTAATTGAGCATTAAGTTGCAATTAAGTTGAGCATTAAGACGTAAGTTGTCCTTCCAAGGTGGTTCATAAAGCCTGGGGCAAAGCCCAGCCGCATGGAGTACTTTGCCTGGTTGGGTTTGGGCCTGAAGTGTTGTTCCTCATAGAAATCTCATTTTTCTAACCAGCTGTGGAGCCAACACATTGCACGTGTGAATATCTTGCCAAGCTTTCGCTGTATGTTTTGAGTTTTGACAGGTAAGAGAACAAGGCTTGATGAAACGCCACTATTTTGTTTTGAGTTTCCCTGCAAGGTCTTTGGAGGGGAAAAAGCAGGCTCTGATCAGTGAAGTGGCATGGAGGATACATACAACTGGCTGTGTCTGTCACCAGAAATCTGTTCCGGGGGCTCAGAAAGCTCTACACGGTCATTTGAGACGGTGAGATGCTTAATTGATGCAGGTAGCAGTTGGCTGGCATCCCTTCCTTGCTCTATGATTATGTGCTGCTTGAAGTGCCTTTTCATTATCTCGGCTGACGACAGGAAGGCTGGGGCTGCTTCAGTGGACGCACTCCCATTTCCACGTGTACCATTTCTTGTAACTAAGCTGGAATGCACATTATGAGAGGCTGCTGGCGCCTAAATTGCCTACGAGGAAGCTGAAGAGCAGCAGCTCAGGGGTGCGGGTGGTCTCTGCTGCTTTTGCATCCCTTGGAAATAGCTGGGGAAGAAGCTCGTGTTTCACAGCACAGGCAGCTAGGGGCCAGCACCAGCTCACATTTGCCTTTTGCCTCGCAACTGGCAGCAGCAGCAGCCCATCTATAGGATGCTCTATTTGCATACTCTAATGAGATGGGCTATAATTGGCCCTCATTGATTGGGTTTTCATTGAGCTAAAATAGAGTCAGAGCTTCTTAGGCTGGAGGAGCCGATTGATTTGTGGTAGGATTCGGGAGTATTCCGTTGAAGCAATAATTAATTATGCTCTTATTTAGTAATTGCCAGAGTCTAACTTTGAACATACCACTCAAGTGGACGCTGCTGCTGTTTACCTGTGGCCTGAGCCTCTCCGTTTCGCACCCAGGATGAGGCACCAGCGTTGCAGAGGGGAGCTCATGGGGAAGCAGCATCCGTGCTTGCTTCCCGAGCCGTTCTTCACAACTCCCTTTCCCCCGTGAAGCTCTTGCCTCGTGAAATGCTTCACTCTGTTGACAGGGGCTGTTGCACAACCGCATGGTGTTAGCTCAGGGCCTGGCCCGTGCTGCTGCTGGCTGTTGCACACCCCTCATGAAGCTCCCGGCGGCTCCCTTCGTGCACGAGCTTCATCACCACCCCGTAAGTAGCCCCTGTCCTTCGCTGTGCTTTGCTCACCGAGTAGCCATGCAATTAAATGTCAGTGCTGTGCCTCGGAGCAGCCGGTGCCGCACGGCAGGGGCAGCTTTCCCGAGCGGTGCCGCTGGAGCTCGCAGCGCGGTTACGATGGCCGTGCACAACGGCGGCGGCGCGGGCAGATACCTGCCCTTGCTCCGCTGAGCTTCTGCTTGCAGCCTCACACACGGGCCGTGTTTGCCACTGCGTGTTAGGATCTTATTATGCATATACTGTTAGGAGCTAATGAATTGCCTGCGAGCTCGCTCTGTCCTGCTGCCAGGAGAGCAGAGCTCGGGAAAAGCGTTTTTGCCCGGACAAAGTGAATGACAACGGAACTCCGTGGACCAACAGCAATCCCAGGAGGAGCTGTCTCCTTGTAACCAGCCGGAGTTCTCTCCATTAAGGATTGGGGTGGACTTTGGAGAGCATCTACACACAAGATTGCCCTACAACGATGGCAAAGGCACCAGTGAGGACTAGTGTGTAGGATCCGGAGTCCTTAGGTGGCTGAGTAAGCCCTCCTGGACAGTGTGGGAACAGCAGCTGTCCCTGGATGCAGGCCCTTCTCCAAATCCCTCTGCCCGCCAGGCCGTGTGGCCCCATGTTGCTAAATGAGCCTTTGCTTGCTGACCAGTTCACTTGCATTGGAAAGCTACTCTTATAGTATCTGTTTTCTTTTATTTGCTGTTTCTTTTCCTTGACCATGGCTTTTCCCCAGATAATGCTGTGTACGAGTGCAGATTAATTTATATGGGCATCTCATGGCATTTCCTCCCCATTCATGTTGCCAGCTTGTTATCTCCCCTGCTTTGGAGGTCACGGATCATTTCAGAGCAAGCAAGGTAGGAGCTGTGATCTTTTGCCCGTGGGTTTTTTAGCCATCATAGACCAGAAATCCCGAATCTCTTCCTGCCTACGCTCCATTTACCAAAGGCAGCTTTTTTTTTCACTACATTTACACCCCTTGTGCTGGACTCTTACGTATTTCTGCCCTAGCAGAGAGGTAGCACTTAGGGCAAGGCAGTGTGTTTATATACATTATAAACATTATGTGTGTGTTATAAACATTATATATGTTTACTTGCTTTTTTTTTGGGTGTGTGTTGTGACTGTTGTACCTGAATTCCAAGAGCTCAAGAAGCATTTTCCCGTTGCTTTCACCCAAAGCAGGAACAAGACTTACACCTGCGTAAGATTTAGCGTGTGTTTTACAGGCGTCTTAAACTCCATGGGTTTAAGATGGACCAGAGCTTCAAAGACTTGTCATTTCTACTAGACTTATTGCCTTTAAAAATGAAGAATTTTCTGTGCTGATATGCTCTGGATAATGAATGATCAGCTCAGGAGAAGATGAGCACCTTGGGGGTTGTAAGGCTTATTGGACTGTCTACCTTGGAGCTTCAGCTATTGCACTGTAAAGATAATGAATGATTAATTGATCTCATACTTTGTACTTAACTTAATTGGTCGCAGCGCTTTGGCCGCGCTGGCTGCAGCAGCAGCGAGTCAGGAGGACATGGAGGGGCGTAGGACGGGGAACAGAAAGGGCCACCGAGCAGGTTCTCAGTGCTGGGAGGAAAGTGGGGGCGGATGGAGGAGGGAAGGGGGCGCAGAGCAGCAGGGTGCAGGCGCAAATCCTTGTTTTCCCACCAGCCTTCGTGCAGCGTGTAGAAAGAGCCGTGAGGGCCAAGGAGAACGGCGGCAGGCGCTCGGCCTTCATCTCGCGTAAAACACGGGAGTGCCTGGGCCACATTTTGTGTAGCAGTCTGCCAAAACTCATCAAACAGTCATTTTACACAGGAGAAGGAAAAAAGCTCTGCAACGTTTCAATATAAAACAGGAGCCAGCTGGAGGACCATGTCCCCCCCGTCTCTTTTTTTGATGGCAGGGGAAAAGAAGCCTGTAGTGACTCCCGCCAGAGGAAGACGCTGGGAGAGATGATTTCACCTTGCTGCCAGGTGAACCTTAATCTAGATGGAGTACTATAGTAGTACTATATAGTACTGGTAGTACTATATAATCTATATAATGGTTAGAAAAGTTCTCCTTGCTGAGCTTTCTAACTAGTTTAGTTAGAAAAAAAAAAAGAAGAAAAAAGCTAAAAGAGCTGCCCTTTAAATTGAAATTAAGATTGCAGATGAAGAGTTGCCTAGGTGGAGTGGTCACTTGCTAATCATTCTGCAGCAGTCCTGCTTGACGTGAAACGCATTCAGATGAATTTGCTGGTGATAGCAAATGGACATTATGTTAATCTTGTATGGAGAGTCTATGTACATTAATAATGCTAAAATTACACGTTAAAATAGTCATAAATAATATTGAATCTCTGCAGCACTTTTTATCCAAGTGCTTCAAAAAGCTTTATAAGCCCTCAGGCCTCAGAAGATTGCAACGAGACACTGAAAGCACTGCGATCCTCCTTGAAAAATAGGGTGAAACTGAAGGTGGTTCAGCACTTTCCTCTGCTCACAGAAAGCTTTCCTGACCAGAACCAAAATTCCTTGACTCATCGGCTCCTGCCCAAAGATTTCTGTTCATTGGCACTGCTAGAAGGTAGGCCTCTTGAGGACTAAATGTGCTTCTTGGAGAAACTAAGGCCTGTAGCAAAGCTTACTGCGTAGACCAGTTCTCATAATGAGCAGCTACTTCTCGTTTACACCATCTTTGGCACTCAAGATGCCCTCAGGAGATAGCGAGTACTGTGTATTTCGGAGCAATAATGTATGAAAAATCTTTTTGCTTAGTTTTCTAATTTGTTTCTACTTCAATTAACTTTTCTTTTTTTAAACTACGTAGCTTGTCTCATAAAATGATGAACGCTTTCCAATTTATTGAAACAGTTGTTCTATAAAAGAAGAGGAATTCGCTTGAGCGGCTCTTTGTACTGATACATCATCATCAACCTTAGTAATGAGTGGAAGAAAGATAGGGGTGGGTTTGGCTCCATTGAAAACATTTGTAGATTCTATCTGGAACAGATTTTATTAAAATTGCAACAAACTTTATCAAGCCCAATATATGGTTCATTAAGGGAACATTACCTTACAATTATGATTAATTAGATTAAACTTATGAAAGTGTGTTATTTGTTCAAATCAAAAGGGTGGTGGGGAAGAATGATGGATGATGAAAGAGTGTGATAAATGAAGAAAGCAGCTGAACTAAATTGAATGTGTATTCATCCGTTTTCACTTCATAACTAATGATAAATTGAGCATGTCACATTTAACAATACATGTCTGGGCTTAAGCACAGGCCCGGCTCGCGAGCTCTAATGTCTTTTGTCAGGTGGCTGCGTTCAGGGGATGTGATATTTTGTTTGGTGAAACCTATGCGGTTCATCATGTATCTGCCCCTGCAGCTCAGATCGCAAAGGAAAGCTCTTCCTCGCACTTGAAGCGAAACAGGAGACGTCTCAATTAAAAACGAGGGGTCTGGGGAAGCCCAAGCTGCTTGTGAAGGGTTAATTTGACTAGAAAAGCAAGTGATGTATTGAAAAGTGCGCGCTGTTGACAAGGATGTGGTTTGGGATGACTGCAGGCTGAGCGAGCCCATGGGGTCGGGGCTGGACACCTCCTTCCCAGACACTTGTTGTGCAGCCACTTGTGGAAGAAAGCGCGCGGCAGCATCAGCCAAAGGGCCCCTGTCTGGCCCCAGACTGAAGGGCCTCGGGGTGGGCAATGCTTGGAGACCCTCAGCGTGTCCCTGAGGGGATACTGAGCCTCCCGAGCTCACAGCGTGTCCGCTGCCTTTCTGTGGTGCTCGGCGGCTCTGCCTCCGTGCCCGGTCGTGCGGGGTGAAGGAGGCCGACAGCGACGTGTGAGCGGGTGGTGAGGGGCGTCTCGCGCTGCCTCTACTGAGAACAACAGGGAGAAACCTCATCTGCAATCTCTACAGGCTTTGGCCAGCTTTCATACCAGAAATGTTGCTTCAGCGGGCCATGTCCTTGCAGTCCTGTTCCAAAACGATAGGAAATGCGGTGAGGGCGGCGAGTTTTGGTGAGTTAACCCCCCGGGCAAAGCCAGGGCACGGGGAGTTGGGCAATCCTGCGCCAAGCTCACGTGTGATCTTGCAGGCTGTTTTGTGCTGTAAACCAAAGAGTAAAGCCATGGTTTAAGGTGTCGCGGGGAGTAATTGCAGAAGGTGCTGAGCACATGAAATGACAGGTGAAATTCCTCCAAACCTGAAATGGAAGCAACTCCTGTATCTGTCAAGAATACAGGCTATATAGGGGTATAGATAGAGGGTGAATGGGGGTGAGGACTAGCGAACGACTGAGGACGAAGGCAGCTAGGGACAAAACAAAGGGAAGCAAACTAATAGAAGTAGAGCAATATGAGCAGTGCCATCTCCCCCCAGCCTCCGCGCAGCCTTTGGGGGGCTGCATCACCCTGGCCCCAGCCTCAGGTGGCCGGATGCTTTGCTCTTAGGCACCAGACATCCCACCTGGGCGGCGGGGCCGCTTCTGGGAAGCCTCCCTGGCTCTTTGTCTCTTTCCCAGGAATGCCGTAAAATGTGGTTAACGGAGAGGTGCAAGGGGGGTTTTCTTCCTGTTTGAAGAAGGGATTCATTTACGCCCGTAACCACCGCCCATAAAACCAGAACCGGGGTGCCCTGAACCGTTAAGGTCTTATTCTTTGGGAAGGTTGTGGTGACGTGTGGAGCTGGATGAACAGTTCATTTAATAGGAGTAGGATTCTCCCAAACTTACACGGTTTGTCATGCGGTTAATTCTGCAATTCAGTTGTGTAATAACTGGCAATAAAACTTTAAGCAAGTTAATGACAGACTTTTGCAAATTAGCAGTTTTATTTAACCCACTTTCCATTACTTTATTTATTTTTAACTGTAGCTGACGTGATAGCCAAACTTCCTGCTTATCCCCAGCTTTTATGGATAATGCTTCCAAGGAGTTGTTTACGGTTGCCACAGGGCCGTTCCTGACCATGATGGGTCAGATATTGAGGTGGGTTTGTGGTGGAGAGATGGCTTCGTCCTGCGAAGACACTCGAGATGCTGTGAGGTAAGCAGACTATTTTAGCCATTTTGGGTTTGTGTTTCTTAAAAGCTGATTGATGTGGAGGGATTAGATTTGGCTGAAGGGGGAGAGTGCAAGGAGCTGGCACCGCAGCTGGGAAATGTTCATGTATTTCCCAGCCCTTTGCATAGTGCACACACACCTCTCTAGCCCAGCGCCTTCCTGCCAGCTCTGCTCTCTTGCAGCTGCTGGGTTTCCCTGCAGGAAATCTTGAATTGCCCGAGTGTGGTGAAGACGTGGCTGTCCTGAAGGAAACGCTGGGAAGGAGGCCGCTCTTGGTGCGCTCCACCTGGGGTGGCCCAGTTGGAGACCCCAAAAGGAGATGACTGCAGGTGGACTTCAGGTATAGCCAAGATGTTGCAAACCAAGCCCCTCAAAAACAGAGTCTTGGGAAATGACTCCTTGCTTGAAAGGTGGCCTTTCATCTTAAAAAGCAGTAGCTGGAGGCGGGGAGGAGACAGGGGTGTGGGGATCATTAAAGTGAAATGTGAGTCATGTTCATTAAAGGCAAGCTAGCAGAATGTTTGATATTAGTGGCTGTGTAACGATTAGAGCTTCCTGTAATAATGATGATGATGATTCAACTATATGAATTGAACATTCATTCTAAGTTAATTCACATCCTTTTAACTAATAAGTTATTTAAGGGAGGGGGAAAAAAAAAGAGGCACTTTTTATCTCATAATTTGAATAGATTGGTTAGACGAGTGGTGAAAGAGCAACCCTCCCTTCCCGCTGAGGAGGTTTGAACACTAGTTTGTATCTATACAGTCTATATAATATATAATCTGTCTATACAGACTATATACTATATACTCTTTATATTATGTACTATACATGGTGTCTCCATTTATACATTCGTCCATATATAAATAGGCACAAATGTATATTTATACATGTATACATGTATACATTATACATTGTGTTTCCATTTAAGAGGATCGTTTAAGAGCGTTGTTTTGGTGTGATATTTAAAGAAAACTTCATGTGGATTTTTAGCATTGCCGGGCATGGCAGGAAGAGGAATGATTTACGGTTTTCCATATGAACTTCTCCATTTTGAGTGAGAAATCATGGTCTACAAATAGTCCAAGAAAAAAAAGAGAGAGAGAGAGAGAGAGAGAGGGCAGTTGCTTATTTTATACAGGAAATATAAATTCTGGAGGGTGAGATGAAAAGTAGGACGAGAAGAACTTTTCCAAATTTATCCTTCAGGTTCTGGTCTTGTCTGCAGCGTTCAGCCTCACCCTCAGAGACGATCACTGCCTCCCGTTCGAGTGATTGCAGGTATCTCCTTCCCTGTGTATTATTCAGTGGAACATGCACACATGGCTGTTGGACACACGGGGTTGGATCAGGCTTCCTTCAGGGTGCAGGAGCAGATTCCTGGGCAGGACAGCAAGGCAGGCCTGCGCGCCCGGGCAGCTCGGGGAGCTGTCCAGCAGCGCTGCCCGCAGCAGTTCTGCTCTTCCTAGAGCTTGTTTCCTTCTCTTTAAGGTGAGAGCTTTCCTGTTCTTAAGCTGGAGAAATTCGGCTCTTCAGAGCTACAAGAAAATCCTTATTCCATATTAGAGACTGTCTGGCAGAGTAGTGCCTAAGCCCTCTCCCAGATCAGGTTGGAGTCATTCTATGATTAAATAGTGCCTATCAACTATACGAGTTAAAACAGTCTAAAACATTATTTGTATTGGCTTTGGCTCGCTCCTCAATCTGTAGCTCTAAGAAAAAACTCACTTGAAATTTCTCGTAGATATTAAGCAAACAAACGTTTTCTTCTTCAGAATCTTGAAGTATCCTCTAGCCCCCAGGAAGCAATTCTGGGATGGAGGAGCCCAGAACTGCTCAAAGGAGCCCTTTGAGCGAGGAATGATTTTGCTTTTATGAATCTTTAAATCATTTCCTCTCAGGTGCTGCTCAGAAGCAGAGTCTGTGGACAACTCCACCTCTGACATACAGGACCATTTCTGGTAAGGTGCTAGTTCTAGTAGTTTCTGAATGCTTGGATAAAGAACTCTTAGGGGATTGCATTTGCTTAAACGTGCACCTGGAAGACCTAGGCTTAACCCAAAAGGTAATTTATAATCCTGATCTAAAATCTGGTATCATTTATACACTTCTCAGTGAACGGTACAGTCTTAGCTCTGCAGGGTGAAATGCAGAGATTCAGTGGCACACTACACACCTTCAAGCTTTTCTCGTAAGCTTAACTATTCTGCTTCTGTGTTGAGGTGCTTTCATTCTCTTCACTGACAGCAAGATCCAAACCAAGCCATCGTGGCTGCCCATGCTATGCATGGCTACGTACAGGAGGCACAGCTATACATATCGATGTGCTGTGCTATGCAAAGCCTATACAAATCAGAATTTGTGGTGAGGTCTGTTATCCTGCCTGGGACTTGCACACTGCAATGGAAAGTGGATGGATATTTAGCATGAATGAGTTGTCAGGGTATTGGTGATCAAAAGGATGTCTGTGGACTGTATTTGTGGATCTTTTGGCTTTATTTTTCTCCCCAACAGATACAATGTCTTGATACAGTTGTAGCTTAATTAGCATCCTGTTAGCAGTATCTGGAAAGAGGTTTCTTCACAGGAACTGCTCATGTCCTGTCACCTCCCCACAGTGATGTTACAATCAGTGTTGTTTGCAGGAGTCTTGCTGTGCTGCATGTGAAAATTGTGTTCACCTTTGCTACGGAATTTATGAAGAACTCTGCTTCTGAGCGACTGTCAGAAGAGCTTCTTATCCCTCCAGCCCAATAATTCATACATGTGTGTTTAGCTCCATGAGGAACCATTTGAGAGTGGGATTCCCCCTTCCTTCTCCCCTTATTTTCCTCTTTCCACTGCCTCTCCCAGCTTTCTCCTTTCTGTCCATGTCCCTTTCTCAACCTCATCTAGATACCTATTAGCTCGCTCTTTCAATATCACTGCTCTGGCTTCAGCAAAAGTGCTTTTTAATGTAGGAGATGTACTTCAGCCATAACAGCAGGGTCACTTTCTGAGTAACATTTTATGGGATTGATTAAACTTTAACACCATAACTGTTGACTTTATAGGCTGAGGAAGAGACTCTGAGTGCTAAGCTCCGGATAATTTGTGCTTCACAATTTCTTAAAATCAAATAGAGATAAGGGTTTAATGTGTCTGATAAAGCAGCCCTCTCTTTTTTTTTTCCCGGAGTCGTCTATTTTAAAAGACCCCCAATATTTAATATGAAATAATGTCTTTAACGCTAATGAAGTAAAGCTACAGTAAATAACCATTAAAAAAAAAAAAAAANAAAAAAAAAAAAAAAAAAAAAAAAGGTGTTCATCTCTGTAGCAAGGATATAAGAAAATATGTAGCTTGTGCTCGTTTGGCTCCAAATATGAACACTGAATATGACAGTAGGGCTGAAGATCGGGGGACAGTTTCCAGCTTGGAGTACTCTCATCTGCCCCTAGGCAGCTCGCCTGTAACCTCATCATCTTGCCTGTCAAGTGGGGCTGCACAGGCACCTGTGGTGCCTGTCATGGGAGCACCTCTTTCCCAAAGTGTCCTGATGTGTTATCCTACTGGGAACTCTTCTGGACAGAGCTGTGACCCCTGCTCCTGGTTACACTGGCACCTTTGCCCACCAAGGGGGCATATAGGTGATAAAGTTGTGTGGTATTCCTGGAGCCAGAATTCCTGGAGCACCTAGGGATGTACCCAGGCTCTTAGCATGTGGGTCTCTGTTACCTGTACCTAGTTAATGCAGGGTTGCTGAATAATGTTTTGCAGATCCATATTATGAGCACCAGCTTTTGATGGGGTCTCCAAGCTGCAGATAACAGATGACGATTAGAAGCCCTTCATGAATCCCGTGGAGTGTTCAGCCTACACGAGGGTAAAACCCGGGCGTCCTCAAGGTGAGAGAGACCTTCGCGGTTGGGCGAGGCGGCCCGGCGTGACCACTGAGTGCAGTTACGGCCTCGCGTCAGCGCATTTCCTCATGGAGTCACGGCAGGACTGTTATGTTCGAAAATCAATAACGTGGTTAATTGTCTTGTCCTAACATTTAGTGGGAAGGGTAATTGCAGAGCTTAAAAAAGAGCCAAATTTTAAAAGCCTGTGGCTTACCATTTGAGTTAAAACATTTGTAAATTGAAAGCTAGACTGTGCTGCTCTGCTCTCCATGCTGTGTTGGATCTCGCTCCATGCCTACAAGCTCTGGGAAACCTCATCCCTAACTCAGAAGGCAATAATATGATGCACGTCTCCAGCCAGCTCCATAGGACCCACAGTAAAGACTGCTTTGTTTTCCTTTCCAGAATTAAGTGCATGAAATTGAGCAGAATGTCTTGTTTGTTCAAGCTCCTTTGTTGTTTTACCCTGGACTCTCTGCCTGAAGGGAAAATTTAAAAAAAAAAAAAGGAAAAAGTTTTGGGCCTTTTCCTTTTTTTTTTTTCTTTTTAAAGTTGGCCATCCATCTGTAGGCTTTTTCTGTCTGTAAAGAACTCATGTTCATAGGCCCAAAATACACAGTTTTTAAGATTAACGCAGGGAAAAGATCAGAGAGAAGCAAAATCTCCATGAGAAAGCAAAGCATACTTTGCTTTTTCTGGATTGCCATGCTTTCTCAGCTGTGAGGACTCAAAAGTTACTATTTCTGCACATACCCTGAATCCCAGGAAGTTCAGATTGCCTGTGGAAACAAGGAAGGATTAATGTTCCCTCAATGGAAATTCAGAAATAAATGTAAGATTGCAGAGAGTGGAGCCTCATCACTGCTGAAATGTAACTGAATAATCTGCTTGTTTCTGTGCTCTTTTTCTCATTTTGTCTCTTCAGTTGAATTTTTTCTTCTAATTTTATATTTTCCCTTCCCCAGTGTTTCCAAAATTCTCTCTCCTTTCATCTTTCAGCCCCTCTCATAGATTTGTTTTTCCTTTGAATTCCTACTTTCTCTTCTAACTCAACAAGCTACTCCTGTAAACATCAGCCGCCTTTTCCCTCCCACCCCAGCGAGCTGTTTTCCTTACGTCTAATCCATTTCATAGAGTCAAATATGATGATTTATCATGAGCTGTTTTCTTCTTCCTGAACCTGCACAGCACTGTTATTTTCAATTCCCCTTCAGTATTTCCCTTGCTCTTGAGTCTCCCGTCCTTCAGCTTGCCACTTTGCCTGATACGCTCGAGTCTCAAGAGAGCCTGGCAGGTTCTGTTGCTCTGCTCTGATCTTGCCAACAATAATATTTTTTTTTCCCAGGCAAAACACTTCATAATTTAAGTGAGGTCAGTCAGGACCCAAGAGCTGAACCTGTCCTTTCCAGCAGATCAACAGGGGGACAAAAAGGATTTATGCAAACTGGGAACGTGATGTCGTTTTGTTTCCACGTTCCCGATGCGTCTCATTGCTACGCAGGTTTTCCCTCTTCCTCAGCAAGCAAAGCAAAAAGTGCAAGTTGCGCTGAAGAGCCTCTCCACCCATTGCAGACTCCGCAGGTAAACTCCTAGAGCAAGGTTTGTGTGACTGGAGGGAAACGTGGGCCTTAAATCACTCCTTGCACCATGCAGAAGGAAGAACAACAAAGCCCAACGCCAACTGAGCAGTTGACGATTTATCGCAAACCTGTTTGCTCTTCAGCAGAGTCCGCCAGCCCCGCGCAGCTTCTGAGAGTCCCTTCTCTCCCATATGGGAATGTAATTTTTCTCTCGGGCCGTAAATAACTGCCTTCTCACGTGCACACACTACACGGGGAGTATGTTTCTTTACCAAGTGTTTACCGTGGCTTACGGACCTTAGAAGAAAGGTGGTGGTCTTATTATTATTATTGTTGTTGTTGTTATCTATTTTTAAAACAAAGTTTACTCTGAGGGTTAGGTAGTACAATACCAACCTGTCTTCCTGATATTCTGTTTATTGAAATTTGAGTTGTCCCAGGCTCGCAGTGTAAGTATTGATCATACTGATGTCCCTTCACTTATTGCAGGATTTGGATCCACCTCCGCCTGGTCCAAGCCAAGTTCCTCTCTTGGGTACTAAAGTCATGAGGTTGATCTGTGAAGATGCAGAAACCCAAAGCACGGAGGTTTTGAACCCTCAGCGAAGGTGTGACTGCACAGGAACACTGGAAAAGAAGAATGTATAAAATCCGTCCGTGGACACACTGAGGTAAACCTAGCAGGGAGAGGCAAAACTTCCTCTCTTTTCTCCCCAGGGAGAAACCCAGAGCCAGGGCTCCTGCAGCCTGGAAGTTGTCTCTTCGGTGCAGTGTTCTAGCACCTCAGGGCCCACGTGTCTTTATAAGCTCATTTTAAAGCTGTTTTCACTCCCAAAATGTTCATGTGTGCAGGATGCTACCACTGTTTCACTAATCCACTTCAGAAATTAACTCAGCTGAAATTTCCTGAGAATACAGATGCAGAGCAACTTAGAGACAGCGCACTTCCACACATCTTTTCCTACTCCAAAAACCATATCTTTCTCTGTAAATAAACTGGGGGTATTTCTAGCCCAGAGCTTTACCTCAGACCTAGGTGAGCTCTTTAATGCCTTTGGGCTGAGCAGCACATGCAGTCCAGGCCCAGCTTGAGAACGTGCAGATTCGGTGCATTCTTCATTTCAGGCACTGCTGTGGCCGAGAGACATTTCCCCAGGCCCCAACCAAGATGCCCACACGTGGGTCACAGGATCCCTGTCACACACCTGGCATCTGGGGTCCGGAGCTGTCCCACCCTTGTCCGTGCTCGTGGTGGCGGGACCCTGCATGGAGCAGGGCCACTTGGATCCCATCCACCCAAGAAGTTTTTGCAAACTCCTCTCCAGAGCACGCTGCCAAGGCAGACATTAATCAGCTTCACTCCAGGAATTAGAAGAGAAACTCTCTTTAAAATTACGACCGTTAGATTTCCGGCTTAAATTTCCCTGCCCCTTTAAGCTGATGCTTTAAAAAAGTAACCCTACTGCTCTGGCAAGAGCCATGATTTACCTTTACACCCATTCGGCACTCTAATTTTTTTTTTTTTATTTTTTTTTTTTAAGCTGAAGAATTACATTATCTCTGTGAAATAACTTTCCTTCTTTAGTTGTTCAATTTGATTCAAGGATTTTTGATTAAGCGTTCAGGGGTTATGAATAAATAAGAAGCAGCAGCCCAGTAATTGGGATATCATTACTCCCTAGTAGCACATTTAATCCTCAGCTTCGCTGCACCGCGTAACCTTTTCCTTCAGTCCTCCTCCTCCTCAATATTGCTTACAAAAAAAAAGAAAGAGAAGGAAAAAAAAAAGGGCAATGTCTCTGCAAGCTTCACAAGTTAGCATTAAAATGAATACTTTTTAATTTCTCTGGATGAGATGGGGCCCTGTGCTCTGGGACAATGCTGATGGATGACATTTTAATGCAGCCGAAATGTTATTTTTACTGAACCAGGGAAAACTATAAATTTTGCTTCATTGCCACTGATGGCTCTATGCATAAAACTATGGTGGCGCCCATTGCCCATGAATAATCACCTCGGCACGGCAGATGTTGCTTCGTGGGGAAAGCAATTCTTATGCCGGAGAATTGTGGAAAGATTAATTGTCTACAGCTGTTTCATGGCCCACAGCAATCTTGATACATTTATGATAAGTTTAAGAGCTCACTAGAGGCAGCTCCTATTCCCTGTTGTGAGTGAGGGGCAGGGAGGGGGGAGCTCAATAGCTTTATTTTGACACCTGGATTCATAGAATCTGTCAGCTCCATTACAGCCTTCATAGAAACCCGACTCTTGGCAGGTTTGGGGTGATTGTGAGTGAGCTAAGATGCAGGAATTATCTAGACGGAGATAAAGAAAAGGCGACGGGGAAGAATTATTCAAATTTGTGCAAATGAATTGCTTCCATTTTTCCTCCCTCTGCCAAGTGGAAATTGAACGTAACCCGCTCTGACCTTTCTCTATTAAGTGCTGCAAATTGCAGTAAATGCATAGTTCTGAGTGCCCTAATGAGACAAAGCTCCAGCAATGCCTCATTAATAAGGAAAGTTTGACCTTGCTGGTCAGCCCTTCATTCGATATTGAAAAGAAATAGGAAAAAAGAAGAGATGACCTGCTGTAAATTTTGAACAATACCTTTGATTTAGTTTGTTTTTTTTTTTTTTTTTATTTTCCCCTTCCCCCCCCCTTTTTTTTTCCCTTTTTCCTTCTTAAATGTGGAAAAAAAGAAAAGGATAAATATTAAAAAACAGCAGCTTTTTTTCCTGTCTGCTGTGCTCTCAGGTGCAGCTCTGACCTCCCCAGGCTGGAAGCTGAATCCAGGAGTGATGCCGGGGTATAGGGATGGATCCTGGGGATCCATCACCATGGTGGATCCCAAAGGAGCAGATCCCAGGCACCCAGAGGGCAGATCCTGTGGATCCATCATCATGGCGTGTACAAAAGGACCCGAACGTAAGGATCCAGGAGGCAGATCCTGGGAATCCAGCACCACGGCGAATCCCGAGGGGGGCAGATCCCAGGGATCTGAGGGGCATATCCTGGGGATCCATCACCATGGAGTATCCCGGGAATCCAGGAGGCATAATCCGGGGATCCGGGGGCAGATCCCGGGGATCCATCACCATGGTGGGTCCCAAGGATCTAGAGGGCAGCTCCCGCCATCCCACCACAGGATCCAGCGTCATGGAGGATCCCGGCAGGGTGGCGGAGGGGGGCGGGGGGCGCGCAGGCCGCGGTCTCCTAGCAACGCGGTGGGGCGCGTTGCTAGGCNTGCAGGGAAGCCTCACCTTTTCCTTAAGCATACAGTCCCTGGAGCAGGGAGCATGTCTGAGAGGATCATTGGAAATGTTTGCTCCCCAACCCCAAAGAAGAGCTTGGCACTTCCCGTGTAAAGAGGATGGCACTTTATTCACTGAGACATTCCAATAATTTAGGCTGAACAGCTGCATTATCAAATTCTCACCATCAATGCATGCATATGGAAGAGAGTAAGTACTGGAAGGGAATAATTAGAAAGGAAACCTCAAAGTAATTTTGTTCATAGAGAGTGAATAGCTGTAAACTCTGGGTTGCAGTGTGGTGTCTGTCTGTCTCTCAGAAACAGGTCAAATGCTGCAGAAGGGTATTCCCATTTTGAATGACTCGTTCATGGCGAACATTTATTTGAACTTCAATACTTATCAGGACTGGTTGGATTTTTTGCATAGTCTTTGATTTTTGTAAATGCTATACTGACAAATAAAGGTTGTTCTGTAGAGTTGGCTGGGAGATATGAAAAGAATGCTTTATTTAGTTGATGTATTTCATTAAAATTTGAAAGGGGAGGCTTGAACTGTAGGTGTTGAAATTATCCTTGTTTTCAGGATACTTGGTATAACATTTTTATTTCTAGGTATTTTGAAGATTCCCCAAAGTGATACGACAATCTTCATTTTAATGGAAATGCAACATGGGAGGACACTCAACGTTCTGTTGAAAGAAATATTTCACTGGAAAAGAGGTGACTGGTTTTGATTCTTACGCCCTTAATTTTACCATTGTTTACTATTTTAAATTTGGTATTAGTTATAATCCTTTTAAATGCTTTGGTCATACATGCAAGAAATGCAAACAACCAATGAGACTTAGATAACCAATAGGTTTCCCTCACTTGCTAAAACTTGCTTGTGTCAGATGTATGTTTGACAGTTACACACACTAAATAAATTGGTGAAAAGTTGAGATCTACTAAGAAAAGTTGAATGAACTAAATAATAGGGGTAAATCTGCAGGATAACTTTCAAGGAATAGATTGAGGGGGGGCTTTGAAATAAGTGGAGCTGCAAGGGGGGACAGAGTTACCCCAAGCTTGCAGTGGTAGCTAGAGCCCAAAACACTGTAGTCATATTGGAAGGGAAAAAAATGAAGTTTGAAATTCCACTTTATATTTAAGAATGTGTTGATAGCTTAAAGAATAAATAATCAGGAAATGTAATAGGCACACTGTGGTGTTTTTATATATACAGTGGTGTGTCCAAGAGTTTGTCCTCTCATGCTTTGCAGGGATACTGTCCCTTCCCCAGCTGCCTCCTGCGAACAGCTGGGAGGTGAACATACATCTGGAAGCTGAATCTCAAAATCTCCATTCTCTGCTTCCGTTGGCTGTGGCCTGGGAGGCTGTGACAAGTGCATCGGTGGCAGGTCTGCACATCTGTAAGGTAGAAAAACATTTATGGGATCACGGTTTCAAAGAGGCAGTACTGGCAGTGGAGAAAGCTGGGAGGTTGACAGGACCAAAAAATTCTGGGAAATTTTGCAGTAAAGGGATCCACACTCATTGTGTGAAGTTTTAGGACCATTATTTCCTTACCCTGGTGCATTCTTAATTGAGGTGAGTAACAGAGATGGCTCCTTTATCATGAGCAGTATATTTGATATATTATTTTTCTTTTCATAGAATATACTTGAGAACAGCCCAGTATTTCCTTAATATACTGCCAATTCAAAATAATGCACTAGGTTTCTGAAAATATGTCTCAAAATGCAGATTGCTTGCAAATCAAGCTCTGATAGTTGGTGTTTCCAATATTCCAAAGTCAAGACCTTCTGGATAGTCTTCACTGTATGGGCCAGCTCCACATGGAATTTATTTCCTCTGCTTGGATGAGGATAACTCTTTTTAAATCCCATTCCCACAATGAATGTTTTATACTTAACACTTAAAATGTTCACTTTTTAGCAATATTTTCCAACGTGACCTTAAAATGTACTGTTTCTGCAAACATTCCTCCAGAAGTAGCCATTTGTTTGAATAATGACAGTGTCTCAAGGAAGCTGCCCATGCAGCTGGAAGAATTTTGGATAAAAATTCTGGTGTATTTGCACAAAGACTGTGTAATATTCGCTCTCCCTTGGTGCCTTTTGAGCCTGATGAATGAGACCAATAATCTGTTGCCCATCTCTGTTCTTCAAGATCAGGTCTTTCGGTGCATTTCAAAGACTGCAAGTGTTTAATGAAAGATTAATTATGTAAGAAGCCTGTTTGCATTTCAAAGTGCCTCATAAATAGCAGGAACTAGTATTCTGTATTACTCTGTGAGGAAAATACAATAGTATTCACTCAGAGCAACAGAAAAAAATACCTAACTAATTAAAATGTTCTTCTGTGCAAACTGTCACTACACTAAAACATGACACGTGTGATTTCAGTGGAATTTTTTTTTCCTGCTATAATTAACTTTGTCTTTTGACAACTCCTTCTGAGGCATATATTAATTAGATATGGGATAATGAATGGAGACAACTAGATCACCAGAGTATAAATCAATTGAGGGGTTCTGATGATACCATAAACCACAGGAATGGAGTATGTGCAGTTAATAATAACATCAAAAGACTGTGATTGATTTGAAACTTAGCAATCCTTCCACATTCATTACTATTTTATATAAAGCATAAAAAGGAGTGGTGTTTTATGCACAGACAAGACAATTTTTCTCCCTCTGGATTCTTGGATAATGGAGAAATTGTCGTTGTTCACAGTTCAAGAAAAAGGTGCTTCCCACATGAAGTAGACTGGTAAGGTCTTGTGTCATCACTCAGAATCACTGTGACTAAGTACAGTTTTACTGTATTTATTTATATCTTCCACAGAAAGACGAGGGCCAAAGTCTCTGATGATTTGAAATGCTGCTGCTGCTGCTTGGAATTCACCAGAACTCCACTGCTTTGCCATCAGGTCATGCCCATGCTCCAGGCTGTCTCTTTCATAGAGCCCTAGAGTTTCTCCCTAGTGAATTTAGATTTTGTTTTCAGGAAAATAAAAAATGCATCAAAGTATGCTCAAAGTATATAACAGCTACTAAATTTTATTTATCAATGGGAATGTTTAGTGTGAACTCATTGATTTTTTTTCTATTGTCACACACCTGTACAGTAAATCTGAACAAAAATGTATTATCTATGTTATTGAATAGTTTTGAAAATTGTGTATGAATGTTTATACTTCTGTAAAACAACATTTGAGCACAGCACCTCTCTGGGTGATATTATGCATGCTCCTCACTTGTGCAATGTTTTCCATTGAAAAGTTATTGGACATGGGAAGATGAAGAGAAGGAACCTGTTGGGTTCCTACCCAACCAATTACCTTCATTGCGATGACATCAGAGATGTCTTCATGAAAAAATTTTCAGGGTGTTGCTCAAAACCTTGCTGTTTCTTAATAAACTTTTCAAATGCATGGCCAGTCACCCTTGGGTCATGAAGCACAGTTTGGTGAAGTACAACTAGAATATGGCTCTGAAACTGCATGCCATCCAGCTGGCAAAACGTTGCTCTGTGACTTTGACTAGGTCATCAAATGCAGCTTTAAGGAATACAGAATGAGGTTTTTGGATTCTCCAGCTATCTGTGAGGAGTTCTGTGGAGGAAAATACCGTCCTCTGATTCCCCTGGCAGGAGAAGGGGCGATATTTGTGTGCACTCCTATCCTTTGAGGAAAGCCAGGCTGGAGGTCCTGGAGCATGTGTAAACTGCTCCAGGACATAAATCTGCACGTGGACTAAAAGAGTTGAAAAAGGTGTTTCCAAAGCTGCCATCCCATGGGTAGCATGGAAGGACTGTCAGATATGTAGCATGGTTCATTCAGCAGCATATAAAGAGGATCAACGACTCCAGGAACTTTTGAGTTATGTTGACCTTCTCATGCTCTACGTACATTTTAAGAACAAGTTTCTTCATATTTACATTGCAACTATAATTTCATATGTGCAAATCTAAAGTAACTGTTTTTTCGTGAAGCTTCCCTTTCCCTATTATTGCACCTAGGAGTCCTAAAACGAATATGATTGCCCGTGGCTAGGGGTAAAATTCGTTGTTATTACCTTAAGTTGGCTTCCATACCCACAAGCAAAAAAAATCATTGGGAGCTTTTAAATAAATAAATAAATACATACATAACATAAATAAATCTCTCTGACCATCTAAAATGTAAATGAGCTGCTGAGGCTTTTGCTTATAAGTAAATCACATTTTGAATATCAAATCCTGCTTATTTGCTGGAGCTTTTGGCACATTTTAATACTGCCTTGCTAGCATT
Organism: Nothoprocta pentlandii; assembly: GCA_013398315.1. NCBI lineage: Eukaryota > Metazoa > Chordata > Aves > Tinamiformes > Tinamidae > Nothoprocta > Nothoprocta pentlandii. The sequence goes on from VZSG01000862.1 coordinate 135,838, forward strand.
TTAAGTGTATTTTTGTGAGGCCTCTAGAGCACTGTTGCCGTTAGGCACCATATAAATAACATTTATTGTTATTATCATTGTATGTCGTATTCACTCTGTTTTGCTACCATTAATAAACCATTCAGGCAATGTTCTCGCAATGTATAACATTAGCAAGCCGTCTCCTTTGGGACATATATAAGCGGATACTTAATATTCTGGCCATTCCCTGGGCCATTTCTTCACAGGCATGAATGCTACAGCATGTTCAAAGTTCTCTCTCTCTATAAATATATATATATACACACACACACAAAGTGCTTTGGCTATGTGAAGATCAGAGCACCTTGCCGCACGCCTCACTGTAGCTCCTGCAGTGGCTGCTGCTGTCCAAATGGTGCTGGATTAGAGAACAGTAAATTAGTTTGCCTTTAATCTTGAGAAGTGTTATTTTGCTCCCCTCCTGGGGTGATTCTATCTAAAAAATAAATGAAATAAATAAATAAATAAATATACTAAATGCTTGCCGTTGGGGAAGGGCAAACTCAGGGCCGCTTCCTGAGAGCTGTGCGAATTTGCATTAAGGATCTCCACCTGACAAATATGACAAATATCACCCTTAAAGGGTTACAAAACAAAACTAATATGTGACCTTTTTTTGATGAATAATTAGAATAGAGAAACTCACTGTGATTAAAGTTGTGCTTAAAAAACAAAAAACTCCCCTGGACGCTTTGCCAAAATGAAATGTTTTTGGATATTGACAATGTTCTGAAGGCAGGAAATGAAGAGGGGGGGAGGCTGTGCCGATGTGCAAGAGCCTGAGCCGAGCTCGCTCACTGCAACCAAGCTGGAAGGACAGACGCCTCACAGCGCCATTTTGCGTTCCCTGCACCCACAGGCCTGGCAGCCATTTTGTGAGATCGCCTTGGGAGGCCGGTCAGGCTGCCTAGGAGGCCAAGCCTGTGCCCTTGTGTGAGTGATGGGGATTTCTTAAACACTTCTGCCCCTACTAGTGAGGAGCTCATCTTAAATTTAGGATGAGCTCAATCCTAAACTGCCTGCCCAGTTCTGGAAAGGGGAGCGGGGGATTCCCCTGGCTGCTCTCCTGGCTCCGCCCCCGCCTCCCCTCAGCGCCTGGAGGGGGCCATTCCAGAAGGTTCCAGGGTGGCACCGCGTGGCTGTGCATGCAGCAGCGGCCGCCTCACGCCTTGAGGCACCACATCCCTTCACAGCGGCGCCCAGCATCGCCATGAGCACTCCTGGGCTGGACAGATTTCATATCGGTAAGATCTTATCTCTTTCGTTTTTTCCCCGCCTCGTGAATCTCTGATACAGCTTTCACAGCCCTGCCCTGCTTTGTTATTTATAGCTTCGTTTTTTCGTCACAGCTTTCCACACAGCGCATTTCAGGCCGTCTGTCGAGGTCAAGCAGTTGGGTGACACTGGAGCAGGGCCAGGTCGGACCCTTGCTACGACGGCATCAAACCCCAGAGAGAGGAGGCAGCCCCGACAAGGACTCAGGTGAGAAAGGACACGGGCTCCTGAAGCCTGTGGCTCCTCTTCTTCTTCTCATTAAAACCACTTTTGAAAGCAGGGCTTTCCCTTGCCCACGTGTCCTGTTTTTATTTGTATCTTTTTGGGGAGGTAAAATGGTGCTGACAGCAACCACTGATAAAAAGGGGACTTTTAAAAAGCAGAGACCTTTCTCTGCAAAGACCATGTATGCCCATTCCCACGTCAATTCCTGCAGTTTGGACCCTCCATGGGGACTGCTAAGTTGCGGAGCCTGATGCCGTGTCTAAAAGGTAGGTGTTTCCATATGTGCATAATGTGCATATTAAATGTCAGGTAAGACCAGCTTGGTGGTAAGTACATTATATTTAGCAGAGAACATTCTGAATGTAATGCAGCTTTCTTCATTCATAGCTATCTCATACAAGCAGTATAGAAAATTAATACACTTTTTTTTTTTTTTTTGCCAGAGGGCCTGTTTCTGTGTCAGGGATACAGTATTATCCCTTTGTCAAAGGAAGCCAGGAATCATCACATTATTGTAGAAGGACCCTTGTCTTAGAAATATTCAGACCACTGGAAGCCATCAGTGACTCTTCCACTGAAGAAAACATGGGAAGGGGGGGATCACGTATCTCCATGGGGTCTGTGTGTGCCAGTTGCCGCTTCCTTGCAGCAACCTCACTGACCTGACCCCTCACAGAAATCCCAGGGCAACATGTAGGCCTCATGTTGTTCTCTCTGCTTTTTTTTTTTTTTTTTTTTTTTTTTTTTTTCTATTTCAATCCTTTTTTAATTTTGAGTTTGGCATGTGGCTTTGGTAGTGATGTGTACTGTCGTAAATAGACACCCTGAGTGTGGCAATAACCCGGGCAATCGGGAAGCAAGCTCCAGCCTTTCCGAAAGCTCCTCCCCTGCTTTGCCCCACACTTAAAGATCAGAGAAAAATGTGTTAGTCCTAATACTTGTTATGTTCCATATACTGACTTAATATTTCTTCTTTAACTTAATGCAGCCTCTTTCAAAATACTAGGATGGTAGCATTAACAGTTGTTGTAGAGCTCTATGCAAAAGTCTTGTCAGGATGTATTTTGCTTTCTCAGGAATTTAATGACAGCTGAACTTTCCTGCGACTTGACACTGGTATTTTTGGAAGCTGTGAAATCCCCACTTGGCCTTTACAGTAGTGCTGAGTGCAGCATTTCCAGGAGCAGGGTGGGAATGGTAAAGGAGAGGGATGGGACTAGGAGAGAAAAGAGGATGAGTAGAAAAGATTAGTGAAAGCAGCTCATCAAAGTCCACTCTCGGCTGCTACCTGTTGATAGTGAAGAGAAGATGAATCACCAGCTTAGGTCTGTGACAGCTTTTCTGAGATGAGAAAAAAGGGGCCCAGTAAATGCATGCAGCTTTCTCCCATCATCCCTTTAATAACCTGTAATATTGTAGCAGGATATTTTTGTCACACCGAATCTGATTGATGGGCTTGGCTATAAGACATTACAAGTGTAGAGTAAATTGACCAAACACCTAAACATACAAATTATTAAAAGGAGGGGGAGCAAGCTCGAGCCTCCTGGGGAAAGCAGGCAGGCTTTAGTTAAGATGATCCCATTTCCAAGTGCAATTTATAGTCTATTGACTTGCAGCAGTGTCTTTTCAGATGTGAGGAAATTGTCATACATTGCAAATGAGAAGCTGTTTTGACATCAGGATCGCAGAGAGTGCCAGGAAGAAATGATATCAATGCCTGGTCTGTTAAGGTTAAATGAAGTTGCATTGTTGCCAGCAGATAGGCATTCATTTCCTTTTCTTCCCTGCCTGTCCCTGTGTACAATTACTGTGATTAGGATGAGTAACAATGTGCTCCTGACACCCATTGTATTGACAGCTCGCCTAGTTTTTTTCCACTCAAGTGGCACTAGTCATTACTTAAACACTTGGATATTTTGACAGGGAAGATCCATGCCTGCCAGTCAAGTGTATCAATGACAAGGAGGCCTTTGCCCCTGGACACATACCTCTGAATTAAAGCAGTCAAAGCCATTGCTGCTGGAATATGATGAACCTCTTTGGAAATAGGGCTCTAGCAAGCCAGGAGATACACAGGTGTGCCTGAGCTGTTCATTTTGTCCTCTCCACAGTTTACTGCTAACTTTTTTTCCCTTGTATCTTGTGGTATTTTGAAGAGAAAAAGAAAAGTCCTGGAAAATGTGATGAGGTGACGTGGTGAGGCTGTCTGAGGGCTGAGCTGGCCAGTGAAATGGGAAACGGTCTCAAGTTGTCGCCAAGCACATGGGTTATCGGGGCGTCAGCTTCCTGTCTCAGAGCCGCTTTCTGCAGCCTGCAGGCTGCTGTGGAGCTTGGACCCGCTCTTGGACGAAGAAGAGTTGAGAATTGAGCAGGCTGCCTGTGCACACTAGCTTGTCTTGTTACATCCACGGAGCGCTCTCAGGTCTTTTTCCAAATGCGTCTCACTTTCAAAAGCGAGTAACTATGCCAGCTTTGCTTGACTTTTCACATTTAGGAGGCTTTGCTGATGTTCAACCAGGGGCAAATTTGGGGAAAGAAGTACCTTTGCACAGACTGATTCTGTGAATTTTAATATAAAACTGGCATACTTAGGTGAGGAGAGAAAGCAGATCACCTGTCAGTTTCTATCCTGATCTCCTTGGCTACCAGAGTAAGTGCTGGGGACAGACCCAGTTGCTTCAATATTAGTATTCCAAAGAGCTGTAGGGCTTTGCTGTGGCCATTATTTACACAAATGCACGTACACACACACACGTAATTCAATGGGTTATTTTCTGAGCTACTGAAGTAATGTCGTGCAGCACATTGCTGGATCTTCCTACCACCCCCTTGGGCTTCCCCCCTTCTCTCCACCCCTCCTGCTCCCACCCGGTGATAGATAATTAACGAAAATGGTTTGCAGATTCCTATTGGAATCAGAAGGAGTCTAAGCTTTACTGGAAAATCAATTATGTAGTAGGTGAAGCATCCCCATAATGTTCAGCAAAAAATGTGCTAACATCCAGGTCACTGCATTGGAAAACACATTTATCATGATTTCTGTGATAGCCTTAGCCCAGCGTGTCACAAGAGCAACCTCTGAACTTTCCCGAACCAAATAGGCGAGCGGGTGACTCTGCCTATTTAGCATTTTAAGATGCTGCTGCTTTTCTGAGCCTTGAGCTACAAGCCTCATGTTTCCTTCATGGGTCCTTCCATCTCTCCGAAAGGGTTTAAGATGTTATTTGTAGAGCAGGCTTTTTGCCTGGCCTGTTTTCTTGCAGCTCTGCAAAGGACTTCATATTGGACACTATTTTTTTAGACAATGATTGGCCTCAGGAAAAGCTGAATGTTAAAAATAATTCAGTGCATATGCCATTAAGTATATATGCTACCAAATTACAGCTTCTGGCAGTGCCATCGGCTTCCTTTAAACACTTAGTTCTTTACTTTGCTTGGTGTTTTAACTTTTCTATTGCAGTTAATCCTGGACGAGATTACAGCAGCCTTGGTCTAGGTGCTGTACAAACAGCAGGCTATAGAAAGTTAGGCAGTCCTTTCCCAGTGCTATTTACAGCCTGTAAAATACGTGTGTACACCTGGGCAAATGGCTGCAGCAGAGCCACGTGACAGAACCATAAACTGCCCTGGGTCAAGCCTCATGCTACCTTCGCCCTGCTGATGCTTTTGAGAGCCAAACAGCCCTGGCACAGCCCTGCAAGTGCGAACAAAAAGCAGATTTCACAAACAAAACCCAGGGAAGCTCAGGCAGGGCCTGAACTGCCAGGCTTGTTACCTCTGCTATGTTCCTGAGAGGACTAAAGACAACGCAAACTCTGGAAGGACAGGGTAGAACTGGCTGTTCAGGAGTGCTCCTCGCCACCGCTCTGTCCCAAACAAGCTCAGCGATGCTTTTAGCGGCCCTGATGGATGTCTGTCTGATTAAAGTGTAAAGATTTCCTTTCCTGGAGGCTTCGCTGCCTGGCCAGGCAATATGTTACAGGGCTTCATTATCCTTCCCATTAGCTGGAAACCCCCCAGAGTGAGTCCTTTTTTTTTTTTTTCCTTATTTTTTCTTAATGTCTAACTTTGTTTTCTTTGGCTGCAGGTTACATCCTTCCCTTCTTGTCTTATCCACTGTGGATATGGAGAACAGGTTATTCCTTTCCTGTCTGCCTCAACCTTTAGACATATTTCAGGACTGTTTCGTCCTCCATCCACATTATCCTCCTCAGGCATGAATCTTGTGATGCATGTTGATTTCATCTATGTGATTGTCCTTTCTGCAAAGATAAAATTGGTTTAATGGTATTTTTTAACTGCTTTAATGATACTTAAGCATGCAGGGGACACTGTGTGTCTCATTCCATAGTTGGAAAAGGAAGATTAGCCACCTGGAAAGGAAGCGCAGAGCTTCCCACAGCTTCATCAATACACTGATATCTTGTGACTTTGTTCTCACTGACAAACGGAGGTGGAATGAACACTGATGAAAGGAAAATACCTCAGGTCTCCTATTGTTATTGTTACTAATTGTAATCTTGATAAAATTCTCTGGCTAGGAAAAAAAAAAAAAAGGAATTGGTCCAAGTTGGCACTTTATTTTTAATGAATGACATAAAATGGACTATTTCCTGGCCAGGCAGTGAGACAAAATAGCAAGAATCCTAAAAAGATAGTTTGACTTCAAAATAATTTGTAATGAGTTGCAATTTATTGGGGGAACAATGTTATCAAAATGGTGCCACTTCTAGTGTTTCTCTCAGACAGATTAGGTGCTAAACACAGTGCAGTAAAATAAGCCCTAAGAATAAGCCCCAAGAATAATTTTCCCTTGTTGAGGGAAAGTGTGCACAGAAAACCTTTCTTTCTTCTCTTTGCGAGTATTCTCTTTTTTTTTCCCTCTCTCTTTCTTCAGTAAAAAGATGTTCCTTGACCAAAAGTTACTCAGATCTTCTAAGAAACAATAGCAGAGCACTTTCCTATTAGTGTACAATGTCTGCACCTGCCTTAAGCATAATTACTCAAAAGCGGGAGAGAATCAAGTCATTGAAATTGCTTTCTGGAGAGATGATGTGAACACAGGTAAAGGGGCCGGTGTTGGCTAGGGGCAGAGCACATCCAGGGGCATCCTTCACCATACGTGATGCTGGAGAGGAAAGCTGCACCACAGAGGTGGCTGACACATCTCGGTAGGCGCTTCTGCTTTTTTGTATCACACTGCCCTTCAAAATAGCCAGGCTGGTTCCATTTGTTCCAAATGCTGCTGGAGCCATTTGTTCCAAAATGCTGCAATCTTGCACTGATTTGGTTGCTGAGAAACTAAGCTCCGTCAAAAACTAGTCATGAGCTCGTGCTCCTTGTCCTCTTTTATATGATTGTATAAAATGCAATTTTTCAGCTCATAGGTTGAGCCGAGACTTAAATTCCTCCCTGCTGCTGTGAAGGGAGAATGGGTAAATATTTTTATTGGGTAAAATTTAATGGGTAAATTTTTTTATTGTCAAGTTACGCACCAAGTTGGTCTTCAGATTGTGCAGCCACCTCTGGCTGATAGAGTTATTTCCTGGACAGGCAGTGAACAAACCCGCCTGCGACACCCGAGGGACATGGGCACTTTTAAGCATTCGTTACATGCCCAGCAAAGGGTTGCCTGTAGCAGCCAGCAGCCTTGGGGGAAATGCTAAACATGCATATCTTCATTACTTTTCAATTAAGCAGCAAGTTTATAGATTACAGGAAACCCGTGGCGGGGTTGGGAGGTTGAGCTCTGCATTTAACTCTCAGGAATCCGCATCTCGGAGAGCTTTGCCCTGTAACGGTGGTTGTTTGGGAGAAGGATCCCAAGGAGTCGAGGGAGGGAGTGCTCTCCTGGGGTGCTACAAGAAACACCTTGGAATGAGCTTCATCCGGTGTTCTGGTGAGTGGTGAGGACAGGAGAAACATGGAAACCCACCGTCACAGGTTGCTCTGATTTTTCTGCTTTCGCTCATTCATAGGTTCATAGAATGTTGAAGGATGGAAGGGACCTTTAGAGGTCATCTAGTCCAATGCCCTGCACACGCAGGGTCACCTAGAGCACGTGGCACAGGGCTGCATCCAAGGGGGTTTTGAAGTCGGTGTTTCCGTGTGCTAAGCTGTACGGTGCCCAGATTTTCAAAAACAAATAATACTCAAATAATTGTGGGGTGCCTCTCAGTGAAGCTGAGCGAGGGGGATTTGTCAGTCCTCCCTTTTGGTTATGGAGAAGAACATCCTCCTGTGTGGAAGGGGAGCAGGAGGAAGGCCTTTGTACCCAGCATGGTCATGGCGAGATAGAGCTTTATGTTGTCCCCATCCCTCTGCAGTAGCCTCTCTAGACGTAGGTATGGAACTGGACCTGTGCATCCTTCAGACCACTGTATGGCAATTCCAGCTCCTAGGAAAGGCTGATAGGTTAAACAAACCAAAAAAGGGCAAAATGAGAGACCAAGTACGTGTTATATCCGCTCAGTGTGAGAATGGAACGACCTACTGCATAGCTGTGCGTGCAGCATAGAAGCGTCTCAGAGGGACAGATAGGGAGGTAAGACCACAAACACCACTATTCACTTGCCTGATAAATAGTATCTCAAGGAACGTTCTATACTTGAAAGGAAGGAGCCCACATTAACTGCATTGACCACACAAAACGAAATGCCTTAAAGGTTAAGGAACAGCTATTAAAAATGTGAGGTGTCTTCAATTTATATTTCTGAACTTTATGCCCATTATAAAACGGAAGATGTCTTATAATTATGCCAACAACAATTAATTAACACGAAGAGCTCCGGAATGATTGAATTAACAGTAAAATCGTGGTAAGACTTCACTTTGTCTTCAGAGTTTTAACAAATAATCTATTACCCAGTAAATGCGTAGACTTAATCACATACTTGAAAGCGTTCCTCATTTTTCTTTCTCACAGTTTCAGCCCTAGGTTTGCAGCTCTGCTGGCCCTGCTGATTGCAGCCGAGCTCTGCTTGAGACCAGGAGCTCCGGGAGATTTTCATTTTTTACAGCTCTTTGAGACCATCCCCAAGGTAGAAGTGCCATGTAGTGAAAACGGGCTCGTTCCTCTACATTCCTGCCTGCTTTCTGTGCTTTTGGTGCAGAAGTCGTTTAGGGCTGTGACTTCCCTGCCTGCAGGGGGGAACAAGCAGTCCTTTTAACAGGGGCACTGATAAAGTCTGGTTCTGTGTGGGTCTCGGTCTCAAGAATGTGCTTCTGTGTGGAGGCTGAGAAGAGTCCAGGAGCATTTGCGCCCCTGACGGCACATTCTTGTTGCCGCTTTGATCTCTCCTGGGGCCCTGCCGCATGCTTGAGCCCTCCTCCCTCTGTCCGGTCACCCCTATTCCTAAGGCTGTGGGAATTTTATGTCTTCGAGGCCTTGGTCTGTCCATCAGAGCTGGTCAGAATTTGTCCTTGGCTTGGAAAGTTACCAGGGAGGGACATAAAGGCAGCATGATGGCAGATGTCTTGTTTCCTTAGGAAACCGAGTATATTAACAGCCATGACCAAAACTACTGTTTCTGGACAGAAACGGACAAAATGTTTCCACAGGAAATACTAAGAGTGCAAGTTTTAACAGAAGTAGGAGACAGGCCCCAAATAGCTTCTGTGTTAGTTACACCTAAAAAGACTTCTTATAAAAATATTTTTAAGCTACATACAGAAAGCAAAGCTAGAATAACCAAGCGTGGCTTTTTGGGTTTTTTTTTTTTTGATCTAAAATACACGCCCCGATTTTTATTACAAGTGTGGTTTTTGCATGTGTAAATCAGGGATAATGGTCTTTAATAACTACAGAAAATATTTTGTATCTTGACAGACATCAGGTTCTAGTCCTGTCATCGTAAGTCCAGAAAAAGTTCTACTCATTAGGTAGACTGTGCAGTTTAATCCTTTTTTTCTTCTTGGTCTATAAAGTCTTTCTTCAAGAATTTTCCAGAGCGTAGTGGTTGCAGTGGGAATTCACTTCAGTTGAGTCATTTTTGTGTTTTTAAGCTGTGATAAAACAGGCAGTGTGTGACGAGCAGAGACTCGCGAACGGGCCGCGCAGGAGGACGGCCTGCAGGCATGGGGAGTCTCTCCTTTCTATCGCTTGGGAGCCTGTTGAGTTTCAGAAATTAATTCCAGACTAGGGTCTGTAATGGTCCATAGGGTCCATCAGCTGTCACAGTTGCAGAAAAAGCAAAGCCGAACCAAAGGGTTTCTGCTGTGTTCCAGAGGGGAGAGGAAAGGGAACGTGGCTGGGGTTTTACAGAAGAGTGTTGACCTTCCCAGGAGGCAGGCTGCTGCGTGGAGCAGCACACATGGGAAGCGCTTAAACGCTCAGCTAGGGCCTGTGCTGGGTCCCTGCACAGTGCCTGCAATTGCAGCTTGGCAGCTGGTGGAGCCCTCGCTAGGGGAGATAGAGGAGGGGAGGTGGCAGGTCAGATTGTTCACAGAGTCACAGAATGGTTGAGGCTGGAAGGGACCTCTAGAGATCACCTAGTCCAGCCCCCAGCTCCAGCAGGGACACCCAGAGAACAGGGCACCAGGTGGGTTTTAAGGACCTCCAGAGAAGGAGACTCCACAACTTCCCTGGGCAGCCTGTTCCAGGGCTCTGGCACCCTCCCAGCGAAGAAGTTCCTGACATGCA
>VZSG01000862.1:148502-253836 GCA_013398315.1 Nothoprocta pentlandii
CGCACTTGGTAGTAGGAAAACCAGGGCCAAGAAGGAGCTCAAAGCTGTGGCTTGAAACGGGTGAGGCCCTTCAAATGCTTGTTTATAAATGGCTTGCTTTGTTCTGCTTGCTTTACAACACCTCCTTTGTGATGAACTCTAACAAGTCTAGAAAACTTAATAGGAGAACAGATGTGGTCACCTAAACGCTGGCTTCTTGGACAGCAAACAGGGTCACCTGAACACTGGTCTCTTGCCCCAGAAGGCTCCAAATGCCCCCTCATTTGACTGCAGGTCTGTCACGCCGTGAAGCCACGGCCTGTCGGGGCACCGTGCAGGGCTGCAGGGATTCCTGCCTTGTCACCGTATAAGCAGAACAGCTGTTCACGTTGGTAAAGCAGGTGCAAATTTATCCTTTAAAAAAATAGTGGCTCATAAAAAAGAATATGGAACAATGACAACCATGGAAAAAGGTAATAATTTAAGTCATGAAAAATTAATCAGCGAGCAATACATTATTTTTTAGGCAAAATGTGTTGCAGTAGGGAAGAGAAAAATCCTGTGGCTTTAATTAATTGTGCTTAGCATTAGTAGAATAAGGTCAGGCACACCAAAAACTGTTGAATAAAGCAAAAATGTGTGAAAGATATATTCTCTGGTGTTACTCATAATGAAGAAGGGGTTATCTTGTGGTCAATACAGCACCATTATTTCTAAGTTAGAGGAACAACTGCTGAAAATATACAGTGGCTGTAACAACTCACCTAACCAGATTGGGAGAGAGGGTTCCCATAGGTATATTATGAAACGATCCTCCCCTTTGGGCGATCACAGTTTATGGCTATTTCTTGTTGTTAAATGCCCCCAGTTTTGTTTGGTCCAAAGTAGGGAGCTCTGTGGTGTGAATGAACAGCGCAGTGTGTCTGAGCAGCCCCTACATGCCGGGAAAACACGTTTGAGAGTCACTTCTTGCTAAAAGCCCGCGTGGAGGGGGTTGCTCGGCCGTTTGTAGGTGTGCAAAACCAGAAGCAGCAAAGGGAAACACCTTGTTTAGAGTCAGAAATAATCCCACATGGCTTTACTTTGGTACTGGGTCTGTGGAAGTGCTCTTTTTTTAAGAAAAAAAAAGAAAATGCTTTGAAAAGATACAGGAACACATAAGATACAAAGGGCTTTTTCTCTACAGTTCAAGTTGTAACTTTATCTTATTTATTCCGGAGCCTGGGCTAGGATCCTCCATGGTGCATTCGTCTTTGGTGTAGGATTCACCTCCACAGGCTTTTGATGCCCACGTGACACATGTACCATGTACCTGAACATATACATGTACATGGGCTAGCTGCCCAAATGCCGTTTAGAGTTAACAGAGAGAAAAAGATTCCTCAGAACCGTGCTGTGTCTGACGTGTTCTGGATACCTGGTTTCAATTCCCCACGATCAGCGAGCAGGGGCTCCAAGGGCAGCTGGGGACAATTGCTCATTAGTGTCCAAGCAAAGCACGGGTGGGCTCTGAGGGCACCTGTGGCCTCAGTCCCTGCAGCAGCCCCACCTGCCCCTCGTCACCGCTGATGGGCCAGAGCCCCATGTAAGCACAGACAAGGGGCCTGAGTCTGCTTTGCTCCCACAGCCAGTGTGGCTGTTGCAGCCTTGGGTCTGGGGCCTGCCTGTGGGTCTCAACCCCCAAACCTGCTGTGCTGCCCTCCTTGGGGCAGGGAGATGCCCTGCTGCCCTTGGGATTCCTGCCCTGCCTCCAGGTGCCCAGGCTGCCCCTCTCACAGGTACTGCCTGCTGTGCCACTGAGCTGCCTTTCCAGCAGCCTGTGGGGCTGAAGGTGCCCGGCCTCTCGTGGGGAGCTCTGTGGCAGTGGTGCCCTTCCTTTCACCTTGTATCTAGACTTAGAGAATATGGTTTCCATGTGTATTTCAGATACCTGTTACTTGGAGTATTGAGTCTTCTGGAAAAGTTGTGTGCGAGTAGCTTTAGTGAATGTTTCTGTTAATGCTTCTGTAATACCTGGACTGTTAATGGCTTCATTTTTTGTTTTTTGTGTGTGTGAAAGTTAGAGTTTCTGTTCTGTGAGTCCTGTCTGGTGCCTGCTGGACCAGACTGTTACACAATTACTTTTAGATTCTTTAGACCAGCGTCTCAACTTGTTTTCTCCTCATTTGAAACTCAGTTGACAAATAAAGCAGGGCACTTGTTTGTTAAAATAAGCACTCCAGTCTCTGCATGGTGCTGCCTCTTGTAATAGGGTGCAGTGTGCTCAGTGAATGAGGCCTCCTTTGCTAGCGTAGGCCTTCATCTTGGAGGAAACGCCACCTCTCAGGAAGGCTAAGCTAGAAGATGCTGTGGATGAGTTTCTTCATTGTGCTTAACTTACTCTGTGTAATATTTTTGGTCAGTGTTCATGTTGAGGTTCTTCACCTCTTGCATAGGGAGCTGGTTAAGCCTTAGAGCTGCACACATGAGGAGCTTTTCTGTGATTGGAGGGGAAACTGGATCAAGGTCCTTATTCCCTCTCACATTAAGTGAGTTGTTCCTGCCTTTGTGTGCAAATGGGAGCTCTCCTTATGATATTCAGCATGATTTTCCCTTTTAATTCATTCACTGAAGCCTCAAGCCAGTATTTCTGATGTAAGATTTAATCCCTGTAGAGGCCATTATGGCTTCAGAAGTGCTGAACTGTGGCCTTACTGGATGCATTAGCTGGGAGAAGCAGGGATGGTCATCAAGGAGCAAAGTGTATTTATATGCACATGGCTGTAATGAATAACAGCTGAAAGGGAGATGCAGAAGAAATATGTAAGGATCTGGAGGAGGTGTTTGAGTAGCAATTCTCTAACCACAGTTAAAGCCTCTGTTAGGGATTTAACTCGGGGTGTATCATGCCCCGTGTTGAGGAAAGTGAACAAGAAGAGCTCTTTAAAGAAAACTCATCAGTGCTTCCTTCTGACAGCAGGTGTTGTACTTCTGCCAAGACATTTTTCCTGTGAAGTCAGTTCAGCATCAAAGATGTAAATGATGCATGGGATTTCATGGCCAGCTCGGTGCTTTCAATGTTATGACTGATCGGGGGTAGAAGAAATGCCTTTTCATTTTGCTGTGATAGCACAGGAAAGGGTCACGTTGTGTGCAGAGACTGCTGCATTTTTCTACACTTTTTCCCCTCTCTATACTGCACATCTAAGTCTTTCTCCCACTGTGCGGATAGTCCAGTCTAAACAGTGAAGCACCATAGGCAGACTGCACAAAGATCAGTCCAGTTTCCATGTTTGTTGGCCTGTGAGCCATGATCTGTGGTAATTTCCTTGAGGGAAGAGATCAGTGAAGCTTTGCAACTGAAAGCAATGGTGTCAAGGAGGAGATGGCCTTCACATGAGGTAACCTTCATGACTCTCTCTAACAAATGTCCTCACAGGCAAATGCAGATGTGTGGGTTTAACCTTTCTTGGCCTCACTAAAAGCAGAAGTAACTTTTAATGTAAGCTCGGTCTCTAGCTGAAGCACATGGTGGGGCCTTGTGCTGGGGTGATTGTGGCTAGAGCTTAAAAGTGTAACACGTGGCTGTCATGGACATATGAGACAGGGAATAGCTGCTCTGTGTACTCTTAAGAAATAACAGAATGAAGGGAAAGGTTTCTCTGATGTGTTTGAGCATTCATCTCACCTTCTGCTTGAGGAGGCTGATGCCTTCTGTGACAGTGTAGATGGGCTGGCCTGTGTAGCTCTGCTGTGATGGAGGCTGCTGAGGGATCAGATCAGTGTGGGGCTGATTTCTTACCTCTTGTTACTGTAATTTGCAGCTCGAGTTAGAATGTGTGGCCTAGAATGTTGTGTGGGGCCTACAGTAAGAGGGGTGTTTGTTTGAGTTAGTCAATGCAGGAAGAATTCCTGTTTAAAGTCAAACATCTGGATATGACCAGAATGACGTTTCCTAACAGAAGATTCAGTGTTAAAGGTTTATATTTATAAATACTGGGGAGAACAGGACATATGGAGATGTAGCTGTATCTGATATTTATGAAGTGTCAAGGTTTTATTTGGGTAGAAATTGGGTAGTTATCAACACTAGGGTCATTTATAAAGTTGGAAAGTAAACTGATAACAAATGGGAATGTTATTAGTTTCATTGCGTGGTGCATGTAGCTGGAGGCGCCTCCAGGAGTGCCACAGGCCCCTGCTTCGTGTGCCCCTTCCCACCTCTAGCTTCAGGGAACAGGCTTTGAGGAGCTGTCAGAACAGGCCATGAGCACCTTCATAGCCAAGGGAGGTCCTTTTGAAGTGCTGTGTAAATATCTCAGTCCTAGAGTGTGTATCTGATGGTTATGGGGTGTCTCCATGTTTGAACCTGAACTGAGGAAGCTGCTGGTTACTAAAACAGGGTGTTCTGGGGAACTTAGTCTCCTGTAAGCAAGTTTTTGTAGTTAAGCCCTGATTGAAAGTGTCTTCTGGGCTATAAATGAATTGCCTTTCAGCTGGTTGTGCCCTGGTTATGGGCAGGATGACATGTTCTAACTTCACCTGAGGAATAGGCTGAGGTTGCTTCCTGAGGCAGCCCTCGTGAGGACTGTAATGGGTGTTTTGGCTCGCAGAGGAGCCTGAGCCGGCATCCTGCCACGAGCGAGCGCCGTGCCGCAGGGCTCGGTCGGCCTCCCTGCTCGGCAGCGCGGGAGGAGCGCGCAGGTGGCACCTTCCCCGCCAGAGCAGTGCGGGAGATGGGGAAACATGAAAACACAAATAGCTTGGAGCCAACACACCGTTTAGCTAAAGCATGACAAATAAACATTCTCCTGTAGAGCGAGCAGGATGTGTTCTGGACCTGTCTTGGGTGACCTACAGGATTTTAAGAGAAGAGCTTCAGAGTTTTATTGGTATTGCTACTATTAGACCAACTTTCTTTTCCCTTCTTCCCAGCCTGGGGTCAGCTTTAAGGAGAGCATTAAGTGAATGGCTAATGGAATTAAGGGTATAATAATAGAAGGATATAGTGAGACAATTGTATTAACAAGAAATAAATCATGTTGAGTGTAAGGTAAGTGTTTTTTAATTGATTGATGGGAAGGATGCTCCATAGGATTTTCGAGGACTAACAGCCACTTGCCTTCCCATCTACAGTAAAAGCCAAAAGGGAAAAAAAAGATAAGGAAATTATGCAGTGGGGAGATAAATTATTCAGAGAAGATGGCCATTTTGCACTGACATCACTAATGTGAAAAAGCATTAAATCTTGGACGCTAACTGCATTGCTCGCTGTTGAAGTGGCTGGAAGGGGGTATTAGATTAAAACTACAAAGCTGCTTCCCTGGATGTCTTAGGGACTTTGCAAGGTGATCTAGTAGGTAGAGACTGAGGAGAGCCTGTGGGTACCAGGGTGCTTTCTGGGGGCTTTACTGATGTCATCTAAAGAGATGACAGCCCTTGTGTTCTGTATAGTAGGGCCTGGAGATGTGGGCTGTGCATGTGAAAACCAATAAAAGCTGGGCACTGTATGTGCCCAGCTTCCCTGTTGGAGAGGAGGTGCCTTTTTAAACATAACGGGAAGTTTCCATGGTCAAGTCTTTGTGCTCTGTAAAATCTTCATGCTCTTGGTTTATGAATGGAGTGAGGATGCTGAGCTTGCACCCTAGGAGGACATGGATTTTTTTCTTAGGAGATGCAAATATTAGTTCCTAAGCACAAGATGAAACTGAAATTTAAAGGCAATTAATTCTATAGTATATGAGGAAGAGCAAAAGATGTGGGATGGAAGGACATTTCATGGCATTTATTCTGGTATTAATCATGGCTAGTAAAATACCTTAAGATCCTGCAAAAGGCGGGATGGCTCTGAATTCCTGAGAACTAAATGTTGTTTCATGTAATTCATGAAGAATTTAACTGCTGCATTTTGCTTTTCCTGGGGATCAACATCACAAGCGGCAGCCTTTGCTAGCAAGCCAAGGCTGGGATGCCCGTGTGGAGCTGCATTTCTTGTGGCAGGCAGCCTGCAGGTTCCCTTTCAGCTGCCTTTCTGCTTGTGTGCCTTAGTGTTCCTAATTCTCCCTCAGAGCTTTCACTGGTCTCATAGGTCAAATGCAACAGTTGTGCCATCAGTTGAAGGAGCGGGTTCAATGGGCATCATTTTAGAGTATTTTGAACCCTTGAAACTGATGCAAGAATGTGGGTTGAACTGGATAAATTTAACTTAAAGGCTTATGAAGGGGTGATGGCCTGAGCTGAGCCTTTGAGGCTGTGCTGTAAAATGCTTCTAGGTGCAAACAGCAGCTCTCAGCTTCTTGCTTTGGTTTAAACACCACAGGTTTTGCTTGTTAGGCTAACAGGTTGCTTTAGATTGTGAATTCCCTCAGCCTCACCAGGCAGCTTGAACTGTGCTCTTGCTTTTTGCAGCTGATTTGAATTATGTATGATCACACAGTCCTCAAGAGCAGAAACTTTCTGTGGGGCTTTTACACCTCTATATGGTAAAGCAAAAGTTTGTGAAAACTGAATAGCAAAATGCATCAGAGAAAGTTCCTGGCTTTTGTGCTTTATTTAGGTTAGACCTTTAACAGAATACACAAACCTTGGTACGTTGGCAGCTCTGAATATTCCTCTTTCCCCTGAAGTGTGATCCACTTCCACCCTGTGTTCCTGCTTCCCTGCAGTCCTGGGACTCTGGCATGCGTGTCCTGGCATGAGTGAGATCCCGGGGTCATTCTGTCTTGCAGTTGCCAGTAGCCGATCATAGCATTTTTTGTCTGTATTATGGTCAAATTGCTGTAAATTGGCCATTTCTACAGGCATTGTGTGGTCAATTCAATTTTGTCCATTAAAGACAATAACCCTCGCCAAGCTCTCTGCTTGTCTTAGTTCATCCCTTGGGAGTACTCTACTTAAATCTCCAGAGGTACTACTAAATTTATCTTGTCACTCTTTGTCTAATATTTCTGATTTGTTGGCTTTTCTTTAACATGTGCACAATTAAGTTTAAAAGGAAGGACACTTATGCGGGGTCATCTTGAGTATATGGAAGTTGCATGAAGGGGAAAAAAAACAAAACAGAAGGAAATAATTCTTACTTATGCATACAGTAAGCGAAAGTAGGGTTATTTAAGCATGCTTGCTTAAATAAGCTGTATACAGATAAGCAGGCAAAAGTGAGTAGTTAGATGCTGTTTTATTGATGTAGTTAAGATTCTGCTTGCTTTCAAGCTGTGGGAATAGGCCTGGTGTTCAGACCCTGGCTGTAACATTGGCTTTGTGGATGCATTCCTGGAGCATCCATCCCAGTGTGGGGATGTGAAGCTCTGCCTGAGCTGCCCAGGACTTGGAGACAAGTCTGGAGCTTCTTGAGAAACACTGCCGTACCCTTCAAAATGTAGATTAATTAAATCTACTGGCTAAGCGTCTAGATGCTAAAGTTGTCTGTCTTACAAGGCAGTATCAGGGTCTTTGGCTTCATTTCTCAGACTTTGTGTGTATATATTTGTTTTCCAAAGTTTTGTGGTATAGTTTCCAGTCTTGGTTTGGAAAGTGAGCAGCTGTAATGAGTAGTGCATGATTTCTAGTGAGAACCGCTTCCTTTTGATATGGTTCTAGAATAAAACTAGAATTGGACAAAATAGCTGCACCTCAGACTTCCATTAGAATCCTGGATGGCTTTCCTTCCCAGGAGGATCTCTTATTGAAAAGTAGGAGCACTTACTGGTTCATGCAGTATGTGGATAAATGGAAGCAGTCCTGGCTTCTCTGCAGTTAAGCAGCTTGAAGGCAGGAAAACCTGCACAGGATTGCGTGGAAATAGCATCTGTGTAGGATACAAAGCAACGCTGTTCCTGGAAGAGCCCACATGTTCTGCTCTGCAGGTGGGGCAGAAATGTTTCTGCCACTGCTTAATCAGTGTCCTCGGGCTGTTTGTGTAGAGTGGAAGGTGTTCAGAGGTATTGTGCATTGCTTGGGCTGTGTCATGTTGGACAGACTGAAGAGAAGTGTTCCCCCACTTATGGTTCTGTCACATGGAGGGATGCAGGAAGGCTTCATGGGATGTGGAAAATGCTGGATCTTTGTGGCTATATAAAAAAAAAAAAGTTAAATCAAAACCACTTTTTGCAATGCCTGAGTCAATATGTGGTGTAAACCTGACTGTAAGTGGTGAGACTTGGACACTTAAAAGTCTCTTGCAAGAAGCAATTGGAAAAAGATGTCCCTTTAGGTTAATGTGATATGCTAGCCTTGAACCCCTTGAGATAGTAGGATCAGCTGAGGCTTGGGTGGCAGCCCAGAGGGTTTCCTGAAATGAGTGAGGGCTAAAATCCATTTCCCAGTTGGTACATGCTGGTGAGGAGCTGGTGTGTGCCTGGGAGATGGCTGGAATGGTGGTGGCCTTTGGGGACGAGGAAGGCAGAAGAAAAGTCTACCTATATCATAGTGCGAGGTAAGTGGATAAGTGATAGTTTCCTTTCCAAGGAGAGAAAGGAGTTGTGCTGTTCCTTGCAGGAGCAGGGGAGAAGTTCCGCCCCCAGTCTCCAGGGATCAGAGCTAAAGTGGGTGTTTGCGGGTGCTGGAGGACTTTAGATGGACTGTAAACACATTATTCTCCATTTGGAAGAGCAGGTGCTATCACACACAACCAGTTACAGGCAGCTAAGGAAAGCCTGTGTGCTGGTGTCTTGTATCCCTGCTAAGGCTTTGTTTTTATTCTGAAGAAATATCAAAATATCTGTTAGGTCTTCTCATTTTGGTTTGGAAGTAAACAAGTATAAAGCTGGAACGCAAGGGGGCAGGACTGAAGTTATTCAAATATTCTAAATTGCTCCATCTCCCAGCTTTAAATTCATCTGTTCCTTAATTTAGCTACAGGAATGGCTTCTCTCACTGGGCTTCACAACCCACCTGCTGCTGTTTGGTCTTTGCTGGGGCTTCCCCTCTTACCTGCTTGGCCTCAGTATCTAATGAGGTCCTTAGCTAAGGCCTGTGTAATGAGAAAGATGGGATAAAAAGACAATCTGCAATTTAAATTAGGAATTTTTGGACCTGAGCTGGAATGCTGACCCAGGGTAACTTAAGAGTTTACCCATAGCTGCTTGCTTAAAAGTTTGCTTTAGACTCTGTTCTAGTAGTGTGTATCTGGACATGACAGGGAAAAGAAATGTTGCAAATATTTCAGCCTGGATTCTGCCCATACTCTTCTGTAAACCAGTACTTTCTTGTCTAACATACTGGGGTGCTGGATGCAGATGCTTCAGTAATACTAAAAAAGTGCAGTGATTCCCTGGAGATGAACAGATCTACTCAGGGTATTAGATTAGTATTGGCTCTGAGGAGCTTAAACTGCATCAAGATAAAGCTGGAGATAAGCATAAAGCTTGTCTTAGTGCTAGCTGCAAGTGCAGGCTGGGCAGTGTGGGAATGAGAGGGGAAGTGCTGAGCTATTTAAGATGAGATGCAAAACCTTTCAGAAAAATCTCCTTATGTAATGAAGTAGCCTGGGCTATACTGACCTGGTGGTGTCTGTTGTAATCTGCCTGAAGAAAGTGCAGTAAATGTATGCTTTCTTCTATCATATATGGCGTTAGAAAGGGCTCCAAGAGAATGGCTACCTTGGCCTTAAATTTTCCTTGTGTGAATGCTGCCACAACATGAGGCTTGGAAAGGCTGCGTGGCAAACAGTGTAATTGTGCCTTACAGATGTGCTCAGGCTGCCGGCCCTGAGGCCGGGCGGGAGCTGCTGCTTGCAGTCCTGCGTGGCGCCGCGTTGGCCCCGTGAGCCGCTGCGCCCGCCCTTGCTGTCCCGCGGCAGGAGCCTGGGGGTCCTCCTGCCCCTGTCCTTTGGGGGACGGCCTCGCGGCTGCCTCCGTGTCCCCGGTTCAGTGCGAGTCAGTGCAAGTGTCACTTGCAGAGGGACCCCTCTGCAGGGCAGCGCCGCTGCTGCCCTGTAGCTGGGCATGAGCCCCACTTGGCTGCCCCATCTGCTTCCGTTTATTTTTTTGGATGTCTTTATGGGCCAGGGAGGAAGGAGAGCAAGATGGTTTCTAAGCCCTCCAGCAACTGGAAAGGGAGCACCAGGCTGTGCCCGCTGGAGACTGAGCGTGTGAATTCCTGGTGTCCCAGGTGAACTTTGCTCCATTGGTGCCTCTCTGACTCCCTTGGTGCTTCTCCTTGCACTCGCGCGGCCCCAGGCTTGTGATAATCATCAGCCCCCAGCTATTACAGGCAGTACAAACAAACGACAGATCTGTGGCTGCAGGAAGGTAACAAGAGGCTGATCAGTAGCTTTAGTTATCTCTCCTTGGTGTTTATTGCAGTCTGCTGCAGTTATTCCAAAGGCTCTGACATTGATCGACAGCTTCTATTAAGGTCTATCCAAGGCAGCTGGATTGAGCAGATACATTAAATAAAGCAGTTATTGCTTTTCATTGCCCTTCGGTAAAAATATCACTGCTAAATAGCTGCTGCCATCAGATGCAGTTAGGTACATGGTTTTAATTTGAGGGACTGCTTTATAACACCGCACAATTGACACGGGGCTTTGTTTCCCCTCCCGTAATGAGCGTGTACAGCCCGGGGAATTGATGAGCTGTCCTCGGGGGCGCCGGGGGGGCCGTCGCCTTTGTTGTCCTCGCGCTCTCTTACACTTGTCAGTCGCTGGCAGTGCGGGCAGGGATAATGCGGAGCGGGCCCTTATCTGGGGCTCTTGTTGCGGCTGCTGTAAGGCCCGGCCTGGGGACGAGATAAGAGCGTGGGTACAAGCGCGGGGGGAGCGGGGCCGGCGGGGACAACAATGGCAGAGCTGTCACTCGCGCCTTACGGCTCTTTCTGGGGCCTGGGAAATATATGGAGGGCGAGCGGTGAATAACAAGCATGAAAATAAAAGTCCCGAATGTTCATCTAATAATGATGTATTTGTGGCAGGCTTATAGTGCCCAGTGCTGCTGCTGCTTTATCTCCCTGCTAAATGGCGGGGCAGCTGTGTGCTTTGGCACGGCCCGATGTCCTCTTTTGTGCGCTGCATATTAATCCTTTATTGAAGTAATTAAATGTGTGCTTAATGGCAACGAGCTGGCAGAATGAACGCACAATTGAATTAGCAGTTATGATTGGGACCATGCTACAAGATGAACTGAATGCAATTACTGTAGGCATTTTTCTCCAAGTCAAATCTGGCTACATGACATGACTTAATTACAGGTTGTTAGACACACTCTCTGATCTTGTTGTGGTGCATCTGGAGGGGCTGCCTGAACCCTCCATGTACCTGTAAGCCCCACGGGTGCCAGTTTGCTCAGGTTTAGCCTGGCACAGCGGTCAGCTTTTGGTTGAGGTAGCCAAGGAGCAGGCAGGTCTCTGCTGAGTTCCTCAGGCTTTAGTGTGTCAGGCCAGACTTTGCTCTTGGCAGTAATATGTGTCAAATGGCCTGACCCTGGCTGAGCAGCCTCTGGACCAGCAGCAGCAGAATTTGGTGCTTCAGTTTCCAAAAAGTTTGTTTCAACAAATTAACAGGAGGCAAAACACCACAGAGCTCTCAACTCAGTGTTCATTAACCTTGTTCTCTGGCAGGATCTATGGTTGCATCAGGATGAAGATGAAGCTCTAGTTTGTGGCGAGACTGAGACTCAGGATACCAGCAGGGCTTGGAGCAAGCCCTGTTGCTGTCCAAGTTCATGGATGATGCCAGTTTCTTGGGCATCTGGAAGACTGAATCCTGGGTTTCCTAGTTTAATCTTGGGTCCAAAATTGCTCAGCTTTTGTCAAGGAAAACAGTACTGAAGTTTTGTGCTGTGGCCTGTGTTCCTAAATCCAACATGGCAGCTGTGGAGAAGAGTAGAGCTGGTGCAATATGTAACCATTTATGGAACTGAAAGTGTTTTATATTTATTTTAATATAATGTGGCAAACCTTCTGGTCACCAGGGCTCCTGAGGCTTATTTTATAGCCTTCATTCTCGTTGGGGCCATAAATGAAACCCTTTCAGCCCTAATGACCACAGTGACTTTCCTCGATCATGTTATTGCTGCTTTGGCACATTTATTGCTTTCACACACACTAATGGATGAGTTTGGATATGTTAACAATTTATATATCATTTGATGCTAAAAGAGCCCCCTCCCACTGACCAAACTAACTTAGCCTTGAGGATTGAGTAGCTTTTAAGGAGTATAAATGAATTTAATGCTTTAGGAAGAGCTTCTGTAAATTATGAACATGACACCTATTACATTAAGCTGCATTAAGCATTAATACATCTTCATTACTGGCAGGTTGCCCAAACCTCCAAGGTTGAAAAAGCTGCCTGAAATGCCTGATGTGATAGTCACCTAAGCTGCAATTTATGGCTTTTTTGGGTGTGTGGGACACGGATGCTTTACCTTCACGATTTTTGGGTGAGGTGACATCCTTGTAGGACCTGTTGCATGATGGCTCTTTCCTAGAGTTTCTCCGGCCTGTTGGCACAAGTGTTGGGACCTCTAAAAAATGCAGTAAATTGCATGGTGGCTGCTGCAGAAATAGAAACTAGTTGCAGTAATGTTTAGCAGCTCCTGGTAGTGGATGGCTTGACAGCTTTTCCTAGCCAGTGGCCAAAAATTATCTCACTGAGGATGTAATAATAATTTCTTATTGTAAATCCTTTCCGAGATGTAGGCTCCGAAGGCTGGAATTGCTGAATTGGTATTTCCAGTGATTGCAAAGGAAGAAAATCTAAAAAATAATCACACTACATTGAGAGGCTGCTCTGCACTATCAAAGAAAGAGATAAAAGTGATTTTAGTGTCTTAAAAAGCAATATCCATTAGACAGATTTGGCCAGGAATGGACTGAGAGGCTCTTCAGCAAGATGTAGGGGCTCAGGGCAGAAACAAGCCAAGTGCTTGGGATGTTGGCATGGGTTTTAGGTGGTACCTTTGAGACCTGAGCCGTGGCCCAAGTGTTGTGTAGGAACAGTTCTTAGACTGCCCTTCCATAGGTGAAATACTGAGCACAGCTTAGGGCTCAGTGTGCAGCGAGGTGCTGTGATGTACGCTCAGGATGGGAGGGAGGAGAGCAATGCCCCAGTGTGCTCAGCATAATACTAGACTGCAATGCAAGCGTGGAGCGGAGTGGTCGCTGGGAGGTGGAGATTTAATGGATATTGTTCGTGGTGTTGGAATATATGAAGCAATAAATTGTTTTTGTGGTTGATTTAATGCAGGAGCAAGGTTGAAGACTTGGGTAACTGCGGATGGTTTACTGCAAATACACTGGCTTTACTGTGGTGAATGCATAACCTATCATGCAGCTGAGAGAAACAGCCCCCAAAGCCTTTGAAATGAAACAGCATTTCAGGGTTCAGGGTCAAGCTCTTGGAAGGTGCCAGATGCCTTGTTTGAGGTTACCCAGGCTTCATCACATGCTCTGTGTGTGTTTTGCTCTAGGTTTTGACAGCATCAGAGCACCCTTGGGGTTCTCCCACCCCAGCTACCCCTCAGCGCCAGCCTCTGCCCAGCATGAGCTGTGCACAGAGGGTGACCAGCCATGGTGTTTCCTGCAGTGGTCAGGACCAGGCCTGGCACCGTGCCATGTCAATGCTGTAGGGGATGTGCGCCAAATTACATGGTGTTGCTGGTTGTGGCAACCACCCCAGGGCGGCCTACGGAGAGGAGACCAGGGATAGCCTGCTATTCATGTGCCTTTTGCTGCTGGGTTTTTAGAAATAGTTATCCTTAAGCTGAAGGAATTGTCTCCTCTTCAGCCCTTGGCATTTTCTCTTCATCTTACTTGGGAGTGAATTGTAGCTTGTTCCTTTATTAGGCCAAGCATCTAAATCCATTTTACTATGTATCTACAAGCGATGTTGAGTGACCTCAGCGCTTTGTGAATGAGCTCACTTCCACGCTGACTGAGGTATCAAGACATCAGAAAGGGGCTCATGTTATTACAGCTTCAGTCTTGAGCAGTGGGATGCCAAACACGCTGAAACCAAGGCATAGCTGCAACTGTACTGTGTGATTATTTGAATGCTGCTAGAGCATATGGCTGCTGGGGCAAGGACCAGCTTGAGGTCTGTCTTGCACAGCTTGACACTGATACTGTTCTCATGTGTAGTGAGGTAAGTGGGAAAATGCTTGGATATGATAAGCAAGAGTTGCTTTGCCCCTGTGTCACCTTCCTCTGAGGTGTCCAATTTCCGCCATCGTGTTGGCATTGAAGGTGAGGTTACCTTGATGCATTAAGTTGCTTGGATAAGGCAGCAGGGACTTGAATTAAGTGCATCTCTTAATGATCTGCTCTGTCCTGTTTGGGGCCCAGGACTGGTCAGTAATCCCCCTGCTCTTCAGTGTGGCTTGGCCTGACTGCAGCCAGGAGCCTGTTGAACTATTCCCCGCTGTACCTGGCGTACAGAAAGGTGACCAGATGGCCCAAATGTCCCCATCTTCAAGGCAGCGGTCCTTTCTGAGAAAGTGTTTCTTTTCTGGCTTTAATTCGGGTATAGCTGGTATTATGTGGTTATAACTGTGCTTACAGGGTAGAGGGTGTCTGCGTGCAGGGATTTGCCTGTGGCTGATGGGGTGAGTGAAGACCCTGGAGGAACACGGTTAGAGTGGCTGGGCCTCCAAGGGGACGAGCTGGGGCAGCTCCTGGTAACTTCTGGGGCCGTAGAGATGAGTGACTGGGAGCTGTGTGCAGGACACCCAATTGATGTTGTGGGGCACGTGAGGCTGCTGCAGGCAGAACTCCATGGTCCTGCATGGATTCATTCCCGGGGGAATGCTCAGGACCAGAGATGTTCAGCAGTGTCTGCGCCTGGGTTTGTAGCTGTGCTTTATTGATTCAGCGGAGTTTAGGGTGCCTTTCAGCTAAAATGTACCTGGTTCAGGTGCATGCAATCCTCTTGCTACTTCTATATGGCTGTTTGTTGTCAGTATGACTGAAAAGCTTCTGGGTATTTGGCTGCTGAAGTTTTTAATGAGACTAATATTGCTCTTAGGAATGAGTACTCAGTAGGCCATTAAAATTGCTCTCTTGCTGGAAGACACATCAGAGCTGCTGTTGTAGCAATGAGGAAGCTGCTTCATGTTGCAGTATCCCTAATTTCCAGTGACTGAACATGCTCTCTATGAAGTTGCCCAATGAATGAATCTCTTCTGGTGTAGGATGCCTAAATTCTCTGGTGGAGAATTTAACTACTGGTTGAAGTAGAGTAGAATTCCTCCATGTATTTCCTTGTTTGGAATAAATGGCGGTGTGAAATTTGGTCTAGTTTCCCCCGAAAGAGAAAATGAGTTGACCCTCACATTCCTGAAAGCTGAACTAAAAATTTGGAGCCTCACATCAAAGCTCTGTAAATAAAGTGAGTAACATGTCAGACGCCTCTGGTGGGGAGCCGCAGAGGGGGAAATTCCCTCTCTGAAGAACACCCAAGTATTTAAAAAGAAAGGGGGAGGTTTAAACATCTCGCTGTTTTCCTTCAGCAGGGCTGCATGCTGGGCAGGTTGTTTTCCTTTGCGGGGCTGGTGCCGCCGGAGCCGGTGCGGGGCGGCGGGCTGGGGCTCGCGCGCTGCCGTGTCCGGCACGTTCCCCGGGCACGTTTATTTGTAGTGGGGCTGGAGGCGGCCACAAATGTCCCGGGCTCCGCGCCCCGGGGTGTCCCTGGCACTTCAAAGCAGGAGTGGCCAGGCGCCCTGCGCACCCGGAGCGGGGTGGGTTCTGAGCGAGGAAATGGGCACCGTTTGTAAGGGGCACCAATGGTAAAATAGGCACCCCAGCTCCGCGTAAATGTTGCGGACTCTCTCTGGGGTCTGGAGACTGAGAGAATTGTCTAGAAACTACTTGTAGCAGCCAGGCCCATCTGCCCTGCTTCACTGCCCTGGATATCCCTTGAATCCAGCTGAGAATTAAGGAGGAAGAAATGGATTCACTTTTCTCCTACAGAGTTTATCTTAGTCTGTAAGGCACATAAATAGAAAGCGTGTAATTTATTTTAGGATGTCTCAGGTGTCATTTTAGACTTCAGGATTCTTTTCTAAGCCATCCAAATCTTTTTCTTTAACTTGGTCTTTCAAAGCAAACCTGAACTTGGGATGAATTCCAGGGCTTAAACCCTGAATGTTTTACTTTTCTGACTGGAGGTGAGTGGACAGGAGGCCTGTGAGAATTAAATAAGACTTGAAAGCTTAAGGAGTCCGTTTGCAGAAATCCACACAATTTTGAGGAGTGTTCCAGTTGGCTGTGAAATGCCAGGCCAAGTACCATGCTAAGGTACACAGTAATATTCAGGAATCCTTTAAATGAGCTCAAAGCTCTGTCTATGACATGAGGAGGGCCTCTGGGCTGCTTAGGTAGAAGCTGAGGGGGTTCTCCCTTTTCCCTTGGTCAGACTGACCCCAGGATTGCAAATGACCAGCTTCAGTGGTGAGCTTTCAAACTGTTACCTACCACTGTAGAAACTCAGCACCTGCTTGTAGAGCTCTGTTGTAAATTTTTGGTGGTGCTTCCAGGCTGGAGATGACTGAGCACATCTGAACCTGCACTGGTGAGAAGAGGTCCCGCTGCGACCTGCTACAGGCTCCTCCCGTTCCTGTGAGCCAGGAATGACATCCTCACTGTCCATCTTAACTGGAATGTTTGGGGGCGGGAAGAGATAATTCAGACTTGGCCAGACAAGCATGTTGTTGTTTTAGCTTATATCTCTTTGTTGTGTAATAGCGGGAAGCTGCCTAGCACGTGTGCTTTCTTGGTAGCTGGGCTTGGAGCTGTTAGCAATCTGCATCAGTTGAGGATGTTGCTTCCTTAGACTGATAGGATTTATTAGCTTTATTCCCAGTTAAGTTTCTCTTTTCCTTTGGAGCAGAGCCTGTATATTGATATTTTTAATAAGCTCACCTTCAGCCCTGCTTGGGTTTCCTTTGTATTGCACTCTCAATATTTAGCCTGATGAGAGCATTCACCTCAGTATTTGAGGAAGTTTTGTCTTGAACCACCACTTACTTTAAGAATACAGGTGGTTCTTAAGTGTTAAATGTTTTTTCACTAATATTTGAGAAGCTTATTGCATCAGACTAAGACCTTAAGTGTATTACTCCTGGACAGCAGCCTGTAAAATCCACAATTCTTGGCTTAATATTACTTTGGCTGTAGTGATAAACCCTGCCTGAGAATGATGCTCGGCTTTGCTTAGGAACAGGGGGGCCAAAGCCCAAGATGGGAGCAAGTTGCAGGCAAGCTGCTGTTCATAAGGAGGGCTCAGGAGGTGCTTCCTGGTGCCGAGGTGGTGGCAGCGGTGGCCAAAGTGCTGTGCTGTGTGTTGTGCAGCCTGCTCCTTGCTCTGCTCCTGTGGGATGGCTGGAACCAGCTGTGTACCTCTGGTGACCAGCCAAGGCGGGCAGTGTGGGCACTGCTTTCCCCTCTCCTTGCAGACCTGCTCAGCCTCTTGCTGCTTGTGGGGGAGTTGGGGAGAGGCCCTGGCTGTGGAGCGGGCGTTCGCAGCCCCTGCGAGGTGCACGGAGCTGTCCCAAGCAGCTGGTCTATGCCTGGGTGCCTGCCTGGCAGAGCGGGCTCACCCCTGGGTGCTGCCCGGGCCCTGGGCTGGAGGTGGGACCGTAGCAGTCCTGCCTGTGCTTTGTGCACAGCTGTTAGCGATCGAGCTGCTGTGCCAGCCCCATGGGGCTTGGCTTGCTGTGGGGTGAGCTCTGCTCTGCAGCTGACTAGTTCCCACAAGGATTTACTTCTCTCTCAAACCTGCCACTTGTTCTGTAAAGCTCTCACGTTCCATTTAAATACTTAACGCTGTTGTACAGTCCTTTTACAGTACTTTTTGCTCTGATATATTGCAAAACAGTCTGTTAAATCCAGGGCAGTAATGATTCAGTATCAATTATCTTTTTTTGCATTAACCTTTTTACACAAGGATAGTTCTGTGCAATCTGAGGTAGGACTTGGTCTTTTAAGGATGAACACCATCATTGACTTGCATTGTTTATTTTAAGTACTTGAGCTGTGTAGTTTTTTTAAATTACGCCTGATACAATTCTGTTAGTATAGTAATATCTTGCTTTTTTAGGTAGCTCAGCTTTTGGCTCCCTCTAAATGCTATTTTTTGACTTGCATTCAAGAGGCTGAATTTGTCTCCCTGGGACTTTCTGAAGTGACTAGTGGTTTTGAAGGCAAAAGAGCTCAGCACCTGTGTGCCAAGGCCATGAGAAGCAAACAGCCTTCTGGTACGTTGCTCTAGGTGCTCTATAAGTGGGAGGTAGTGTATATATTCAAATACCTGCAGTGTGGGCCTGGGGAGAATAAAACTATATAAATATATCAGCCCATTAGAGTGCTGTGTGTGTAGCCTGCTGCCTACAGTGATTCCATAGTCAGATGTAAGCACAGGCAGTGAGTCTGATCACTGCTGCCCTTGCAAAGAGTTCTTGGCTTGCCCATGTGCCTGCACAGATTGTCATGTGGTTGTCTCTGCCACAAAGAACTTGATGCTTCCAATTAAACCTGTAACTTGGATATATTATTTAATTTAAAACAAATAGAATTCAAGAAGTTGCTTGAGAACCATGATGAAAATGCATGGGGTTTAAACCAGTGCTAACAGAGCAGCCTTTCTCTACAGTCTTCTTGCTTATCATGCTTGGACTTTTGTGTTTGCATCTATGAAGGGAAAATGTGAGTGTACTGGGAAAATGAAATTGTCTGTCATGGGGCCAAATGGGGGGCTGATGAAATGGTAGGTGTCTTCATGGAGTGGGTATCAGAACCTGAGTGGGGCTAGTTGTCTAGCCAGCGTGCTCCGGGCTGAGCGGCAGAGCTGGGGGTGGTGGAGCTGCAGGCACTGGGAGGGACTCTAGGGTCACATTAGGTGTGAGCCTGTGGAGCAGTGGTGGCCAGAGCCCTTTTGGAGCTGATCTTCTGTTCTGGCACTGCTTTTGGCTGCCTGGCTTTGAGTAGAATCATTTCATGACTCACTGGAGCAAAGAGGCCCAGAACTGTTCCCACTGCTGTGAAATGCTGTTGTGGACCTCAGTGGATGCAGGAATCAGATGTGTGCTCGAGTGGTCTGTCTCTGGGACTGATGTTCTTTAGCCCCTCTGGCTTGGGTGAGCAGCAGGACCAGCCCCAGGATGGGGTGTCAGTGCTGGCTAGCTCACTGAAGGCCTCAGTGAGCAGCAGGGATCCTGTGGGCCTGGGGGGGCTTGTGGGCAGGGAGGGGAAGGCCAAGCAAAGAGCTCCCTGCTGCTTCCCTTGGGCTGTGCTGTCTGCAGAGCCTTCTGCCTTGGTGAAACAAGGCCAGGGTGAAGTGGAGCTGGTGCTCTGGCTCTGTCAGCAGCAGCTGCGGGACGTGAGCGGTGCCAGGCTGGAGCAGCCGCTCCAGTGTTTGGTGCCAGAGCCGCTTGGAAAGCTCCTTGGCCCAGGCTGTGCCAGCAGGGAGGCAGCATAACTGATGACCACCCTGAATTTGCTGGGGAAAAAATGCAAGGGATGCTTTAAAACAGACAGTGTTCATGTCTGTGAACTCTCTTCCGTCAGTGAGTACCTTTGCAATTTGTTTGACTTGTTCAAGGACTTCACTGTGCGCAAAACGCCAAAGCTTTTCATTCTAAGTGGCTGCTGAGGATGTGCAGACTTCCCCTGAGGTGGTGCTTAGGGTGTGGGCTCTTGCAGACATGGTTAAGGTACTGCGTGAGGCTGAGCAGAACTGGAGACCGCAGCGTGTGAGGGGAACAGAGACGTGCAAGGGAGGAGGAAGGGAAACTGGCTTTAAAATCAGATGGCTCTGAGGGTGCCCAAGGGTTGGAAGACAGCCTCTGGGGGAACGAGTTCTCATTCACAGAGCTAAGGAGTTCTGGGTGGTTAGCACCTTTTCTGGCACACCTAGCTATGATGCTTTTGATAGTGGCTGATTCTTATATTGGTGTCAGGAGTTTCCTTCATTTCTCATTTCATTTGGGGCACAGATTTGGCTAACAAGCTTCTCAAATTGTCAGCTCTCTGATCTAGATAGGTTTTCATCCCTGTCCTGTATTTTTGTTCTGTGCTGTTTAAATTGATTGCTTTGTATACCTACAACAAGGTGACAACGCAGGGGATGCCCTAGCACTCCCTGATATTGGCTTGGAGGCCTTTTCGGGGCTCTGGGTGTCTTGTTTGCTTTTTCATGGGCTGTGTATAATCAGAATACTGTTTAATGAAGTTGAAGTTCATTTTTATTTCAGTAAAGCAAGGACATCATTCTGGGAATGCTGTATATGGCATAGCTGGAAATATCTGTCCTTTGCAAAGTTGAGTGGGGTTTTGAGGCTGAAGGATGGTCTGTTTTTTATTCTTTCCAAAAATCTTGAAGGCAAGTAAAACTCATCTGAGTTTTTTCCCTATCATAAGTTTGCCTCTTTGATTAAAAAATTGCTGAGCCTCCTCTATGGCTTCAGTGCCAAGAATAGTAACAGGGAAGAATCCTTACAGTGTATTTATATGTTCACGTCATTCATTTGCGTAAATGGTTGTAGAAGCTGCTTTGATTTATATGGCCAGCAGATGTTGGAGCCTAAAGCACCTGCTAAGAAGAGCAGATTCTTTATAGCCGTGGCCTAGCCCTGTCTCGGTGGGTTTTTATTTTTCCCCTGGCCTCCTCGCTGTGGCCCAGCGGTGTCTGCGCTATTAGTTCATTTGTGCAGGCAGTGTCTGTGGTGGGTCTTGGATGCTCTGCTCCATGCAGCTGCCAGGCCCGCTTTGATAGAGCGGCCAAGCCGCTGCTGGGCGAAACGTGTGAAGTGCCAGAAGCGGCTTTGTGTGCGCGGGAGGCGGCGCGGGAGGCTGCGGCGCGAGGAAGGCGTCGCTCGCTGGACTGGGCCGCTTCCAAAAGCCGGGAGAGGGACCCGAGGGCGGCAGCATTGCAGCTCCAAAGCAGAGGCACCTCCTGCAAGTCTGCAAGCTGCCCTGGCAGGATCAAAAAGAGCCTTGCTGAGAAATAGGCCGGGAACTGCAAAATGGTCCCAAATTGTCTCACGCAGACAAGTCATTGGCTTCATTTTCTTGTTGTGCCATCAGTCTGTATCTGGGAAGATGAAAAGCAGGCAGCTGGTTTTACCTCCTATTGTAGAAATTGATATTCTAGCACCACTGCCCAGAGCCTGTCAGTGGAATTGCACTTTGTTACTACCCAGGTGTTTGGATACTCACTTGTAAAAACCATCTATTGCCCTTAGGTGCTCTCTTACCCTTAACCTCTGGTGATGCTGTGCCAAAACAGGTCTGCAGCAGATGTGGGGAAAACCAGGCCAGAATTTCAAGCTCAAGATTGGGAATCTGACAGTGGAGGGATATTTGTAGACCTAGGAACTGTGCCAGTGGCAGGCATTGTCCTTGGTATCTAACGTGGTGGCTGCTGCAGCTGACGTGGGGACTGGGTGACATGCGGTGCCTCCAGGCAGTGTGTCGGGGTTCTCAGGGTAGTGAGGTTTCCTTGGAAAACTTCCCTTGTCCCTGGCAACAACCTTGATGTGGGCCATTACTGCACTGAACCCAGTCAGTTGGAGTCCACAATTGGTGAGGTCTCTGAGGGCAGTCCCTATAGGCAGTAGAGATTGCAGTGAGAAGCTGCCAGTGTCCCAGGGAGAGGAGAAGGCAAAGGCTTGAGCTCTTCTCCCAGGGAAGCCTTTGTGTGAAGGGCTTGGTAGAGCAGTTCCGCTGGTCAGCTGGACCTTGCCCATCTCCAGCTTGGAGTGAGTTTCTTAGGGTCAGGCCATGACTGACTGGGCACGGGCTCCTTGGGCCCACTGTGTTGTGCCTCCGCTGGCCAGGCTGGGTGTGAGGTGATGTCCCTGGGTTGGCAATTTAGGGCCTAGACTCGGACAAAACTGTCACAGCTTCAGGTTTTTGGGCTTGCTCTGCACTTCAGTAACGGCAGTTCTGTTTCCTCTGTGCTCCTCCCAAAAGCCTCTAGCGGTCCATATGTTCTCCTGGCATTCTGTAATCACTGATGACCAGAACAGTGGACAGACCTTGGATTTCGATAACTGAGGAATTTCTTCCAGTTTCTTGCTCGGACCTTTATGAGAGGATCCCTGTCAGTCTTTCTGGTTAAGGGCTGTACCTCATGAGAGCCCTTTGAGCAGACTTTGCTACCTGGAATGTGTAGAATATTACATCTTCGCCATGTCTTAAAATGATGTCACAATTAAAATGCCTCACTGGCCAGTTCTAAAATCAACTGTAAACCTCTAAAAGAGATTTTGTTCCAAGTTAGTCTTGTTGGAAGCTTTTTCAAAATAACAAATAGTCAACAAAATTGAGTGGTGTGGGAATGTCACACCAATTAATGATGCACTCTTGTCTAGCAAATACTTCTCTTTAAAAAATAGTTGGAAACTACCAAGGGAAGTGATATAGTTGGGGTCTTGACTGATACTGCATGATTCTTAACCTCACTTTTTATGAAATAGTAACTGTTCATATAGACATGACATCCCCCAAGCCTGTAAGTACTTTCGTAAGATCTTGTTTTGAGTCAGCCCTTTGCTACTGCTGTTTTTGTTTTTATTGTATGTTGTTTTACAGCTCTGAGTAAATCTCAGTGCTTTGGGTTTATTAGGGCCAAGCTGTGACAGGACATGTTTGAAGAAGTTGTTCCAGTAGCTAACACATGTTCATGTTTCTTGTACCTAATGCCAAGAATTACAGAGATGAGAAGGGCTGTAGGTGAACAGGGGTAAATGAAGGCCCCTTGCACTGGGTGCTGGGAAGTCGTAGCACAGGATGGTCCTTGCTGGCAGGCAATGTCAGTCTGGTTAGGGGCAGTAAGCAGAGGCAGGGGTTTGTGCTGTGGGTCGTGCTGCAGATGACTGAGAAGAGCTAGAAGACTGCAGGGCCTTCAGGTGGGCAGCACCTACTTGAGGTCCCTTCTAACTTGGAGTGGTTTCCCATGGCCTTCCCCCTGACCTGATGTGCTTCACAAGTTGTGTGTTAGCAGGCCGCAGGTCAGAGCTGAGGCTGCCTGCTCATCTGGTCTGTGGCCTGCCAGCTAGTGAGAGGTGCTTGGGACAGATTGTGCTCGGTGTTAAGGTGGGAGTGAGAACAGGCCATTTGCCTGGTCCAACAAGTTGGCGCGGTGTCCTGGCACAGCCAGCTCGTTGGAAGGTGTCCTCTGGCTTTCCTCTGTCTCATTCACTAAAGTACACTCTGAACACTGACCAAGCCCCATTCTTAGAGCAGAGCATTTAATCTTGTGCTTGGCATGAAACTGCAGCTCTCATCCAAGAGATGTCACGGAACAGCCTGGTATGTTATAATGGACTCTACTGGCGAGCTGGGATGGACTAATGGACTGCAGGGCAGCGCAGGGCTCGGTGCTGGTGAGCAATGAGGAAGAAGATGGAAGAACCACCGGGCAGGAAGTGTGTAAATGAAGTCAGATGAAACCTCCTCTTAATCAGCTGTGACAGCTGTTTATGCTGCAGCAGTTTATCAGTGTTAAAATGATAGTGGCTAGTTATCGCAGGCGGAATTGGCATCGCGCCCCTCATCAAAGTCATTCCTTAGGCAAGTTCTGCACTCCCCAACTGAATAAAAGTCATTCTGATGTGATACTAGAAGTGTTCTGGGCTTGGGGTTGCATGTGGAGATAGCCCTGGTCAGAGGGAGGCTTGCAAACCCAACTCTGAAAGCTGCATCTGGAATGTGAGACGGGCAGAAGGAACCTGGGCATCCTGGGAAGGAGTGGGGTGTCCTCTGTGGAGGCACCACCCTGTTCATGGGCCTGTTTCAGCCTGGTGGTTGCTGAGGCAGAAGGTGCAAAAGTCACCAGGGAAAGGCAAGTTGGAGGGACTCTGGCATCCTGGCCGTCCTACGACTCTCCAATGGCCCCTCTCTGCTTGGGAAGAAGAGAAGCAGTAGGGCTTGATGAATAGAGGGTGTCTTGGCTCTACAAGAGATGATTAGTTGCACTTAAAATCGCAAGGTTGGAAATTCAAATCATGTCCCCTTAAAAAAAAAAGGGAAGGGGTGAGGGGTGATCAGACTTGAAACACAGTAAGGTGAATTTAATCACGTATATACAATCCGGCTTCAAGGGACAAAATGCTGAGGAAGAAGGTTTAAGATATTATTTAACTTCTTTAATGATCTTGAAAGGTAGTAGGCAGTACATTAATGAAGTGATAATAAATTAGGAGGAGCTTTGGATAGATAAATGATGAAAAGGGGCATTGATTTCTTAATACTGAAAGAATAGTAAAATGAATTTCAAGCAGTCACCACTGCAGGCAGGAGCCTCAAATATTAAACAGGTCCAAGCTGTGTTATGCTTGAAGCTGAAATTTCTGTTCAAGTGTGTGCTCTCCTAGCAAAGGACAAGAGAGCATTCCCCGTAGTACAGAAGCAGCTCCAGCGTGGTTCAGTTGGACTGTGTGCTAGGGGTGTGCATCTTGTGTTATCTTGACACAATATGTCTGTTTACAAATATGAGCCTTGTGACTCCAGCACCACATACCCTGTGACTGCTCTGTCCGCTCATGTCCAAGCGAGTTGTTAGAGGACTAAGCCAGGAGCAGTCATCGGGGATTTGTGCATCTGAGTCTGTCTTGGACATTGATACCTATTTGGATTCTGCTAGTATTGAAAAAAAACATGGTAAGTATGTTCTTTTCTAAGCTGTGAAACAGTGAAGTATGTTGGCTTCAATAAACTGACCCGTTGTGCGTGTGATGTAGCAGAGACTGAGCTCTGTGTGCTGTGCTCTGGGTGTCCTTCAGGTGAGACCACCTGGGTGGTAATACTGGCAGTACCTGCAGTGCAGAGTGCAGGGCTGCTTAAAGTGGAAGAAGCAAGAACAGAGGAAACGTGGTGCCAAGACCACTGCTCTGGAGACTGGTGAGAGCTTTGTGACGAAGAGTTTTTTGGTTAGGTCTTGAGGGAGAGATCTGAGCGAGTTGTATGCACCTATCATTTTTAATCAAGACTTAGTACTTTTCTGAATTGATAGGTTAAACATGCAGTGTTAGTTTGAGAGGCCCTGGAGCTGCAAGGGCAATTGTGTGTGATTGGAAAGAAATATTTACGGTCAGTTTAGCAGGCTCAGTTATCAGATGACCTCTGACATGAGCTGTCATCTAGCAAAGAGCTAATTAGCTGGAAAAATAGGTGACAAGTCAGTTGCATCAGCACAAAGGATGAATTTGTCTTTTTGAGGTTTGCTGATAATCCAGCCTGTTGGGTGGCAATAGGCAGAGAGCCACCTGTGTGTGAAAAGCAAACTTTCCTTGAAGGCTTGAAGATGGTGCTGGAAACTGCTGGCTAAGGGCCCCATAAAACCGTGGAGCAAAGGGAAAATGCAGTGTGTGAGATGTGGTGTCTGTGGGTGCTGTGCTTAACCCCATGGTAATTCAGGCTGTCCTGACCTTAGGCTATAGCAAATGCTCAGTGCAGCAGTGGAGGGAGGTTAGTCTGTGCACAATGGGGGCACGTTTATGTGGGGGGAAGTGACAGGTAACTTCCTCAGCTGGTCTCACACTTTTCTCAATACACAGCTCTCACATACACAGCCTGCTTAGTTGTGTGCAGTGCTTTGCATGGGGGATGCTCCAGGTTCCTGCCAGCAATTCCTGTATTGCTAACCTTGAGACAATTTCAACTCATTGGCGTAAATCAAAAACTGAGATTTGCTTCAGGCAACTGGATCGGGTCAAGCTAGGCACCCTGTGTTGTCCACAGGTTTTTGCACTCCAGCGGACGTTGCCTGGAGATGGGTATAGGACGGGGCTGCCATATGGCAGCAGCGTCTGTCGTGGGACCCCTGATGTGGCACTGCCAGAGGAGCTGGCCTTGCCAGCAGCTTGGAGAACACGTTACGTGAAGGGCTCTGCCTGGAGCTGTGTGGCTGCCTCCACACAGGGTGTTGGGCTCTGCCCTGCCCACTTGCTCTGTGTTCCTGCATCTGCTCCGGAGTTGCATTCCAGGTACAAGTGCTTAGCACAACTGATTCCCACTCCTGCTGTAGCACCACGGGATACCTGCTCTAAACCCAGCTATTTGAAGGAGTAGTCAAGACTGGGCAGGGAAGCTTTATCCAGCGCTTTGCAAAAGGCCCTGGAGGCCCTGGTAGGGAGATGTGTTGACATGCAGGGTGAGAGTGGGGGCTTGTGCTGTTCTGGAGCTGGCGAAGGCCTGGCTGTTGCCTCAGTTATTGCAGGGAATAAAACGCTGTGAGGCCACAGGCAGCTGCTGGCTGCGGGGAGCTGCTGCAGCCCTGACCCGCGCTGTTTGCTCTGAGCTGTCTTGTATTATTGCTGCACTGACAGCTGTTCCTACTGGGGCTGATGTTTTGTCTTCATTACATTAGAAAAAGTGCGCAGTTTAGGCCGATTTCCAAGGTTTCTAACAGCCTGAATTCCCACTGATGCTGAGGGGAGTTTATTTGATTGTGTCACAAAGCTGGCTAGGTTTGTAGAAGCTAACTGGAGGGAAGTATTGAAAATCCTTGAACGTCCCTGTATATCTTGATGTTACCAAGTTGGTATGTACTGCATAGCTCCAAAAACAAGGAAATGCTCAACTTGGATGTATTTGCATTGTGATAAAGAGTATAACCTGGTTTTGAGATCTGTGGGATTTGCCTGTTGTGTCCTAATAATGCAGATGTGAAAATTACGGGTCAGCACTTGAAGGAAAGAAGTGTCTCCTGCTTGGGTAGCAGCAGCATCTTTATACTTAGAGCATGAGGCAGTGGGGTGTGGTGGAGGGTCATGTCGTGGGCTTGACTCATTGCATGAAAATGCTTCAGCAAAAATCAAGGTGAGATGCAGATCTGAGCCCCTTTTATGGGTGTGAAGAGTGCAAGCTTAGGTGGTCTTGACTTCCTTGGGGGAGATGCAAAAGGAAGAGCATCTCCTGAAGTATGCAACACTAAACTACTTGTGTTGCTTCTGTTTTCTGGAATTCTTTTGATGAGATCATTTGCTGCAAAAGCTTTTTAAAAAAACAGTAGCTGCTGTCCCCTTATTTTATGGAGTTTTTCATCATGCCCATTGCTACAGTGTCTGAAGAGTTAGCTAGCACTGAAAGGCAGGAGAGCAGCAAGGAGACTTACATGTGACAATCAAGTAAGTGGAAGTGTGTGACCGAAGATATGAGAGGGCTTTACAGGTCAGGGGGAGCACCTTGAAGCTAATGCAAAATTTCCCTGGCAGCCGGTGGATGTTGGGGGTGACCGGAATTCCCTACTTGCTGTATCTGGTGCTGGTCAGGATCCCAGCAGCAGCAGCGTAGCTGCCCGGCTGTGCCCTGGGAATCGCAGGTGTGGGAAGCCTGGCAAAGACAGAGTTGTGCCAGTTGCAGGGGGATAAAGCAAATGCAGGAGCAAGAGACCCTGCGTTTGAGGTCAGTGGCTGAGAGCCACTGTGTTTCTGAGTTAAAAACATCACTCCCCTAAGACTTTCAAAGGAAAATGTAGTGATGCACTTAAAGATGAAACTGGAGGTTGAAGGCAGCATATAGCTCACCCTTACAATGCTTCGTTTTAGCTAGAGGTCACTTCACACATCTAGTCCAGGCTTTTGTGTGGCAAGAACACAGCCCTGCTGAAACAAGGAGTAATCTGGCAATGAGTGGTGGGCAGAGACATAGTGCAATCCTGTTGTTTGTCCCAACTGGCTTGGGAGTCAGAAGCCAAAACGGGCACTGGGAAAAGTGAGTTGATGAACTGGGTCCCATCCTGCCTGTCTCCTCATAAGAGATGTAAGGTAGTTGGGTGCTCAGTCACACAGTGTCCAGCTGGGCCCTCGTGGCACCTTCCTGGCCTGTGTTTGCCTGGGCGCTGTGAGCGGGCTCTGTGCGGCTGCATTTGCGCTGCCCGTCCTCGGCTGCCCGGTGTTGGCCAGGGACGGGGCTGGCCAAGAAGTGCATGAGTGGGGAATGCAGGACCCATGGAGAGGAGCCGACCGAGAGCTGCCAGCGAGCCCCCGCAGGCATCGCAGCAGCATGGTTAGGGTTGGGAGCACGCTGAATGACAGCACTAGCATGGGGAGAACAGCATCAATAACTTAAACCTTGGAAAGTGTAAAGCTATGAAAGAGATGAACAGTAAGTAGCAGCTCTGTGAAAAGAACTTTCTGTCCAGGATGTAGTTATCCATCAAAATCATCAATTATCATGCAGTCCTAGCATTTCAAGGAGTTGGCAAACAGGCTGGTTTTAGACTGAAGATATTGAAGGTCTATGGGGGAGGTTTTTTCTCTCTGGAGATTAGAGCTCCAGTTCTTCGTGAGTTATGTTGCTGTGAGATCCCTGTGTGTCCTTGAACAGGACTCGCTAGTGCAGGATGCTCAGGTTAGTTTCTACAGTCTCTCTGGGTGAGAGTTCTTCTCTATTCTGGCTTATGCTCATGGCCTCTTGCCATGTCACTGGGCACTACAGGAGGGCCTGGTTTCCACGCTGTTTTTTTAACCCTGTCACGCGTTTATGGGAATGGGTACGATGCCCCTGAGCCTGCCCTTGTGCTGAACAGTCTTAGCTCATGGCCTCTGAGCTCCAACCTCTTCCCCACCTCCGTGGCACGTTGCTGTGCTGGTTCCTGTAGCTCCTTGTCTCTATTCACCTCTCCTCAGGGGTGCTGAAGGCTTGGGCACGACTGCTCTGTGTGCTCATGTTGTGCTGTATTGATGTGCTCAGCTGTCCGGCAGGAACCTGGTCACCTTTTACTGTTCTTGAACTGCTCCTTACCACAGGACCTACATGATCTAACCGGTCTTCTTGGGCCTACAGGAGCTGAGCTCAGCTAGGCTAAGGAAAGCAGCCCAGCCACCATGGGCTACAGGGCTGGGCTTCTGGATGCCTTCTGCCTCAATTAGCATATGCCAAATATTTACAGCCAGCTTGTGGGCTGCACAGCAAATTATACATCACCATAAAGGGGATAAAAAATTACCCCAAACTGGAGTAAACTTGAACCATGAATATATTAAAGAAAATCTCAATCTGTTCGTGGACACTTCAGCAGCAGCAAAAGGCAACATTAATCAAGTCTATTACTTGCTCTGCATTGTCTGCTTCGCTGTAGGACATGCTGCTGAGGTTGGCCCTTAAAATTCTGGTGATAACACAGGCAAGGGCATGTGATTTTCAATGTCAATCCTTTCAGTGAGTCTTCCTTCCTACTTAATTGTAGGCTTCTCTATTCCTGGTAGATTGGAAGGTAGGGGATGTCTTTGCGAGCTTTGGCTGCACCTCTCTGATGGGGACAGACTAAATTTGATGGTCCAAGAGAAGCTTTTTTTCACACTCCTGCATGTGGATCAGGAGCCGTGCCGGAATTCACAGCGACGGTGTCGGTCACTAAGGCGGAGCGTCCGTGGCTGTGGATGTAGCAGTTGGCTGTGTTTTATAGCCAAGGGTGTTACGCCAATAGTGGCGGTATTCACAGCATCCCTGTGAGTGTGAGCCTGGAAGGTGTAGGGAGAGAAGGGCTGTTCCTGAATATAGGTCAGGAAAGGACATTGTTATAACTAGTGTCCTTGATGGAAACTGATATGTGCTGAATTTGCAAAAAGTCTGAGCCTGGTGTCATCCGTTTTCAGTATTTTGCAACCAATTGATTTATTCCACATTATTAATGAACTTTGCAGCAGTTCCACTTGTCAGGCCTACTCTGCAGGGGTCAATAACGAGAGGAAACCTGATGTTAGTGGATCCAGCTTAAGTGATTCTGTCATGCTAACGATTCAATATATCAGGACAAATGTCAGCTCCTTCCAATATGTTAATTCCTCTGATCCTATTTGCATAAACTAGAGTCAATGGAATACAAGTTCCCCCTCCAGGATAGTTAATAGAGACTTGTAAAGGTTTTTTTTCCCCAATTTTCTAGGCAGGCTGAGCAAAATGGGATGTGATTCTTAAGCCCTGTGTAACTTGGTATGTTAAACACCTTAGCAAAAGGAGCAGGACTCTGCTGTGTTGGGAAGGAGCACGGAGATAAAAACAAATAGTATTTGTTGATTGGTGTTTGTAGCTGGAATTACCGTGTGGAAACGCCGCTGGAATTACAGGGCAGCCGTTCCCAGGGAGTGTTCCTGCGGCTGGCTGCAGGGCAGATGGCGGCGGCAGCCTGTGCGGGAGCGCTCTGGGAGCAGCTCCTTGGCTGCTGCTGCCGAAGGCCGCTGCAAGGTCACTGCCCCT
Organism: Nothoprocta pentlandii; assembly: GCA_013398315.1. Taxonomy (NCBI): domain Eukaryota; kingdom Metazoa; phylum Chordata; class Aves; order Tinamiformes; family Tinamidae; genus Nothoprocta; species Nothoprocta pentlandii. The sequence continues at coordinate 178,599 of VZSG01000862.1, forward strand.
TCGGGGTTCCCGCGGTGTGCGTGGGGCCAGGGCTGTGGCTGCATGTGCTGTGGGGCAGCAGAGCCGGCGCACAGCACCCGGCCTCCCCACCACGAGGAGGAGGAGGCCGAGGGCCTTGCTCAGCTGCACCCCCAGCAGTTTGTGCCTCCGCTTTCCATGGTGATAAGCCTCTTCTGTATTCACCAGCTTGCCTTTGGGGTTGGGAAATGGGTTATGAACAGCCGCAGCGTAAAACCATTTGCTTCGCTGTTTGTGGAGCAGATGGTGCTTGTTGTAAGCATGCATTTTCTTGCAGCACCTTTCTTGGTGCCTGGAGATGCTACAACACTTCAAACAGCTTCACGATATTTATGAATGTTTAAGGCATATGTTTAAAGTGACATCTCACCAGGTCTGTGTCACGGCTTGTTTCTGCCTGAAAATTGAAGGCTTTGGTGTAGGTTCCAGTGTTTCACAGGAGGGACCAAAGTGTGGAATAGTAATGGTGAAACACTGCAGGGAAGGCGGCCTTTCCCACCGAGTGCTCAAGTTTCTCAAGATGGAAAAGATAAGTAGATACTGCTTTGTTTTCTTCTAGTTCCTTGTGTATGAAATCACTGTGATAGATCTGCAGGAAGAGATTTAGTTGCAGATGGCAGAGGTCAGTGTATTGTGTATTCAATGTAGTCAATAATAAAGTCAGGACTTATGCTAACTGAATGTTAATAAGGACTCACAAGGACCTTAGAAAGTCATTATGTGTGGTCATTTGCTTCACAACATTGCTCCAAACAGACTCTGGAGGCCCATGCAAGGGATTAAAACAACACCCGGAAAGAGCTGGAGGGGCTGGGAAAAGCTAAAAATAGGTGGTCTGTGTAATGTGCAACAGCTTGTCATAAGGTCAGGTTTTGAGTCCAGTTTTAATGCCCTGTAGGAAACAGGATTACTTCTCTAAAGGGCTTGTGCTGTACCTAGTCCTACTTGTCTGTTCCTTTCCCCTGGGATAATATGGTTGGTGTAGAAGAGCGGGAGACTGGGCGTCTTTCCTACACGAGCAGAAATGCAGCCTATGAAACAAATACCAAACCTGCATACAGCTGTCAAGACTACAGCTGGAAAGGGAAACCTTTCAAGCTACAGCCTGACTCCAGCCTTTGCTTTCTCTGACCTGAGTGTGTTAGTCCTGGTGTCAAGTGGCCACTGCTTCCTCTGCACCCCTCATCATCTTAGTGCTGAAGCACTGCTTTTGGTTAGTGCTCTCAAGTATTGCTACATTTACCTTCTCATTAGATGTTTCTACAATAAATATTGTAGAAATAGTGCTTCAGAAGGGCCTAGTAGAATACTTGAAGTATCTATAAAAAGGAAGGAACAGGCCCTTCCTCTTCCTTCTTGACAGGAATACACTTGAAGCAGAGCAGAACAGGCCCAAAGGAGTACCCTGCAGCAGAAAATGGTGGCTCTCTTCAAGTTTGTTCAAAACAGGAGAGGAATAAACCCCAAGATGGGAGTTTGGTGCTTTGATTTTGAACCCCACTAATTTCACCCTTTCAATACTGATAACAGATTAGCTTCCAATTTTTTGTTTCAATAGAAGCATTTCCTTTAAACTCTGAATGAGGAAAAAAAGGAAAAAAAAAACAAAAAAAAAAAATCAACCTCAACATTTAGTCTGACCAGGATAGAAAGTCTGTAATTCTTGCTGAGCAGAAGCTCTAGCTGCAGCCCTGCGCTAACTAGTGTTATTCCTCTTCATAGATGGGGTGGGATCATAGATTTCAGAGAGTCTTTTCACAACTGGAACCATTCCATATTGCAGTAGCTCTTTTTGGTCATTCCTTAACACAGGGTGCTTGAGTAGGGCCCTGGAGCTGCTCCGCTTGGCTTGGGTGTGATTAAAGTTGCTGCCAGCTTGTGACATGGGGCTGCCCTGCTTTTCATGCAAGTTGTAGGGCCGAAATTTCCTATTTATTGTTTCAGTGTGGGATGGCCAGTCCTGCAGTTGATACCCAGTTCTGCTTGCCTATGCATGATGCTGTCTCTTGTCACTGAGATGGCCTTTACTAGTTAATTTATTGCAAATGCCTATAAAATGCATGTAGAAGACAGCTAGGTCTGTCATAAATCTGAAAGAATTAGCTTGATGTTCTTATTGTTTGCAGAGCCGGTCCGTGGGCACAATGCCGGTGTTTCCAGGATAATTTGGTCTGAGGGTAAGAGTTCAGTAGACAGAATTGCTGGTTTTGCAGTAACATTCCAGTATATTTACACTGGAAAGAGCCAGTGAGTTTGTTAATGTTGCATTGAATTCCACTGCTGGAGGATGTTCAAACTGCTTGCACATGGCGCCTGAATTTGTGTGTGCTCCGTAGCGCTGAGGAAGCCGAGCCCTGGTACAGAAAGGCAGTGTTAGGACCTGAGGCTCCTGAATCACTTGGGGATAAGAGTGATAGTCTCACTTGGAAATATGCTCTGTTCACTTGAGCCTGTGTCTGAGGTTTGAATTAATGACCGGGGAAGTAAAGCTTGGTGAGTGATGGGGAGGCTGTGAGGATTAAATCATTTTGTGCATCACATGGCCTCGAGGTTTGGGTCAAGGGCCCTGCCACCTTCCGAGAGGCCTGAACCCTTGAGCCGTGGGGGACGTGGGTGCATCTAGCACAAGGCTGCTTGCCCCCAGGGACCGACCCCCCCTCTCGGTGGTCGGCCAAGTGGAGGATGAGCCGTGACCTGTGCTCTAACCTGTACCCTGCTCTGTTGGGGTCGCTGAAGCAGTGGAGCTCTGACGTGGGCCCAGTCCTTCGCTTTGTGCTGGAGCCCTGATCCTGCAAGGTGGTTTGTGTCCTCAGCTTCCATTCTGCGCCTTGAAGGGGGCGTTGAGCCTGACGCCAGTAGCCATAAAATAAGGTTCTTCCCCCCACTGAAGTGTACTTTCCTAAGTGTAAAATAATGGGCAACTGTGTAATTAAAGCATTTAATGCTTGCTCATGATGAGCAAGACATGAACATGCTGGCTCTAGGCAAGCAACCCTAAAATACTCCGAAAGGAGAAAAATGACTTCATATTGCATGGAAAAAGATGGAAAATAGGGTTGGGGCCTTGTCCTTAGCATTCCTTTAATGCTGTCAATACTAAATTGCAAGCAAGAGGTTTGTGTACAAATGATAACTTTGAATGATAGCTCTAGGCATTAAAGTTGCTACCTCTGCCTTCTGTTTCTGCCTGCCTGCTCTTTTCACTGCTCTGTTTCTGATAAGATTGCTTTAGTTTGAGAAGATCACGATGGGCAGTGCCTATTGCTGCCATTTGGTCCCCACTTCTGTTCTTCAGCTTGAGTGAATTGGTACTTTTTTGAACTCCCACAATAAAAAAAAAGCTCAGGGAAAGCACTTGGAGCTTGCCAGCTGTGTTTATGTTCGTGGCCCTGTCCCTGTGTACATGACAGGAGGAACCTGGCGCTGTAGCTTCTTGGCTTGCTGCCTGCCAGAGTCCGTGTTTTGAGAGCAACATTGTCCTCTTTTTTTGTGGAGCTGATAACGCCTCAAGCCTGGCAGTGCCTCCCATCCAGGCCATGGATTTGTGGGTGTCCAGTTTGCCTAAGTCCTCACACAATCCTCCTCGAGCAGCAGGAAGTCTTCCTGTCCCCCAGTTACCTCACGGCTCGGGGCTCTGCGGTTCATGGGGACTGGTCTCCACAATGAAGACTGAAGCTAAGAGGCATTTAGTAACTCTGCCTTCTCTGCATCCTCCATCCCCAAGGCCCCCATCCCACTCAGCAACAGCCTCATGTTTTTCCTGGTCTTCCTCTTGCTGCTGGAGCTTTGCTACAACTTCATAGTATCTTATTGGACAGAACTGTCAAATGTCTGACAAATGTGACAGACGTGGGATGCAGATGCCTGAAATAGGAGTCTTCAGGGATGGAAGTGGGTTCTGTGTCTGTCTAATCCTAATTTCGATATGAGAGTGCCAGGCAGAGCACTGCTTAGATGCTTTTTGCTGTTAAGCTGCTGCTGGTTTTGGTCTTTGGAAATATTTCTAGAGGTTTGACTTCTGGGGCTGTTACTTGCCATCAAAAAACAGCCTTTTAAGTATTGTTGCATGTAGTTTATAGGTGTAGGATAAGGCCTCGGCTCGCACCCACTTCAGAATCCTGCAGCTGCTGTCTCTGGGTCCCACTGGGTGGTTTTACAAGGGACATAGTTCAGTGACACTTGCTCTGATATGAAATGAACCCCCACAAGGAGCAGGGAGAGGTGAGTAGCTCTGTGCTCATCCTAAGAGGCCCTAACTGTGAGAGCTGATGAAAGCAGTAGGAGCAGGGACCGGGAAAGCAGCCAAGCAACCTTGCAGTCCTACAGCAGTTGAGGTACAACATAGCTGGGCTTTCTGATCTTTCTTCTCTGAAAGACATAGCTGAAATGAAGGGAGCACAAGGATACTTGCCCACTTTAGAAGCCTGATTTCTGGAAAATTGGACTGTCCTCCTTGCACAGTGGTGCAGAGTTCAGTTACTAGTAGACTTCAGTATTTATTTCACTCTGTTAGCTTTTAATTAAGGATGTCTAAGCGGGAAAGCAGTGTTCATAATTGTTGTAATAATTGGTAGTTTTGGTTGAAGGGCCCTATGGCCAAGTTTCTGGCTTGATTCAAATCTGCAGAGAAGCTCAAATTCACACCTGGTGTTTGTGGTGGGACCTGCTGATTAAATAAATGTGGGGACCTGTCCCATCCTGCTTAGGTACCTAAATGGCTTCCAAATGTCACTATCTTCCTCTAGTGATAATCAAGTAAGTGCTTGAATTGCACTTAAAGGATGCAGCTCCTTCAGAGAAGGAGACCTGCACTGTAGTAGACATCGTGAGAAACCAAGCCTAGGCCCAAAAAAAGCTGCCCAAAATGCCAGCATCTACAGTTTGTGTCTGCGCTCCCTGTGCATGATTGAGGAGCAAGTTAGTCCCTTTAAGAACATTTTGAAAATACTGCTCCTTGGTGCCTATTGATTTCCCTATTGAAATCAATATTCATAGAATGAGGTCTGAAGTGTTTCTGACCCATGCAAATGCCCTGAATTCTTTGTGGAGGAGGGGAGAACACTCTGGTAATGGAAATTTAAGGATATATGTTAAACCTGTATTGCGAGGGGCACTTCAGAGAGGCCTCTTGGAAGGCAGAAGGAGCTTTACTTAATTGTGACCTTGATTACACAGGCATTTTAGGTATGAGAAAAGGTCTTTGCTTATGCAATCACGCACCAATAAGCAATAAAATATATTGAGGTCATATTTATTTTACAAAACCTGAATGGTAGCAAATTGAATAAATCTTGGGATGAGACAAGTGGCATTTCTTCAGGAGGAGCTGAGGTGGCCACTGAGGAGGAGCAAACCCCACTTGTCCTCAGTCTGTTCCCATTGCCTGGGCTGTGTGAAGGGAGCTGAAGGTGGGGCGCAAAGCTGTTCAGAGGAACCCTCCTTAATGCATTTGCTTTTCTTAAACAAAAAGAACACTGAAACATTCTTCAAGCTGGGATTAAGTCTGGCTTGGTGAGTATGTAAATAATGTCTCTGTTTATCTGGTGTGGGTTCAGCTCGGGCCCTTGGTCTCTCTCTTGCACAGTGTGAGCATCTCCTGTGTCCATAAAGGCAGGCAGCGCAGGGCTGCAGGAGCTGCTGTTGAGCCGCCCTTGAGCAAGCAGCTATTTGGCTGCCTCGGGCAAGGCAGGCGGCCCCGCTTTTGCCTTGCCTCGAGTTATGTGAGCGAGCTGAACCATGAGGCCCCGCTTTGCATGAGGTGCACTGCAAGGATGCTGCTCCGGAGGAGGCTGCCAGCCCCTGTGTCAGTCTTGTAGTTGCTGAGAATCGGGCAGGAAACTTTCGCCGATGCCCTTTGGTATTTTTGAACAGTTTGTGAATGTAGGTATAGGTGGTTAATCCCAGAATCCATTTAAAAGGGCTTAAATCCATACGTATGTACAAATGATGAATTAAGTGGATCAATTTTACCTTATGTGTATTCATCACCATACTGCTCATTAGCTGAACAAAGAAAGTAGCTTGGAGATTGCAGATCGAGAGTCTATCAAGGTTTGGCAAGCTGAACAACTTATTCCGAAGCTCAGCCTCGTGGGACGCCTGTGCTCCGGAGCGACCTTGAAAGGGATTTTTCCTCAGGACAAGGAGGGTAGGAGTGTCCCGGCTTTAGGGCTCTGCAGACACTGATGGGGTTCGTGTAAGGCTGCCTGGTGGGGAGGCCTCGTTCTGCCTGGGCCTTCCCTGATGCCACCTGCGATGGAGGACAGTGGAAACTTGGGACCACATTCAGGCTGCCTCATGGGAATATGTATCAGGGTGCAGCTCAGAGGAGCTTTTCCCTGGTGTTTCCAAGCCTGCTTGGACTACATGATCTTTAGAGATCTTTTCCAACCTGAACCAGTCTGTAAAGGCTGGAAGTTAAGGGTAGGTGACCGAGATGTGATCTTCCAAGCTGGCAGACTGTTCCATGCAACTTGTTCATGAAAAGGCTTGAGGGGGGGCAGAAAAAAAAGACACTATTCTTTCAATTAAGTGCTGCTACCAGGACCTTCAACTTGATGCATTAACTCACAGGCTTTGTAGCTGCAGTGCAGGCCACCCGGGGCCTCGCAGTTTCTTGGTGCAATTCATCCCCACCATCATGGCCAGGCTGAGCTGTGTTTGTAGCCCTGGGTCCCAATATGCTGAATTGGCGATAAAATCAAAGCTGGGGGGGAAATATTTTTACAAAGAATAGACATTACTCCCTTTTGACAAGAGACAAATGTTTCATTCAAATGCTGCATTTCGCATATTGGAAACAGTAATGAATTCTTGGGCACCTTTCTCCATGGTTCACAATGTCAGCCCCCGGCATAGAGGCACCTCAGGCTTTTCTCACAAAATTAAATTTAATGTTACACCCTCCAGCGGAACGATGCATAAATCAAGTGTTTGATTTGCATGGACTTTAGTGAACAGCCCCGTTCTGTGCAGATATAAACCCAGCCTCGAATATTATGTCAGGGACAGGAACAAAGCAATCTGGGCTTTCCAATGAGAGTCTGGTACCAGGTGTAATTCAGGCTGGTATTATGTTGCTCTTGTGTCAAGGCTGTTATTAAAATTCTTCGGGTTTGCCTTCTTTTTTTCATTTCAAAAGCAAATGTTTTTTCTGACCTTCTCGTGTTTTGGCAAGCCGGTAGGCACCAGCGTGCTCGCGCGGCGCTGGCTGCGGGGAGGATTGCTGGAGCCCTCTTGTTCCTGTTTTCTCCCCTAGGTGAGCAGCGAGGCTCGCATATAGGGATAATAAACCAAGTCCAAGCCAGGATGATCATGGAATAAATATTTACAGAGCAAAGGAGAAAGCAGCTGCCTTTGTGCCCTCCTTGAGACGAGGCCGCCTTCCATGTGAAGGCTCCGAGCCAGGGCTGGCTCCAAGGAGCTTGTGCTGGCTTGGGAGTAAAAACTGTGTGTGGATATGGGGTGAGCAGGGCCCAAATCCTTCTGCGGGACCCCCTGTCCCCCCAGCTGTTGGGGCCTGTCCTGCCACTCGCTTCCTGAGGATGTGTTCTCCACAGCGTTGCTTCCTTCGCTCTGTAGATGAGACCTGCTGACTGTAGGTGCTGCTCCCCGCGAGCCCTGCTCAAAGCTGGGTCCCTTTGCGAGGCTGCCCTTGGCCTCGGAGGTGCTCAGGGATAGTTTGGATCTCGCCAGAGAAGCGCAGGGCCATCTCAGTTCCAGCTGAATGAGGCCCTTGCCTTCACAGTGGGGAGGGCACTCCCCAGAGTAAATCTGAGTTTTAACTCATTATCTCTTAAAACTGTTAAAATGGCTTCAGAAACAAGCTGCTTACCTTTAATCAGAGTTGAATTATTTGCTTTGAAAAACTATCATATTAGAAATTCAGTATTACCTTTTTGTAATAGAAGCTATACATTTCTTAGCAATTTTCCTTTCAAAATATACTTTCTTCTTCCCAAGCAAGCAGAGCAGTCATCAACTATGTGAAAGTCTTTAACAGGCAAAAAATAATCAAAAAGACCTCTTTTTCCAAACTCAGAGGTCTGTACACCTTAACATGTTGCTGTTTATCTTCAAACCATCCCTGCTTTGCTTTGGGGTGCATCTCTGCTGTCCCTGTGTCTGGCAGGCTCCCTTGCTGTCTTAGGGCCAGGCCTGTTGTGCTCAGGCTCTGAGGGGTGGCTGCTGTGCTAACCCGTAGAGCTGGGTCTCAGTTAATGTACTGTATAAACATGCACAGTGTGGGCTGGTGTCTGCCTGAAGGTTGTGTCAAGGCACAGGCACTGTGTTATCATGTGCTCAGGTGAAGCCCCACAGGATTTTAGAGGGAGGCCTGTGCTCGGGGACTGCCCAGGACTGCTGAAATCTCTTGAGAAGACAGGGAGGTCTGGGGAAGAAGGACACTGAGGCAGGCAGGTGGGTATTTGTGTCTGGGCAGCTGTTTGAACTGATATTCAGACTGTCATTGAGAATTACTGGGTGAAATGCTGATGATTTTTCAAAAGAACTCACTTTCTAGGCTTCAATGATACTTACTTTTATGGTAAAATGCTCTGGGTGATTCCAGAGAGCTGCTCTATTGCAGGGCAAGTTAACAGAGAGGTCAGCATTTTGGCTGCAGTGCGGATCGTCAGGTCGAGTTATTGGTCAACACGATGTGGTGTTATTCCCTGAGGCACAAAAAGCATTTAACTGCTAATACCTTAACCTAGGAAAATAAAAATCAACTCGTACCCATCGTGAATGGCACGTACCAGGGTTAGAAAATGGGAGCAGGTTGTTCTGCATCGCCCACGTCCAACACTGTGCTGCACCAAAGAGTGGGTTTGTTGTGTCCTCATGGTGCTTGGCCATCTCGCTGTATGAAGTCTGTTAAGATAGGTTTGGGAGGGTTTAAATGTATCTTCTTGGGCAGTTAGGCACCTGCCCATGCGCTTGGCTAGGCTGAGGCTTCGGCCTCCTGCTCTGTTTTGGTTGTCCTCTCCATGGTAGAGTGCGCAGTGACAAGCTCTGGGAAGCTCTGCACAGCAGAACTTGGTAGTTTCAAGCTTGCGTGGAGCATCGCTGGTCATGTTTAGAGAGCAGGTGGGTTAGGTATATCAGGTGCCTCTTTGCTCTTCAAAAATGCATTGAAAGGCAAAGCAAAAATGTGAAGTTGTTACTTGGTGGAAGTGTTTGCTGCAGTTAACGCTGCGTGTTGATGATGCGATCTGAGCAGAGGGAATAAGAGGGAGCACAGGGCAATGCTCGTACCAGTGAATCATTCAGAAGGGGAAAAGGTTGGAGATGCCCAGCTCCTAGGTTCGTGGGAAATCAGGGGAACCCAGCAAGAGTTCCTGACCCTTCATATTGGGGGAAGGTTACATAGCAGCGGGGTCTGGTGTTGATTAGGGAGGTGTTTTTGCTTGTTACAGCTGTACAATCAGTGCTAAGCAAAGCGAAGACTCAGCGACTCACGTTTTCTTCCAGATGGGTGTGCAGGCTGCCCTGGAACTTTCCCAAATGGACGGTCTGTTTAGACTGGGTAAGAACTGACCTCTCCTTTGCGGAGCCATCAGGATGGGGAGCGAGGGTGGCGGCACGTTCAGGTGGTATTCCAGATGGCTTGACTGACCAAGCACAGCAAAGGCGATCTGCTTAGACTTCAGATGATGACTTTCTTATGGCACATTGCCCTTAAAACCCAACATTCCAGGTTGGGATCTTAGCGTGCTTTTCCTGTGCATCAAAACTTCATGAAAATTCACATCCAAACTCTTAAACCTGGCCGTGGGCCTGCTACTTCTAGGTAGGGAGAAAAATAAGAAAATAACCTACTAAATTCATTAGGTTGGCGCAAAGATGTGCTCTCAAGTTCTGCCACACTTGCATTAACAATCCCCACAGACTTCACTGAGCTCCATACATGTTATTTAAGACTCCCAAGACTCCCTGAGGCTGTTCTGAGGAACGTGGTTGCCTCTGTTCTGCAGAGAGCCCTCCTGAGACGGGTGTTCTGCAGTGCAGGTGATAAGCGCAGTATGGGGGTTCTCTTCTCTTCCTCGTGATTAAGGTGGGATGAGAAGGGTGACCCCTGGCTTGATTGAATATGCAAGAAATACTAAGGATGGTGGGATTGTGTTTTAATCAAAGTGGGGGGAAATTGCAGCTTGAAAAGGTAACATTTAAATATTTTTCCTATACCGCCCAGCGGTGTAATATCATAAAGCAGCAAAGGATCTCATTCTTAATACAAGTCGGGAGAAATCAATTTACTTCAAAGAGCAACCTTAATAACATCCTTGGAAGGCCTGACTTGATTTCTGATTTTCTGGTACAAAACACGGCATAGTTTAGGGATGTCATCTTTAATAACGGTTTGCTCTGAGCTGGGAGCCTTGGACCAAACGATCAACGTTGTGCCCCAAACTCAACGAGCCGCTTTGTGCACCTTGCGAGAGGTCCACGCAAACACATGGGCTGGTGCAGCTGCTGCAGCCCCCCCAACCACACTGTATGTTGTAGAAGCACAGACATGGTTGCCTTTCTGCCTTGTCTTTAAAGCTCTCTCCAGCTAGCTGAATTGAAGGTCTCGCTTCTAATTTTACAGCTTTGTAAAAACTTGGCTTAAGCTAAATAATGCTTTTCTTGCCTTGGTAGTTTGCTTATTATATTGCTGAAAACGTAACCGCAAAGCTATTCAATGTAACGGGAACCAAACACGCCTACCTGGCTGGCTCTGCGCTCTTATTTTTAGTTAGAAAGCCTAATGAATCGAAGACGGTTGCAGTGGTGAAATCCAAATGCAGATATTTGCTGTCTTGGCTAATGGGAGAAAAATACAGCTTAACATTGGCCTAAAGGCTCCAGCTGTGATTCCTTTGTAACTTAGAGTGCATTAAAAAAGCTTCAGTCAGCAAGATAAGTTAATTTTTTATGACCTTTATAAACTGTTTTAGCCTGGAACTCAGAAGCATCTCTTTAAGATTAAATGTTTAAATCCTTTTAGCCCAGGATTGCTCAGCATGTGGGCCTCCTTTGTTTCAGGGAAAAACACCTCCCAAATCTATCAAGAAATTCTGTTTGTGACCATTATTGCCTAAGTAATGCTTAGCTAACACGGCACGCAAGTTTTGAATGCTTGGTGACTCTGCAGCGCTAATCTAATAGCAGAGCTGCTTTCTCCTGATGTGCAAGTTCTCAAGGTGTGCATGGGCACCAGCTGCTAGTGCCCAGGGTGAGTCTTGGAGGAGCAAATTGAATCGTCACCAGTGTCATCTTCCTGCTGCCGCGACTGTTCACTTTGCAGAAGAGAGAGGCCGGGAGGGTGCGTCCTTGCGAGTGCAAAACGTGGGGCTGCTTGGGGAAATTGCACATGAGCGCAGGGGCTTGCTGCAGTGACCAAATCAGTGACCTGAGTTATGGGGCAGAGCACAGAGGGAGCATGGGCTGCATTGCTGGGCTCCCTGCAGCTTTTCTGCCCTCAAGAGGGGCCTTCCAGCTCTGCTGCTCGAGTCTCGTCCCGGCAGCACCTGGGTGGCACTTACATTTCAGTGGAGCTTGTCCCCTGTGCATGTTGAGCTCCCTGCTTTTTAACATACACTTAAGGTGCACAGTGGTTAGTTTTCCTTTCAATTTAAGCTGCTTTCAGTTCACATCTCAAGAAATTCAGAGAAACATTGGTGAGTTACATCCTATTTTTTTGTGCTGTCTGGAGCTTGCTGCCTGCACAGTAACCCCTGCATGGTAGGACTTCTCCAGGTCCAACAGGGTCATTTCTGTAACTTGAAATAGTGTCTTTCAGCAGGCAACAGGTAAAGGTGGGGAGAAAATGCAGTTGGGAAACTGTGTTGTTTCCCCTATTTGCTCCGAGCCTCAGCAGGGGCAAAGAGTACATCAAAATCTATTTTTCCCCCTGAAATATGTCAGTTAATCTAATGAGAGACACGGTTTCACCTACAAACGTGGGCGCTGCCAGGCCCTCCCTGGTTTATCAGTACTGGCTGGGTCAGAACTGAAGCATTTTTGTTGTTGATTTTGGACGAGAAAATCAGAAGAGGTGAACACGGTTTGAGATGAGATGAATTCCACCTTGTCTTTGTGGTGGTGAGCAGAGATCCTGCACTTGAAATCTGACCACACTGATTAGCATTAGCAAATATTTAATAATGAGTAAATAGCTTAGCATTTGTCTTTCCTTATTTACCTGTATGGCCGCCTTAGTATGTGAGGTTGATGTTCATTAACTGCTGTACAGTAAAGGAATTAAGATGTACGTTAATGATCACACCTTCCAGGCGATCACTTGCAACACGTGCAGGTTGTTTCTTACTGGTACTCAGAGTTTCTTCCCTTTTCTTGTGGCTTTGCAAGATACATAGCAACGATGGATTCCTAGCTCTAATTCATTCGTTTCCACTTTAGAACTTCCTCATGTGCTCACGCACCAAACCAAAAAGCTGCTGTCAGACTCCACACGCAGAAAATCCCACTAATGCTTTGCCCAGCCCTAGCAAAAAAATCTGGAATGATTTTGTGGAAATGGAACTGGTTTCTTCAGTTTTTACTGTACACACGAGAAGCAGCTGAGAATGTAACTTATTTCCCCAGGCGCGAGGGCTGTTTCCAGGGGCGGCTTCAGGAGGCTCCAGGAGGAACAGGGCTGCGCAGCTGTATCGCTTGGCGCACAGAGCCCTGTTGTGTGTTCTTGGTAGGGTGCGTGCCGGGACGGAGGCTCCTGGAGGGGCTGCCCTCTGCTCCTGTTCCCGCTCTGTGTCGTTCCCAGGGCGCAGCAGGAAGTGATTTTAGAGGGGCCCGAGCATTGGCTCTGTGGAGGATGACACGCTGCCCATGTTCCCTTAGCAGGCCTTGCCCTAGTGCCAACATCAAAGATCTGCAGATCATTATTTACAGGAAATAAAAGAACAAGGCAGAAATCGATTACCCCGACACGAGATTTATGTCTCCATTGCGCTCTATATACATCTCCTATTTGTTCTAACTTCATGGGAGGATATTTAATACATAATGGAAAGGGGCTTTTGCTTTTGATTTATTTTTTGTTTATTATTTTTGGCGTTCCTTGGAGAAATTCTGGAAATCAATAGTGGGATGTGAGGGTGTGTGGATGTGGGCAGCAGGTGGCTGATGTGTCTGGTTTTGCACTGATAGCAGGTTCTGGCACGTGCACAGCTCGCTTGTCACGCTGGAGCGTGCTCAGCTGCAGAGGGCAGGAGCTTGGGCCCTTTCAGTTCTTCAGGGGAGATGTTGCAGGAAGCAGGGGCAAGTGTTGGTAGGTCATCTGGAGGCTGGACACAGTCCCGTTTCAGGTTGGTGCTTGAGCAGGTAGTTGCAGGTTTGAATCCGTGGTGCTTCCAGATGGAAGTTCCCTGGTGACCTGTGCCTGGAGCCGCTGCGAGGCCTCCCTCGCGGGCCGGGCTCCTGCCTGGCCACGCTGTGCGGAAGCGCCGCTGCCTGGTTGCAGCTTCTGGCAGGAGCTCCATGGAAAGCCAGCGCCGGCTGGAGCCCTACGTACAGCCCTGCCGGGGCTCCCGCGGCGCTGCCCTCGGAGCTGCGCTGAGATGCTGCCGATGTCGCCGCCGCGCCATCCTCCTCTGCGGCCCTTCTCGTAGCCCGTCAGGTACTGAGGAAAAGGGCAGGCTTGCTCTTGGATTAGCCTTCTGTAAAGATTATCCTTGACTTTTCCTGCTTCCTGGGGAAGGAGGGGGGTTGTTTTGGCAAGGGTTGTTTCTTTACAGCCACGCTTGCCAAAAGAGCCTGAGCAGAATCCTGGTGTGACTCCCTGCCATTTCGGAGGCCTTGCTGGCGGCTCGGGACTGTTCTGCAGCTCGGGATCGCTTTCCGTGAAGAGCGGACCGGTGGTGGCTCAGGACGTAGAATCAGAATCCTTCAGGTTGGAAGGAACCTCACAGGTCATCTAGTCATCCCACTGCAAACACAGGGTCACCTAGAGCATGTGGTGCAGGGCTGCGTCCAAGCAGCTGCTTTGTCATCCTGGTGACAGTTTTCTACTTTGCTCCTAGGGTGACCTGCAGCCGCACAACCCCTTGATCCACCCAGGGGCCCCCGGCATGGTCCCCACTGCTCATATTGCAGAGAGCGAGAGGTTTGCCACAGGGGACCACCCTGCGCTTTGCTACTAGATCTCTTCACTCACAGCGGATCAAGTCAGGCCCAGTTCCAGAAGGGCACATATATGTGCTCTTAATGTCGGCGTAGGGGGCTGGCTCCGCTGCGGCCCCGCATTTCCCTTAGCTGTGTTTTCCATTCCAGTGGGAGAAGCAGGAACAAACTCCCCTGTGGGAAGCGGCGCTCGCACAGGGCTGCGTGGCGGTGCTGGCCTCATGCACGAGCGCTGCAGGAGGCGGTGGAGTTGCACGCAGCAGTACGGGATAATTTCTGGAGAAGGAGTTGGTGTGACCTGGGAACACAGGATGAGTGAAGGTAGCTCTACCTGGTGTCCTGTGGTCCCAGACTATTCAGTACAGGTGTGTTTGTGGCATTATGTGACTTATTTTTAAAAGGAAGAATCTAGTGCAGAGTTAAATGTTGCATATGTTGTATTTCAGTTATGGAGCCTCTGATTAATATAATTACAGGCCTCGTTTGATTGCAAGACTTCCCATTAGCTCCCCTCTTGGTTTTGTAATTGTTTTTCAGGCTCTACCTGCCTAATCCCTGCAGGAGCTTTCATCCCACGCCGGCCCAAGCACACTTACTGCTTCCAAACCTGCACAACTCCTGCATCAGCCTGCTATTAATTAGCCAAACGCTGCATCGTGTTATGCATTGACACTGGGGTGCTGTAGGAGGAGGCAGCCTGCGAGCCGCGCGGGCTCCTGGCAGCTGCTCATTGGTATTCCAGGATAAGTCAGCTTACTGTAATTGGAAATTGCTCTGCCGTCCCATTAGGAATCTGCCCGATCGATAGTGAGTGAATTAGAGTTGCAGTGATCTGATTAACTCGCTGTTATTTCCTCAGCGGGCCGCTTGCGAATGCCCGCGGAGCCGCTCTTGCTGTGGCTTTGCTTTGTGCCCCCAGGCAGTGCGGGCACGTGGGGGCCGGGCACTGCCCTGGCCAAGCCGAGGGCTCCTGAGCATCCCCAGGCGGGCACGGGCTTTGCTCCGTGTTAAAAGCTACGGTCTCACTCAAATAGATGAGCCCTGGAGCAGCGTAAAAAACAGGAGACAGGAGAAGGCACTGGCATCGTTGCTGTTCTGGGAAGAGAAACCCCGTTGGGATTCCCCTTAGCCTGGCCCCCTTTTAATATATGTCAGGGCATAAAGTAATGTGCAGTGCTGCACTTTTTGTGTACTAATAGGCAAAAAATGGGTCATAATCTGCTTAATGTGGGCGATAGGCTTATTAATATTAATTTATACTTTTTGCAAATTAATACAGATTTGCTGACTTGTATGTGTGTAATACATAAATACATACATAAAGGTTTAATGTGGGCATCCTCCTGCACCTCCCACCAGGCTCTATTGATGTATTATTTTAATGTTTCTTTACTGCTGCTTCGTAGGACTTCTGAATGTTACTTGAAGGGGCGGGGGAGGAAAAGGGCGGAGAGCAAATGTGAAGGTGCTGAGAGCTGGGCTTGTGTGGGAGCTGAACGGGGAAATACAGAGTCGGCAGCCCCAGGTCCCGTCGCCACCTTCCCGGGTCTTGCCACGGGACAGCGGGATCGGGAGCTTTCCCTGGAGCCCGCACCACAGCTGGGATCGGGAGCTTTCCCTGGAGCCCGCTAGAGGGTGGCAAAAGCCAGCACTGGGGCACAGCGCCGGACTGTGGGTGGCCTGGTCTGGCTCTCCCAGCCTCTGCTCTGCAAGCTTAAACTCTCTTAAACCAAGCAGGGCCTGCCCCTTTCCCAAGGCGCCCGAGTCGGCGGGCAGTGCTGGGTTCCCCCAGCTTTAGACGAGCTGGGTTGTTGGGTGTCCCAGGAAACCCGTTGTCCCCCCGGGCCTGGCAAAGCCGCTGCCCTGTGCTTGGTCTGGCAGCAGCTCTCACAGAATGTTTCTTAAAAGAGAAAAATAATCCACCTGTTTAGCCACAAAGAAGCCCGCTCACCCACTAATGTGTGGAAACATCAGGTTAGGTGAAACCCTCCTGAGTCCTTTGCCAACTTCTTACACATCCCACTTGCAGAAAACAACTCTGTGGGTTTTCATGCCTAGATGAATCTTTTGTATCTTTTATGCTGAGGCTTCTGTGGCGTTTGCAGTGTTTTATTGGGGATTGTGGCTTGGTCTGTGAAGATGGAAAAGGAGAAATGTGGAGAGTTGTAGTCCGGATGTGGGTTAATGCTCAGGTGCTGTGGACTGATTCAGTCCATCTCTGGAGTGAGGTGGGATGGGATGCCCATTCTCTGGTGGGAATAGTAATCCTGGTGCTTCATAGAAAGTGCTCTGGTAACTACAGATAGTAATTTGCTAGTCTGAAAGCAAAGTGTTGCATTGGCATGAAACTGTCCTGTTTAGAGGGATGGACATCTGTGGAACAGCACAAAACATGAATCCTGAGTCAAAATGTGGTAGCATTTGGAGTTTGTGATGGATTTCTTCACAGGGAGTGATTTACTCCTTACATGTTTTATTATTATTTCTGAGAAACCCATATAGAACTCTATTAATTAAAACTCAGCTCGACACTTTGGCTCTGTAAGATTTAGGAATTAGTGAGATTTTATCTCATTAGCGCATTTATTGCAGTGTTCGTCCTTTTAATTAAGCATTAAGCCCCTCCAAGGTGAGCTTTATCATCCCATAATGCATCCAGGCTTTGACTGCTTGTCTAAATATGCATTAGGGGATGACAGTGCTTTGAAGGAGCCTTAATTGTGTCTTCAGGGGAGTTTGGTGCTGTCCATTCCTCACCTCTCCTGGGCTGGTAAGTTGGGCTGTCTTTGCGCTTCGGCGTGCTGAGGGCGTTCCAGAAGAGTCCTCCTGAGAGCTGTTCCTGCCCCTGGGTTCAGCTGGGCGGGAAGGCGGTTTTAGAGGGAAAAAAGTCCTTACGGAAGCGGTGAGGAGAAACCCTGGAGCTCAGGTCTGCTGAGACACCAAGGCTTCTGGTTCCCTTGTGGAGTGGAGCGGGATGGAGGCCAATCTTTGATCTGTCATTGTAACATAAGCTAGGGGATGGGGCCTCTTTTCTATGTATATGTCTCTATCAGGTAATTTTTGCTCTGAAGACCAAGGGTGCCAGCTCCTGATGAAGGATATGAGGTGAGCCCAGGCCGAAGAGATGAACAGAAAAGGGTGCTATGATCAAATTATCCAAATGTACGTGAGTTATGTTATACTGAATTACTATACATTCCCACTTAGCTATAAATACAGCCCTGGTTCAATAGTGGCTTTGGAGGTTGGACGAAGAGCAGAGCTGAGGTGATACCATCGAGCCATTTCAACAAGCCATTCTGCTGTCACCAGGTGGCAATGTAGCAAGGTTTTGTCATCATTTTGGCTTGATGTGCCGTTGCCCAGCAGGATATGTTGTGTTCTTCTATATGCCTAAGCTCTGGGATTCCCATTATTTTAGCAAAAAAAAATCCTCTTGGTTTTGCTTGTTATTTTGTTGATGCTGTTGACTTCATTAAATAACTTGCAGGGATGCAGGCAGGAAAGAAAAGTTTTGCAGGAGTGTCAGCCTTGCAGGCTCAAATCCCCCATGTCCAAGGGAACCATACAGTTTCTTAGTCTTATAACTGTTATGTCTTTTATACCCGAATTAATTGTTTGATAGGTGTTGATTTCAAAATGCTGGGATTGCCAGCATTACTTTTCTTGGTAAGGTGAAATGTCTGAAATGCCAATAAATTGACACAGGTGAGATGAAACTCCTCTGAGTCCAAAAATAGTGCCCTTTGCCTAAATTACATTTTTTTCCTCTTTTTTTTCCCCCACCCATGAAAATCTTATCCGTTGTTAGATTTGAGAAGCTTGGGAAGCATTTAGAAAGTCTGAGCAAAAAAGTTTGCAGCTCATTGAGTTAGAAGCTGGAAATTTCTACCTATTCTCACTTCTGGAAGTGAGAATATTTTGCTTAACCCTAGCACTAAATATATCTGTTTAAAAAAAAAAAAAAGGACATTTGTGGAGAACCACAAATAGTCTTGCAGCATTGGCTTACAGGTGCAGAGATGAATTACCCCATACGTAGCTCTTAAGAGGCAGAAAGTGCCTGGCCAAGTTGCTCCTTAGGGGAGAGAGCAGTTCGTGGGTAAGCGCGGCCGCCTCTGTCGCCGTGAGCTGCAGGAGGCCCCAGGTTTGGAAAGCTCCCAGCGGGGAGCAGGCGGGGGGCTCGGAGCACCACGAGTGCCTCCCTGCTCTCAGCTGGGATAGGCGGCGGGGAGTGGGTCCGGGCTCTGTGGGGAATGCTCTGTGCTCCTCCCTGGAGCACTCGGGCTGGCGTGGGGAGCGCTCCGTGCTCCTCCCTGCTGTCGGGCTGCCGTGGGGAACGGCACAAGCACCAGTGTCCACAGGCGCCTCCGGCCACATCCCCTGGGAGCGCCGTGGCCTTTCCCCAGCGCCATTACCCCCTTGCGCCGCAGCTCTCGTAGAGCTCTGGGTGTAGGACTTGCCGCCTCTTACTTAAAGAGATTATCAACTCTGAATATAAGCTGAGGAAAACTTGCCTTGCCCTGTTCCAGTAAGGAGAAGTCACCTATTTTTCCACCAAATTAACAGGAAAGGTTTTTTATTGTATGAGAAACACAGCGTAGTGCTCTGCGGCAGAGCACAGCCTCACCTTTTGATCCCAAAGCCGAGTGCTCAAGTTTGTAAATTTAATAAAAACAGATAAAAACTGTGGCAGTGTTTATATGAGAAGCAATAAACTCTGATTAAATCTCGCCGGTGTTTGTATTGGAGCCTCGTTGGGTTGCACAGAGGTGAGAGCTTTGGGTGAGATAATAGCTGCAGACAAATGCTCGGGAGTATGAAGTTATAGGAACCTTTCCGATGTCCCCTTGTTTAGGAAATTAAAATCAAGCATCTTTTTTGTCAGTGTCCTGCCTGGGCTGGCTGTCCCTCCCCTCCATCACTCATTCCCCATCATGGGGAATAGATCTGTACTACGTGGATCACGCAGCCCCGGCATCCTTTGGCTACGAGTGTCTTCATCAGCTCTTTTTTATTAACCTTCAGAATAGCCAAGAGACAGATTGCAACGAGTCTGGTACCATCAAAACCCAGAGGCTTTTCTGGTTTTCGACGTATCGCAGTCACTTACAACTGTGTACAATGAATGTTAAAGAGGAGTGAAACAAATTTCATTTGTGCCTTTTAGGTGCTTAGGCCAGTCTCAGCAGGTACAGGAAGGGTAAGATTAAGAGGGCCTATGGGGACTCATTTGGTGCAGTCTAGCCAGTGTTACCTGTATTTCCCAGTTAAGACTTGGTGAGTTACTTAGGTGAAAGGTTTTCTTGTGTTCAGCTGCTGAAGTGTTTGATGTGTTGGGATCTTCTGTACAACACACCTGTGAGCCCCTTGGTTTCTCCCCAGGGAGGGAGGCAGTTGCTTAGTGCAGAGTGGCAGTTCCTTCATTTCACCTGAGCAACGTCAAGGCACCAGTTGACAGCTCGGTGTGTTCCACTTCCCCCAGTGTCCCCCCAGCTCTGCAATTGCCACCTACAAAGTGAAGAATCAAGTGCTGGATAAGAGGGCCCTGACTTGCAAGCAGGGAGAGGTCCTTGTGCAGTTGCTTCCCACCGACAGGTGTCTGTTATGCAGCTCTCAAGGAAGGTGCTGTAGGGGCAGTGCTGGCTTGGAGGCAGTTTGGAGTTTCATAGGCAGCAGCGACACGACGGAAAGCGTGACTGTCTGAGCACCAAAATAGTTGCAAGGCAGGAAGCATCTGCCAGGGAAGACAGCGTCATATAAAGTGAGTTTGAAAGTCGTTCATGATGGGCAGGCTGTTGAAAGCGGATGGGGCAGGCCCTTAACCTGTTCATCTTCTCAGTTGGAGGCCAAGGCTGAGCGGTGCCTCTGCGGTGTGAGCAGCATCCTGTGCAGGTGCCTCAGGCCAGAGGCAGAGCTTGGCCTCTGCTGCCCCCATGGTGGAGCGGAGTAAGTGGGAGTGAACTGGAGAAATCCTGAACAAGTTGGGTCTCACATAGAGCCTCCTAGTCGTGTGAAAAGTGTTCTCTGAAAGACAGAGCAATAAAGTAGGTACCCATTAAAGCCACAGAAGATGCCACCAAGAGAGTTTTCTCCAGAATCTGTCCTTTCCTGGGCTAAGGATTCTGTATGTCACAATCACAGAACGGTTGAGGTCAGAAGGCACCTCTAGAGATCACCTAGTCCAACCCCTGCTCCAGCAGGGACACCCAGAGCACGGGGCACAGGGCAGCATCCAGGCGGGTTGTGAGGATCTCCAGAGAAGGAGACTCCACAGCCTCCCTGGGCAGCCTGTGCTGGGGCTCTGGCACCCTCCCGGTGAAGAAGTTCTTCCTCCTATGGAGCTGGAACTGCTTGGATTTCAACTTGTGCCCATTGCCCCTTGTTCTGTCACTGGCCACCACTGTCCTCAAAATGGGCTGGTGGCTTTTGCTAGGATGAAGCTCACAAGGACAAGTGAGGAAGGGAGCAGCTGTTCCAGGACCTGCCTGGTTTTCCGTTGCATGGCTTCCTTGGCACTAGAGGTGTATCATGGCATGGTGCTCGCCCATAACGCAGGCACGCTGAGCTCCTTGCCTGCCCCTGGTCCCTCTTGCTCTTCCCGTGGCTGCTTGGAGCTCAGGCACTCTGTTTTCTGCCCCAACTTGATACAAACCCCAAGGAGGAAAATGTATTTTGATGACGAATGTTTTGAATGGACGCCCTGGCTTCTTAACTCCTGATTTCAAAAGTCAACCAAGGCCTATTAGAAATGGTAAAAATATTTCTGAACGCAGAAGAGACCTCGGTCCTGTTTGGTGCGAAGTGTTTTGTTGGTTTTTTACCCAGATAAATTAATTTGTCCTGAGCGTCTCAGAGACAGTAGGCAGGACTTGTGGTGGATATTGATTATTTTCTATTTCGTCTGAGGGAAATCTGGCTGGATTCTGGAGCCCATGAAGCAACAGTCCTTGAAGTCAGGTGGGAATCTGGGCTGGAATCTGAACCATTTTGTGCCATTCCCTCTGCTGGAGATAACTGGGTTGGAGTGAGGTGCTTCAGGGAACATCACGGAATATCTGCCTTGGTGACAGGCCTGGCTAAGAGGCTGCTAAACTTGAGAACATTTCCAAAGCAATCGGAGCAAACGCTGGAGGTCTCCACATGAACTGCCCCCCAGTTGAGTTTTGGGCTGCTCAGACACCTGCTCCTGGTACGTGGACACCCTGACGGGTCTGGGGGTATCCTGCGCACTGCAGTGTAGACACCCGCACCGTTCTGCGCTCCCCTTCCACTTAGGGACCCTAAAGCAACGTGGAAAATCAGCTTGATAAAGAATTTAATGGCAGATATTAAATATGTTTTGGGGTTTTTTTAAGCAGGCACTTTTTTTTGTAAATCTGTCTGCATGAAAAATCTTCCTAGCAAAGTTCAAACACAGAGGAAGCTTGAAGTTATTATTAGGGATATAAATTGACTGCTTTCTCATTTATATGCAGGCAAATATCTTTAATTTATTAATCTGATTTGCATATAAAATTGCAGCGCTCAGGGCTGTGGATTCTCATTTAAGGAAGATTTTAGAAATGTTGTAATTAGGCATTAAAGAGAAGACACAAAGGATTTTTTCCTTGCACTTTAAAAAGTACCTATTTTTCCAGTTCAGAGGGGAAAAAAAGACAAAATGTAATTATTTGGAAATGACTTTAAAATCATTTTTCCAATATAGATTTTGTTTACTAGAAAAAAGGTCGTTCAACTTAAGTTTTCAAGTCCAGCAGGGGAAAAATAGTGTGGAGGAACTGCTTGGTGATAACGCAGGAAGACACTTAATTAACTTAAGCTTCATTGAAAACTGTAGTGTAAATCTTTTCAAAATGAATCAAAGTCTCTATTGAATTATGTCTTAGCCAAGTTTTACAGTCAAAAAGGCCCTTAAATCAGTAGGGGCTGTGGGAGCTGAGAGCCGGGTTAGTGTCTTTTTATTCTCTGCAAGCCCTTCCACTCTTGGGCTTGCAGGTCCTTCCCTGGGCCCCTTTGCCCCAGCAGCAGCTGCCTTTGGGAGGCAGCCCATTAGCAACTCCCAATTAAACAGCGTTGCAGATAATTGGGGCCCAGGCACATGCCGCACATCAGTGCCAGCAGGTTTCCTCCCTCACGCCAAGGCCGTGTTTTCTCCGTTGAAATAAAACACGTTTTATTTTATGTTAAACGCTCTTGGGAGGCGCCGCTGCTGCTCTCGCCCTCGTTGCGGCGTCCGGCCGAGACCCGGCGCTCGCGGCAGCACCGCCCCTTCAAGAGCATATGGTGCCCCGTAAATCTGTACGTACAGTAGCGCCCGGCCGTATGAATCACGAGAGCAAGAGTAATAGCGCCGCTGCACGGGCCGCGCGCTAAATCTCCTATCGCGCTGGCCCGCCCGCATATATCTGTGCGCACGGCAGGGTGTCGGGTGTGATATAGGGTATGAAGTGCGGGAGGATTTATGGCGTGTTTGGTGCAAATGGACCTGATAAAAACTGCAGAATAGGCCATGATGGGAGATGAACATCTGGAAAGATGTATGTCACTGGAACAGCCCGCGGCCAGCGCGCGTGCGAGTGTGAAAGAGAGCAGCGGAGTCAGATCCCTCCATCGCACAACTGCAGTATGTTCCTTTCTTTGCAAAACTGGGTTCTATTCGGTAATCCCTGTTTTTTTTCATCTCAGGTATTTAGGATGCTTTGTGCCATTGTATAGTAAATGCATTTTGCCCGAGTTCTTTGGATTTTGTCATATCATTTATTTTAGAAATATATTTCTTGTTACCTTTTGCCTCTTCTGTGTGCCTTGGAGTGACTGAATGACAGAACTAAACAGGAAGAGCTGCCCGGCATGTGCAGAGCTTTTATCTGGGGCTATCTTGCAAAGGATGCAGAGATTCCTGTGATCCTGGAGCAGTGGATTTGAAAAAAGTTTCGGAAGAAATCCTCAAAGCAGGTGGTTCTGCAGCCCCTTTGGCACCCCTGATTCATACCTGAGCAAGTCACAGCCATGCACTAGGACAGTGCTGAACTTCACATGTGTTTTTTAATCCGGTTAACACCCACCAAGGTGCTAAGGCACCTGCTTAAACACCCCGCTGTAACGGAGCGGCCCAGCTAATATCAGCATGGAGCAATACTGGATATCAGTTAAGCTGCCAGAAGCTGATGGCTGTATGTTTAGGGAGGACTGTTGGAGAGAAAGACTGTACCACATGCTGATGTTAGGGCCTCCGGCTCTTTGGGCTGCCCGGGTGGGCAGAAGTCTTGGTTTTAGCCTCCCCTGCTCAGAGAGTTCCTGACAATGCAGCCCAGCATTTAGTCCCAGCCTGCTGCTGGGAGTTGTGTTGGGCACGCTCGGAGTGCTAGTGCAGGCTGGAGACGCAGCTCAAAGGCAGGTGATAGGACGTGTCTGCGCTCGGAGGCCTGGCTCTGCTTCGCCCGTGTCCTGCCCAGCCCCTGCTCTGCTCAGGAAGGTTTCTCCTGGGTGAAGAGGTGAGTTGTTTTTTCTCTTTCGCACATGGAGTCTCTTGAAGCGATTGTCTCTTAACGAGGCTGGAAAAGACCCCTGCTCTAACCTAAGAAAGGTAAAAGGAACTGTAAAAAAAATAAGATGCTTAAGTTCTGCGATGATTTTCACTTAAATTGCAAATATTTTTCGGTTTACAAAAACAATTGGAATATAAATGCTAATCGAAGCAGATGTTTAAATATCCAGAAAGGTCACCCGTAGCCAGAGCATTGATCTGTCTGTTACTCTAGACAGAGGTGAAATAACACGCAGATTGCTGTAGTTAGCTGGTGTTTTGGTGTCTCTGTCACAGCCCTGCACAACAGCGAAACCCTTTTGACTGTCTTATAGTTGGAAACTGTTCTCATCAGGTGATAATCAAGAAAGACGTGAGTCTAGTGTATCACTTTGATCTTGATTAGAGTTTCTGAGTTGTGCATACACTTAATTTTAGGGCTCTGCAGTTGGATTTTGCATGTATGCACAGCAGCAGTTACTGTTAGCCGAGGTGCAGGGGTGTCTATGGCTCATTCTGGGTCACATCTGCACTTCTGCCTGGGGCAGAATTAATGTTGTGGCTTAGCTCAGGGAAGCACCTCGGTGTCACTTAGTAAATAGGATCCTTAACAAGAGATTGAGTTTTGCACAGGTCATTCGGAGCGTGTGGAGACCCTGCATACATCAGGGGAGCTCCAGCTTAAAATTAAGCCCCTACATACTTGACGTGGGCAACATCCATCTTCTGCCTGTGTTGTAATAACTTAGAGTAACTTATAGTTAAACTTATAGTAACTTATAGTTAAGTGAAGGGGGAGGATGTTCCAGTATGAAAATTTGCAGCCCTGGCTGGAACTCGCTACCAGCCCTGCACTTGTTGTTTCTGCACCTGTATTTCGGATACATCATACGGTTGCAGTTGGCTTTAGACCATCAGTCCTGCATCTGCGTCACCACCCATATAAAAGCCTTAAACCAAAATCCTCCCCCAGCTTTATTTCCAGTGTGACTGTCTTCTCAGCTCTTCTGGGCAGCGTTGAATCAGTGTCCAGCTGACCTCGGAGGGGCTTCGTGTTCTGCGGAACAGCGGCTGCGACCTGTTGATATGTCACCCTGTGTATTGCGGGAGCACGCAGCGTTGCCGGCTCCCATTCCAGCAGGACCGCATTCACTGCACGTGTTGGCCTGCAGCGAGTGCAGCCCAAGTTCTGGAGACAGTTCTGTTGGCCAGCACTGAGTATTTGACGGCTGCCCTAGGGGAGGATGGTTGGAACTGGCTGGCCCAGGCTTGGCCTTTATTTGTTGTGCTGTGCGTGGCGGCGGGCCTGGACGTCGACACTGCCTTGTGTACCGCAGGCCGGGAAGGGGAGCAGAGCTTGGGCCCTTCCCGAGGCCTTGGCAGCCGCTGCTTCCCGGTCCTGATTCCTCAGCTGCGGGTGACACCGGCCAGGCTGGCTTTACTGGAGCCCATAGGGAGCAGGGGATGCCGCGCCTGCTGCCGCTGCCCGCCTGCCCTGTCCACAGGGCTGCGCTCGGGCTGCGTTGCAGGCAGAGAAAATGAAGCTTCCTGGAGAGCAAGTGGTGAATTAAAAATATGTATTTTGAGCCCATGCTTGTGCGTTGACTCTGCCATGCCGGACGCCAGCAAACCTGGAGGCTGGTTGCTTTTTAGAGCGTGTTGTGAAAGCCCCGCCAACCCAGGCTGTTAGCACACCATTAATATGCAAGGGTGCAGAGATCTGCCTGCTGTCTTTATAATGCTGTGCCATTTATATAGTGCTGGTACTTGAAGGACGTAAGAGACTCGGTTGCCAGCTAGAGCGATCCCTAAATGAGCCCAGCAGGTTATTGCAGAAGGAACGTGGCACCCGCAGCCGCCCCTGCCTCTGTTGTAACGTCCTCTGCTAGTAAATAAGTAAATGACTCCCTAGAGGTATTTATTTCCGATAGGGAGTGGCCTGAACCCAGGAAGTAGGATTGTCAGCTTGTGAGCTCCTGGTTTTGGTTCAGGAACATAGAAGAGTTTTTCACATAACTGGGCGCCTGTAGTTGCAGGGGACACTCGGGTCTGCGGGATGTGGCCCTTGCCCCTCGCCCCGCTTACTTTCAGTCATAAAGCACCTTCCAGCACGAGTCAAACTGCAGATGGGTAATAAGAGCTTGCACAGTAAAGCAGTGATGCAGTAAAGGGCTCAGCTGGCAGCCTTAAATGTAGCTTCTAGCCTGTCTGTCCTCATGCTGGTGTTGAAGGCGGTGGCCTGCAAATACAAGCCTTTTGTAAAGATGGCCGATACTAAGTTTTATTTCCTGACCTCCACAAGCAATTCAGGCTCTTCTGAGATACAGGAAAAGAGACAGTTGCTGGCTCTGGAGCAGTTTGCCTTCATGTTACGTGGTCCATCCCTCTACCTGGCAAGAATCCCGCTGGCTTGGGGCGCCTGTGAGCTCCCGCTCTAAACTAGTGCTGCATCGCTGCACATCCCTGCAGCGCATCCCTGTAGCACATCCCTGTGGTGCATCCTTGTAATTCATCCTGAGGCGCATCCCTGCACCCTTGCAGCGCACCCCTGCAGCACCTGCTCAAGCCGTGGGCGCCTGAGGAAGACCAGCAAAGAGCCATCAACAGGGATGGAAAATGAAGGGATCTCTGTTGCCGGGCCCGGGAGGCCCATGGTGCTGCCCGGGAGTCACTGAGCGGCGCGTCATGACGGGCTGCTGAGGAGAACACACACCCACCCATGCCATCCGCGCAAATCAATTCTGCAGCAAAGGGGAAATAACTCTGGTGCCAATAAGCAGCTAGACCTATGGAAAAACTACCCTTTTTCTGCATTTTCTACTTGCAGATAGAAGGAGAAGCCATCAATCATGTTGGAGAGCTTCCATTCCGGCAGTGCTGTTCCTAAAGACATGCCAGATGAGATCGGACAAGACCAGAATATGCAAAGCCCCTTTGCTCTTTACTCACTTTCGGAGGATTGAGTGTGCAGGAAAGGGACCTTTTTCCTTTTTTTTTTTTTTGTTGGGTTTTTTTTCCCTTTAAAGCAAACTCGTAGCCTGGCAAAGGCATGTGTATTGGTTAAGTTTACTGTCAAAATGACTAATTAATGGCTTCACAAATGGCTATTAATCATACATTAATGAGATATTCCCTTTGCTTTGGCAAGCGGAGGTGCTGTGGCCGTTGCTTCTCCTTGGTACCCGGAGCAGGCTGCAAGCACGCGGCACTCCATTAATCTTAGGGCACTGCGGGGGGCTCGAGGCTGCTCGCGAGCTGAAAAGAAGCAAATAGCTGGGGCATTGAGACTGTCCGTGTTTCACTGTGCAAATTCAGAGGCACTTAATCATCCCTTCCAGCATCCTTTTGTCCTCTTCCTTTTTCTGCTGTGTTGGATCTGTGCTTCAAGCCGCCCTGGACCACGAGAAAAACATTCTAATAAATCCGGTTCCGAAACATACATAAAGATATAAACCCGCCTTACCAAAAACAAGATCACCTTGCATATAAGAAACACAAATTGGAATGTGCTAGTTTTGCCCAGAGCATCTCTTAATCCACCTGTCTTTTTAGGGCACACAGTGAAAGAAAAGAAAAGGGCCTCCTGTACCAGGGGGTTGTTTCATTTTGACTTCAGCAGGGACGAAAATACCTCGAGACAGGGAGATCCTGTGGGCCAGGTTCCCATGTGGAGTAGATGGATAATTCTCCTGTTTAATATAAATTTAGTGAGTTTGCACCACCAGAATATTTAATGTAATATATGCTGCTTATTTCAGGTTAATTGGAGTGGCAGCTACTGAATATCTTTGTCTTAAACTGGCCCTGCTTGAAGGTGCAGAGGGTTGGAGGACTAGAGGCTTCCGTTGTGTTTCCAAGCCCTTTGAAAACAGTTTGGAAAGTTACCCAAATGGCAAAAATGTCACCGTGAACCTCCTTTGTAGAAGCCGCTATCAGTTGGTGCACGGCTTGCAGGACGGAAGAAGGGCTCTGCATTTGCAGTGCTTTTCACCCCAGCACATCGGGCCTCCTCTGGCAGCTGAAGAGGCAAGTTCAGATGCCCCGGGAAGCAGCCTCGTCCCAGCTACAGCTGTCAGATGAAACTTCCCATCCGGCTGATGAAATTTTCATTTACTTTCTCCTTGTCCTTTCCAAATGGCTACACTTAGCTTTCGCCACGGCAGCCTTCGGTAGGTGTTCATTCTCTGAGAAAAATGTGTTTGTGCTCTAAAGGGTCCCGTAGTGTGTTTTGCTTTGGCAAGAGGCTGATGAAAACAATAAATTATTCAAGCTAAGAATATGGAAAATGCTGACTCACTGCCGCCTCCTGTTTTGGAGGCCTTGTTTTCATTAACTTCTACATTAATACTCCACATCTGCAGTTGGATTGAAATGTCCTGTGAAATTGCCCTGCTCTCTTCAAATCCGGAAGCCCTCCGCCGGCAGTCAGTGTTGCAAGATATTGTTTCTGATTCTGCGAAATAAAACACGCTCTGGAGTTGACAAGAACAGATGAAGCTGCAACAACTTGTTGCCCCCGCTGCATGCGAGGCGCGAAGCGCTGCGCTGCGGCCGGGCAGGGGCTTCTTAGGGAAGCCCTCCGAGCTGTCTCGCTTCGCCTTGCTCACAGCGCAGGCAAGGAGAGCAGTTCAGAGGACGTGCGCTCGCCACTCGCTCCTAACGAGTTTCTGCTTTTTCATCTGTAAAAGAAAATTAACGCTGCGGGTCGGCGCCACCAAAACAGCGGCTTCGCCTTGCGTAGAGCGTGCGGCGAGAGCCGTCGCCCCTACGTGCGCGGAGAGGGAACGCGGTGCTTCGCTGCTGCCCGCCGCCCGGGTTCTTCCCTGTCCCGTGGCTGCTTGTCAGCTGTTCCCTTGGCTCCGGAGAGCGCCCCTGGGCTTGGGCCCAGCTCCCAGCTGGCAGAGCTCCAGCGTCTTCTGGGGGCGCCCAGTTGGCCTCGTGGCTGTGGGAGGGGGTTTGATGGAGCTTTGTGCATGAAAGGGCTTTGCAGGCTCCAGATGAAAATGATGTTTGTGCAGTGGCCACTGTGATAAATAACCGAGCGATTCAGACTTTGTCAGCTGCTGCCCCCTTCTCTTCTCCTCACCCTTCTGTTGTTTCGCCTGTTCCATAAAATGATAGAAAACCAGGGCTGGGGCAGACATCCCGACACCCTCAGACTGCTGTGCGTGGGCAGGGTCCTTGCAGCCGCGTGCCCAGCCCCATGCACACGCCGGCCCCTTTCTGCCCTCTGCTCTCCCGGCCCCGCAGCCACTTCTGTGCTCGTGTCTGACTCGGGGCACCCTGGGTGCAGCCCAGGTCTGTTGCGTTGGGTCCTGTTGCCTCTCACTGGTGGAGCAGGTTATTCCTTTCCCCTCTGTGAAATCTTCTTCCCTCTCCGTCTGCCCTATTTCCTTAGTTGGAAATAATACACGTTTGTGCACGTGTCTGCTTTGTTCTTGAGTGGGACCCTGTACATTAATGGCATTAGCTGAGTGACATGGATTACAAGGAACATTTTGTGAGATCCTCCATAAGGGAAGAGTGTTTCAGCACTGGCCCTGATTGTGTCATGCAGTATTTTCTCCATTAAAATACATATGTATATGTATATGTATATGTATATGTATATGTATATGTATATGTATATGTATATGAAACTTGCATTTTCTGTTCAGGTAAGGCTGGTATCAATGTGTCCCTTTGAAAATGTGTTTTACATGACTGAGCTCCTGTGCTGTGGTGGGTGAGAGCGCTAAGCCATGTGTTTTTCTCAACAGTGTCCTGTTCAGATGCCATGTTTGCTTTGATTGCTGTGTACTAATAGTTGCTGTTAATGCATGGTTTGAAGTTTGGCTCTTTTCATGTTACTCTATGCTAATAATTGTGCTCTGGATTATCCCAAGCAGGTTTTGGATTGGTCTTTTTATTTTGCTTTTAATGGGTTTGGCTTATTCTGTGCTGAGCCGCACTGAAGGTTTGCACTGTGTTAAAGCAGCCGGTCCCTTCTGGTGGCAGGAGTTGAAAGAAGGTAACATGTCCTGGAAGTTTCTAGGGGTTTCTTTCCGTGCTTGGAAACCCACGTGGATAGGAGATTCATCCTTAGCATCTCCCTGGTTGTGCTGTTAACACCCAGAAGAGGGGTTCTCCTCCACACTTAATCCTGCGGCCGCTTTCCAGGAGTCCTGTTGTCCGCCCTCCTCTCGGCTGCGTGTTCCTCGTTTCCCCTCTGCATTGCTTGTGTCCTTTGCTAACTTCCCTAAACATGAAAACATTTCCATGTATTTAGTGGGGCCTGGGAATTTTCCTTTCATATTTGTGGAAACAACAGGCTGACAAGCTGCTTCTTGGCGTGACCCAGCATGTGTTAATCTCGCCCGCTTCCAGGTGACCTTGTTCATAGTTAATTTGCGAAGGTCTTGGTGAGGACAGACACGTTCCCCACCGAGCCCTTGGCGCAGCTGCAGGGAGGGACCCGGCCAGGCAGGGCCGGGGGGATGGGACGGAGCCGGAGCTGTCCCCTCAGGTGCTCCCCAAAGCAAAGAGAAGGGCAAGGATGGGCTGCATCCCCCTGTTCACTTTTCCTTTATTTTTTGGTGATGAGAGAACACACAGTATCATTCCCCTTTCTCCACCGCTTCCAAGTCGGAACCGAGCGAATGCGCTGGCTTCCCTGGCATTTTCAGATGATGTATTCGTAGGAGCGGCATAAAATCCTCACAGTGGCACTGCTGGGTATCTCATAAGCAGCGGCTGCAGTTGCTGCAGTTTCTGGGCTGCTCCCTTCCTGGGGTGGCCCTGGCGCGTCGGGCTCCCCCGCAGAGGACGGGCCAGCTCACTGCGGTGGCATCCCGGAGCCCTCGCAGAGACGCCCACTGTTCTCAGGTGATCCCGAGAGCCAGAGCTGGCAACAGCTACGTGGGGACCTCTTTGATAGGAGCCACCGTGATGCTGAGATTGCCTGGCCTCCTCTTCATTCTTTCTCTTTTTCCCCGCTTCTTGGCGACTGGGGGGAGAAGGGGGAGTTTGTTACCCAAAGGTCGCACACATAACTTTGCAGCTCCCAGCCGTCTCTATTCTTTTCTTCCGCAATTCTTCTCTCTGATTAAACCTCCAGATAAGTCCCGGCACTGTTGCCCAGCCCTTCACATTTAATGATCTTAGGCATCACTTGCTCCTGGCACCGCTCGCGGGGCTGCCATCTCCACTGCAGCCTGCGGTCTCCTCCTTGCAAGGCTTGACATCCCCCGGCGGCCAACGACATTCCCTTTCCCTTTTGTTTTTCCTTTCTTTTTCTGGGGAGGGCCACAAAGGGAAAACGATGGTGGACAGCCCTGAGACAAATTGCCTTATGCTGCTGGATATTCCATCTCTCCACTTTTTTAATGGCTGGTCGTCGTCTTCCCCTCGTATTCTATTTGTTTATGCCAATACAGAAATCCCTGTGACTGCTCCTCGGTGCAGCTCCCTCCCTGGCCACCCCGAATCTGCTCAGATGATCAGCAGGGTGAACAGGCAAATGTCCTTGGTGGTCGCTGCACAGCCTTTGCTCTCCCTGTGGGCCAGAATATGCAACGTTGAGTTATCTCATGCAGTGGGGAGCTTCAGGGAGTTCTGTGGGCGCGGGGACTGAACGGGGTAGCAAAGAGAGGCCGGCCTATTGGCACGGTCCACGTTGCAGGGTGTGCAGGGCCCCAAGGAACCGAGCAGACGTTTGGGCCTTGGTAATGTCACACACGTCGTGTTACAGACCGTCCGGACGGCACTAGGCGCTGCCCTTGGATCCAGCTCCGTGGCGCATCAGGAAGCGCCGGGGCGCCCGGGGGTCTCGGCAGCGCAGCTGGTGCGCGGGCGCGAGGAGCTGCCAGCCAGTAGCACAACACCTGCTAGTTCTCAAAAGCACGTGAAGTTTTAGGAGTTCCTGGCAACTTCGGGGTCTTTCTGCTCTTATCCTGCTGCTGGCAGCTGCCCTTGGCCACCGCAGGAGGCAGAACGTGGGTTGTTCTTAAGGAACGGCTGAGTTGTCTTTGGTGGACGTGCCACAAAGGAGGAAAGGCAGATTGCTTTGGGCACGAATAAAGAGATGCTTCCCTTTCTGCACTAAGCAAAGTGTGTTTGAACAGCAGAATCGCCTTCCTTACCTACCTTACCTACGGAGACTTGGGCCTCCTAAGAGGCAGTGACAGAATCATCGGCTGCATCTGTAGCCCTCCCGGTTTGGGGTGGTTGTGATGTGCTTCAGTGCAGCAGAATACGCATCATCTGATCTTCTGCTTGGGCTATGGCAAGGAACAGAAAACTGATCTTCAAATATTGGTTTGGGGGGGCGGGGAGAGATAAAATTTGCGTAATTTTGCATAAAATTGCTTTATGGATGCAGAGACTAGAGACTACACAGTTAAGGGCCCCTGTAATAGAGGACAGGGCTGTTTATATACCCGCGGAGTGAGCAGAGTCTTTGGAGCTAATCTAAGGTGGGAGGAGAAGGATGACTGGTACAAATGTCTTCTCAGAGGTTGTTTTCACCCTGGCATCCGCTCGCTCAGCTGGCACAGCAGGCAGTGGCGCGGGGCGGCTCAACATCCCATAACTCGTATGTTAAAAACACTCTGCGTGGCATCGCGCGCTGTCTAACCTGGGGATTCACAGCATCGCCCGCTGCGTCTCGCCCGGGCCTGCTCAGCAGCTGCACCTGCCTCCTCCCTTATTAGATACTGTCTGATAAACTTTCTCCGTGGTCGGGTGCTGAGGATGGCTTTAACTGTGGCTTTAGAATGGAGTTTTTTCCCTAAGGATTTGGCCAACAAAACCCCGTCATCTGCTTTATTTATATACTGAGAGGTCACAGATTGTGTTTTAAAGGATTTCAGCGAGTTTTTAGCTTTTGCTGTGGCACCTCTCAGCGATAAATACGTCAGTCCTGCCAAGGCTCGACAATTCCTTTTGCCCTTTTTCCTTTCCATGTTCTTTCTCCTCCAAGAGAGGGTCACTTTTTCTTGGCCCCGGTCCTGCCGCCCGAGCTCCTTATGAAGGCACAATTAGACCTCTCACTTTGGCAGGCTCTGGATCGGCCTCTTGTTGCTCCCTGTCGTGCTAGGATAATTGTGCGTGTAGCAAGAGCCCTGGAAACCTTGTCCGGGGATTTGGGCCTTGTTATTACAGACGGGATTATCGAGTTCCAGCGGACTGCGCTTGTTGTCCTTGGGGCTCTGCCAAGGAAGCTAATTTGCCCATTTCCTCGGGATCATGACCCATCGCAGAACTGTTCTGCCCAGTTGTTCCATTTCCACTTAGGTAAACGAAGCCCCCCTGTCTAATTGCCCATTGTATGATTTCTGAGCTTCTTTTTTTCACAATTATTCAAAAAAATAGTTGGAATTTTAACTTCTTTCCTTTAGTCACTAGGACCTATATAGCTGTCCAATACAAAATGGATTTGGTGAAAATAGGGCTGCTACTTAGAATAGACCAGATCTTCTGTGGAAAGTGAAACCAAGACTGGGAATAAAATCCTGTTTGGCCTTAGCAGAGGTGAAAGGCAAAGTTAAGATCTTCAACTTGCAATTCATGCAGTCTGACCTTCCTCTTGCTGATACTTTCCCTCTTTTGTAAACAGCCACATAAGCCTTGAAATTCAGGTTCACACTGGAAATCTCTTTGAAAATGTGTTTTAAGTTAATCTTCTATTTATGTGAGAAGGTGTAAAACCCCACTCTGAATGGCTTTTTGTTGGAATAAACTGAACCAAGCATGAGTGTGCCCAAAATCTCTCTTTTTTTTTTTTTTTTTAATTGAAGCTCACATGAATAATTGCTAGAAATATTCAAAATTATTTACCTGGCAGTGGTTCAGAGCTGTGTTTCCAAATCTCTCCCCTTGAGTATATAAAGTGTATGAAGATTATTCATTCCCTCCTTTTCACTTGAGCACCTCCTCTCGTTGCAGCAGCTAGCAGGCTGTGTGAGGCTGCAACCCTTTGCTACACGGGGCTTGGAATAAACTGCACCCCCTTTTAATAAATGCCATATCTGGCATTCAGGGAAAGCTGCTTGTCTGGCGTCACCAGAGGCTCTTGGCTGACGCTGGTGCCGGCAGAGAGCTGAATCCGTGCTCTGCGTTGCACTCAGGTGTCTGCCTAACAGAGCAGAAGGCCCCACAGTATTTCATTTCATTTATATTTCATTTGTACCGAAGTGACTACTGACAGTGTCTCTGCACGGGCTCTCCACAGTTTCTTGGAGCCAAACTACTGCAGTCGGAGCAAGAGCATCTGCCAAGCACCCAGAGAAAGGATTGGCACGGGGAGACCTGGACAACGAGCATAGAAGACCCCTTGGGCTCCTCCTAAGCCTAAGCTGTCACTTGAGAAGAACAAATCAGTCTCAGGTGACCAGGTTTTGATTTGGTAGTTTAAGCGGGTGACATAAATTTCTAGTTAAGCAGTTACGAGTGATCCAATTACTCTTGTTCTTTTCCCACAATAGAAGAAGTTTTTCTTCTTCCAGCTCTAAAGAATGCTAAACTGCTGCAAGGATTTGATTTCAGAACTTGCTTAGTGTTACCTCCGTGGATTTCTAGTGAGAAGTCATAAACTCGTAAAAAAGCAGAAGCTTTGTTTGATTCCTCCTCTTCTTAAAGCAAAACTTTCTGATTTTGGAGCAAAATGCAGATTTCAAGCGCTCCCAGTTCTTACAATATATAATGCAGAGCACCCATGGAAGCCTCTTGCAATTCAAATCTTGGCACCAGTATGGGTTTTGAAGCTTCTCAAAATGTGCTGCTCTTACCATTAGCTCAAGGGATGTGCACAGCTTTGAGTGATGCTTTGAGCTCAAAAAACTTGACGAAAATGGGAGATTTGTCTTGTCACAGCACCCTTGTCATTGAAAAGAGAGAATAATTCCCAGGAAAACGGGCTTTGCCCGGGCCGGGCAAAGCGGTTGGTTTCCAGGGAGGGAGGCTGGCAGCGCGGGCAGCACGGGGCTTGGAGGGCGCTCGCCTGGCAGCTCCTCGCGGAGGAGCCGCCGCCGCTTTCCCTGGCACGTGGAGTCGAGCGGGGCGATGCTTCCGTGCCCGCCTCCGCTGGGGGGCCTCGGCGGAGCCCCGTGCTGGGGCGCTGGGGGCTCTGTGTTGGCAGCCCAGCGGCTCTCCCTCTGCTCCTTTCCGTGTGCCCTTTCCCAGGTGGGCGCCAGGGGGAGCCGGGCTGGGGGTGCCCAGGCCGGGCTGCAGCCCTGCTGCATTCTGCTGCCCGAAGGAGCCTTGGGAAAGCGCCGTGGGCCCCTGTGAGGTTCTCTGCCTTTTGCTGGGGCTCACTGAATAACTATAGAAAATCCTAAAGGCCAGAAAACTGTTGCTGCTTTCATTTACCACTTGTGTCGCTCAGTGACGCTAAAGGGGAGCTGCAAATGCTCCCTCAGCAGAGTCAGGTTGCTTCTTTATTAATTCCATTCATAAATACACACTGGGTGTCCAGTGGAGCACTTAAACCCCTGATAATCGAAAGCTTACTGTGCATTGGAGAAGCTTGAAAGGGGACGCGAGGGAAGTGCCGAGGGAGAAGGGAACGGAGCCGGAGCCGGAGCACCCGAATTCTGCGCTGGCAATGTCATCAATTAATGTCATCAATTAATTCCGTTGTTTCTGTACATGCTGCGCTCCATCTGCTCGCTCCGGAGCAGATACCTGGAGAAGGCGGCTCGAGGCCGTTTCTACCCCAGCTACTCGTTTCCTCTGTGCTCCCCGGCATCGGGGGAGCCTTTCCAGTCCTGGTCAGCTGGAGGTTTTTGAAATGCAAGCATCCTGCCCGCAGCCTTGGCACAGCAGATGGGCGTTTGGGTAGCACTGCCGCCGCTGCTGAGCGGCCTGGGGCCTTGTGCAGGGTGAGAGGTGCGATGGGAGGCACTGCGGCACGAGGCCCTGCTCCCTCCGGCCTTGGAAGCAGAGATCACAGAGTCATGGAATGGTGGAGGCTGGAAGGGACCTCTAGAGATCACCTAGTCCAACCCTCTGCTCCAGCAGGGACACCCAGAGCACGGGGCACAGGGCGGCATCCAGGCAGGTTGTGAGGACCTCCAGAGAAGGAGACTCCACAACGTCCCTGGGCAGCCTGTGCCAGGGCTCTGGCACCCTCCCAGGGAAGAAGTTCCTCCCCACCTGGAGATGGAAAACCTTAGTGCTGGTAGGAACCAAGGGCTCAGCTAAGCGCTCAGGTAGCTGATGAGTACGGCAATGATGCAGTGGTTTGCGCATCTGTGATGCATTGAGCATCTTGGGAAGTGAATGATCCCGGCCGCCAGCTCCTCCTGTTGTTGTGTGGACCGATTTCCATGACGGCATGGCAGCAGAGGCGCTCCCACGAGGAGCTCTGAGAAGGACTGAGAACTGGAAATAAATACTCCACTGAGATAAACAATAACATTGATCTTGGCTGAGCATGACACAGAATCTCTCCCCAGACCCCCCTGGCAGGGTCTTTGAAACCACCAGGCCTAAGCAGGTCCCATTCTGGCAGAAATTCTTAGTCGCTTTTATTTGGAGAAATACCAAACTTCACTTTTTCTTTCCTCCTCTGCTGAGAGCTGTGGAGGGTGGCAGTGCGAGCGCCCCTCTGTTCCACACTCCTCAGTAAAACTCCAGGGAATGGGGAGAGCCGAAGCTCCGGAGGCGCCGGAGCAGCCCCCCCTTACGGAGGCTCTGCGTGGAAGGCGAGAGCCAAGAGGCTGCTGCTGCTCCCGGTGCCTGAGGACAGGTTGAGCTCGTGCCTCTGTCCCCCGAACGGCTTCGGTGGTGGAAAAGCAAAGCTCCCCGTCACCCAGCGGGAGCCCGGCCGGCCGAGGAGATGAAAGGGCAGCCATTGCAGTCCTTTAACCACAAAAACTTACCCTGCCTGGTGCAGATCTGTATTTATTTGCAAAGGCAGACAGATTTTCTTTGTCTGCGCTGTAAATCACCTTGCCGGCCGCCAAGGACTTTCTGGGCTTTGGTTTTCCAGCCTCTGGCTGCAACGTGTTGGGGTTATCTTCCTGGAAACGGAGCTGTGAGCTGCCACGGCAGGAAGATGCCCTGGAAGAGAGGCAGCTTTTCGTTGGCTTTTTAATTATTTCCTCTAATCTGGAGCCGTTGGAGACAAGTGCGTCGAGTTGCCCGCTTGCTTGGCAGGCTGCGATTCCTCCTCGTGCTGCACCAGGCAGGGCTCTAACACGGCGTACAAGGCTTTCTTAAAAAATAAAAATGGGGACAGGCAGCAAATCATTGGTGTTCAGACAAGAGAAGAAGGGCAAAAGAAGACAAAAAAAAAGAAAAATCCCACCTGAACAATAGATATTTAAGTAGAAAGTGTTGCAGCTCCTTCTGACAAAGAGCCTCCAGAGGATTACAATGCAGTCAATGTTGCTTTAATTAAATTTAATGCTGTGTGAAATGCACTCGGAGAAACTTTGATGAATGACTGGGGCAATTCATGCGGCTCACTAAAGGGCATCGAGCCCTTGCAGGGGTGTCAAGCCGCGATGAATTGGTTAGTACAGGCATGTTTATAGACTGCCGAGGGAACCTTGTGTCTGTGTGGTAATGTCAGAGATAATGTTATGATTGCCCGGACCTCGGGGGGCTCTGGTGACATGGTTAATGAGATGGCCCGGGGAGCGTCCCGGCAGGTTACCCGCAGACCTCCCACATCAAAAGCAGCAGCCTGGCCCCTCGGAGGCCGCCCGCCCTGCGCGCCTCGCTCCGCTGCCCTCGCTGCCGGTGCGCCGCCTTCCCCCCCTTGCCCCTCCTGCTCCTTTTCGCTCCTCAGTCGCTTGGGCCGCCGCACTTGAAGTTGTTGGGTCGGGAGGGGGGTTCTCCTTGAGCTGCCGCGCGGCGGCTTCCCGATGGCTCCACAGTGGCAGGCAAGGAGAGCTGAGGGAGAAGCACGGAGGACAGCAGCGTCCCCGCGCTGCCCGTCACGCAGCGCACGAGGGAGGGCAGGGCAACGTTCCTCTGCAGCCGAGTTCGGTGCCAGAGGGCCCGGCCGGGCAGCGCAGCCGGGGCGCCGGCTGCTGCGCCCCGACAAGAGAGGAGAGGGGGGCAAGAGAAACAGAAAAAAAAGGGATGCATCAATTGAGAAATGGAAGTCTGTTATTCGAGGCTGATTTAAAGGCTTGATTATAGGCCCGTGGAAAAGGTTGTTGAACAATTTCTCTTTGTTGGGGGGAAAAACTCACAGCACGGTTGGTCTGAAGCGAGGTTAGATGGCAAGTAAACATTCTTAGAATAATACGGCTATCTCTGCAAAATTCCCAGGGCAGGAAATGGATGGTCAGTATTACATCATTAAAGGGGGACATACATCAAAGTTAGCTCAAATGAGCCTTCTGAAATAGAAAAACCCAGGAGTTCTTTCTTTTTTTGAGCTGTACTTTTGAAGTCCTGGAGCAGGGCAAAGGGGGAGAGCCGGGAGCGCGGCGCAGAGCCCATGGCTTTGGGATGTGACTGGGGCGAGAGGGCTTCTCCCGGGCCGCAGGTGCCCTCCTGCTTTAGGCGGGGCAGTGCGGCCAAGGGTCCCGGCTGCAGGGATGAGAAGGGAAGCCCAGGAAAGCTGAGGGGGGCTGCGATGCCGGAGCGCGGGCCGGGAGCCGGCACGGGGCTGCTCGGGCTGCCGGCGGGACGGGCAGAGCCGCCCCAGCGCCTCCCGCCCTGCCGCTCCGCTGCTCCCCGGGCCGGCCGGCCAGGTAGAAGCCCTTAAATGGCCTTTATTTAATAAGTGCCTCCCTGCCGGCCAATATTGCCGTAATGAAGTTGTAACTAGATCAGGGAGGAAGCAAATGCCAGACTCGCTTTGGGGACTTGTCTCGCAGGGGCGAGGGGAGAAAGGCAGAATAAGGCGAGTGTTTTCCCAGAGCCTAATCTGTTTTTAAATAGGTCTCTAAACCTGCAGCAGCAACAGCAATCCTTGCTGCACTTAATGGGCTGTCAGCGGCAGCGCTATTTGAATGACTGCCCTGCAAAGCGGCAGGTGGAGGCGCGGGCACTGTCACCGGCCCCTTTGGGTGCTGGAACCCGTTCTCGCTGGGTAGCTTTGTGTGTAACGGCCCTTCTCTGGGTTGCTACAAGGAGAAGAAGGTCCCTTTCTTTGCCCCAGGCATGTCGAGGTCCGGTGGGAGCTGGCTGGAGGAGATGGGGTTTTGCACTCGGCTGCTAAGTGCCTGTGCCGCTGCGGGGAGAGGCAGCTGGAGTTCACAAAAAGTAAAGAATGAGCAATTAGAAACACGCACTAGCGCCATCGAATAGAACAAATAGAGAAAATGATCCCTGGAGCGGGATTTATAGCACCCAGTGCCTGCTTTTCCAGAGGTGCTGGTACCTCAGGCTTGGAATGGATCCGTTCCTGCCCAGCCTGTGGGTCACCAGCTGCCGCAAGCCGACCCTGGGCCCGGCAGGATGGGTGGCAGCCGAGCTTCCCGCTCCCCCTTGGCCTCGCCTGGCTTCAGCACCACGCACGCAGACACTTCACATGATCCTCACGTAGCTCTTTCTGTGCTGAGTTTGAAATTCATTTCCAGGCTGTGGTAGCACGGCAGTAATTACCTCAGAAGTGCGCGCCGCGCAGGGTAGGTTTGTTTTCGTTTCGGCCAAGGCCAACGACTGCAGGTCCTGGCTTCACGTGAGGGCTCAGTTCTGCCAGCAGAGCCAAAACCAACATCTGCCTCTGCAATGTGGCAAGCAGGTCCTAAATACCCTGTGAGAAGAGTTGACCGAATGATCCGGAGGTAGAGAGAGCATCCGGGCAAAGCCCTGTGAGGCCCCTGTTGCCGCAGCGCCTGGTGGGCACTGAGCTCCCATGGGAAGGGCCTGAAAGGCAGGAGCAGCCGGGCACCTGTGGGGCTGCGCTTTGTGGGAAGGATGGAACCCAGCTGTGCACGCGAGCGGTGGCGCTTGCGGCGCAGCCCAGGGCGCAGGTCCGGCTGTTCCCCCTCGAGGGTTTCCCGGCCACAGCACGTGAGGAGAGACAGACAAGCCAGGAAGGAACCTGCCCCCTGCATCCCACGCCGCTGCTGCTGCCACGGGGGCTAAGTTAAAAATCGAGTCCTGGAGTGCTTCCCTAGGGAGACGAGGGTGGGATTCCCCGCTGCCCTCAGCCCAGCCACGTGGAGCACATTCTCCAGCCACCCCATTCTTGTAGCGCTGCCACTTCCCTGGGTTGGGGACGCGGCAAAAGTCCAAGGCAGCTCTGGCCCCTTGAATGGGAAGAGCTCTTTTAATATTTGTATGTTTTCTGCCCTTTTTCACTTGACTTCACAATCTAATTTCTCTACTGTTGCAGATCCTCCTGGTCATAGCTCCATTAAAAATTGAAATGCAATATATATTGAAATGTAGAACAATAGGGGTGAGTGTGCACTTAGACATGCAAGTGTGCTTAGGTGTGTATGTGTGTGTGTCTACAGTCTCAATGGGAGCAGGTGAGATTATACAGCAGGGCTGAGTGGTATTTTCAGGAGCCCACTGGAGTCACCTTATTATGTCTTGGCACATACATATGGTTTATTGTAAGGCTTTCAAAATTTGGGCAAGGATTTTTTTACTTTTTTAAAGGCCTGTTGATGTTCTCATGAAACAACAAGTAATATCTTCAAATTTGTATTTGAGAAGGCTGGTTAAATCATGTGGACTGCACTGCTCGGGCAAAAACGGGCAGGAAAAGCATTTAAAAGCACTTCTGTTGCCATAAACGTTACAAGCGTACGGAGAAACTCCGAATGACCTTCAGACCTTGAAAAGATACAGGTTGAAGATCGGTGTCTCAGTTATCTGTCTGTCCTATGTGTAAAAAGAAAAGCAAGACCTTTTCCTAAAGATAAAAATTTTGCAAGGTTTGAAGCAGGGCTTGAAGCATTTTTGCTGCTTTGGCTACAGCCAGGTGTTTGCAGACAGATGCACAGGCTCCATCCTGCCTCCTGAGGCTGGATTAGAAGCAGTAAACTTGGAGCGAGGGAAGGACCACGAGAGTTGCTCCCTGTGCAACTTAATTCCCTTGATCAATGAGATGATGCAGAGTGAAGGAGGGAGGGGTGCAGGAAAGGCCGGGGTTTGGGGAGAGCTCCAGGCCCATTTAATGGGCTGGCAACGCCGGCTCTTGCTTCCCAGCAGCTTCCACTGAGATCATTAAAGCCGGTGAGTGCTGAGCTCCTCACAGCATTATGGACATGGGTAAACTTCTTTATCTAGGGGAAAAAAGTGTATTTTGCTTCTTCACATCCACCAGTAGCTGAGCCAAGCTTGCTTCAAGTGAGGAAGACTCGCAATATCAAAGCTTTACTTAATTTTCCCTGCTGCACATAAAACATCTGACAGTATTTGCCGAGAAAGCCGAATGCCTCTCTGTTGCTGAGAAAGCCGAATGCCTCCGAAGCCGAAGGAAAAGCGCAGCGTGTCCGTCTGCAAATGAACATCAAAGCGCGGCGGCAGGGGCCGCGATGGTGACGTGTATTTGGAGAAGCAGTATGAGAGCCGCCCGCCACGGACTCACCGGGGTCTCTGCGCTTCCCGAGCCTAATCCCGATTGGAGCCGCGTCCTTTCGTCCCTTCTCTTTATTATCACTCGGTGGTTAACGTTTGTTGATGAGCGGGATTAACAGCACATTTTCCGTGACATGTAGCTCTCTTAACAAGCCCTCGCCAGTCAAAGGTGGCTGGCCTGGAGAAAAGAGAAAAGTCATTAAGCAAACAAATCTTTGCCAAGAGTTGACGCTAAACATGCCATCACCCCGGGCGAGTTACTCGCGGCATATGAAATTTATTCCACGAGACTCTGACCTTGATGTTGATTAACCAGAAATCCCGGCTTCTCTTGTCATTATTAACAGCTTTAGGTGCCTGAAATGGCCCCTCTCTCATTCTTTTCTTTTTTTTTTTCCCCTTAAAAAAGGAGGATTTTCTTGTTTTACCATTTATTCCATGCTGCCGTTCATCAGCTTAACCTCAGGAGACACGGGGGTTCATTTCTGTGAGGTACCGGGCCAGCAGCAGGCTCGGCAGGCTCCCCCGGGCTTGTTTTGGGGCAGTTCGGTCCGTTCCCCACAGTGCAGGGATCCGGCACGGGGGCACAGAGGGCTCAGTCCAGTTCTCCCGGCAGGAGACGGAACATCTTCGGGCTCCTCTGGGCTTTGGGGGCCTCTGAAGGGCCTCTGTCCCAAGACGTGGGAGATGCAGCGTCGGTAGATTGCCCTTCGGTGGCCCAGCTTGGAGGAGACCCCAAATATGGAAGGTGCTTTAAATCCACCTCTATCTCAGTGTAAACACGGGCTCAGTGAGAGAACCGAACCTTTCTGGTGGCCGCTGCTGAGCGCCAGACCGTTTAGGGAAGAGAAGCACTGCGAGGGGTCACTTACGGGGGCCACTTCTGGACAGCAAGTGGAAAAGTAGGAGCAAGAGCTGCACAAAAAAACGCTGGGCGCGTTTTCCCAGCTTTTTTGGGGGTGGAATCACACAGTGATAAATGGACTGGGCTGGGGAAGTGTAAACGGAGTTGTACTAAAGGCTGATGAGAGGAGATTGCGTTACAGTGTCGAGCTGGCAGCGCTGCCTCTGCAGCGGGCCCGGGACCTTGGGAGCAATCTGCCTTTGCCTTACAAAGCCAGGCCTGCACGAGGGCATTGCTCAGGTGGCTCTTGTCACCTTAATTCTGTCCCCCTGAGGAAATGTTATGTGTAGCATTAATAATGATGGGAAACATCTTTGCCCTGGCACACAGCTGCATTTCAACAGCACAACCGCTCGGACAGGGATGGGGGGAATCGAGTGGATACAGCTGAAAACCATCCAGTCCATCTTCTGTTTACAAACCCAACACAACCCGCTTGCATTTGGTGTGAGAACAGGTAAAAGAGCGTGCGGCTAACTGGCAGTGTGGGAAGCATGTTGGAGCTGCAGCCAGAGAGTAACAGGGTGAGTCAAACACAAAGATATCAACAAGTCAAATATAAAGATATAAACGCTGGGGACTGGTCCCCACTGCCTGACAGGGGAGGATGCCCCCCTCAAGTCTTTAGGGGGCGGCCCAGACGAGCGAGGGGATGGGAGCCCCTCACCGCAGGCGTCGGCACCGCTGCGGCAGCGCCAGCCGCGTCCCCTCTGCTCTCTGCTGCTCCCGCTGGCAAGCGGGAGTGGGATGTTCCTAGGGATCTTGCCTCCCGCCTGTCCACAGGTCGGATTTAAAAACAACTCTTGTTTTCTCTAGAGTATTTTGGGTAGCACGGGTCACAACGTGCGACCCTGATAAGAAAGGAGCCAAAAATGAATCGGCTGCTTTCCTTTGACTGTCTCTTCAGTGTGTGTGTGTGCTTTGTTTTAAGGATGGATTCAGGTGCTTTGTTTCAGTTCACATTTCCTCTGTGTCTTGCGAGCTGCCAGACCAGTCTTGTCCTTCCTTGTCCCGTGACACACGTCAGGCTGCAGACAGAAGTGCAGGCCCTTCCTTGAGCGCCGCTGCCCTCGCCCGCGCGGTGCTGCTGCATTTCCAGCCCGGGAAAATGGGCTGCGTGTTGGTGCACACGAGCGGGGAGCCTTGCGGCCTGCCCGGGGCACGGCCTGCGCGGCGTCGGCCCCCCTGTTGGTTCAGTTTCGTTTTCTGTTTTTCTGGCCTGCTCAACTGCCTGTAACAGCCTTCAAGTATTCCTGTGATCTCTGTTTCCATGTGTTCCCAAAGCGGCGTTTTCGAAAGCTGTTACGCCAAGGGCACGTTGTGGCCGAGAGGCAGCTCTCGCCTTGGTTGCAAAAGCCACGGGCAAATTACAGACTCGCCTGAGCCTTGTTTATAATAACCCCTCCTGACACAGCCTTAGCGGTGGCGTTAGATGAGATTAAGCAGGGAAGGGCCAAATTAAAACGCCTAGAAATTATTTGCTTGTGGTATTGACATCCTGCCTTGAAGCAGGAGCTAGTGAAAGTTGCCTGAGAGAGTCTGCGGTCCTGAGGAGCTGGACCTGGCTCCCCTGCTTCCTTGGGGTTCGGAGCGCTCTGAGGAAGCAGCAGGTCGCAGTGAACGGCAGAGGTCCCGTGAAAGCCACAGGAGCAGCAGCTTGCGCCGCCCGCCCCGTATCCCAGCCATTTTCTGCAGAAACTCAGGGCTCTTCGTGAGCTGTCACTGTCCCGAAGCTCCAGAGCAGAAAGCAGTCGATAATTCAAGTTCTGGAGGGGGTTCCTTTAATGGCAATTGGAATTCTCTGTGTTTTGTTTAATGTTTTGCTAGGAAAGTTGGCATTTACCACGCTAAGTGTAGCTGGTTGGTACTGGAAGGGATCTGCACAACAACAGTTTCTCCTTCCCTTCTCCTTTCCTTTGTGCATCAGGGGTGTTTTTGCAGACAGCTGTTGAGTCGTGTGCAGCAACTTGTCTTTGTA
This sequence comes from Nothoprocta pentlandii, assembly GCA_013398315.1. NCBI lineage: Eukaryota > Metazoa > Chordata > Aves > Tinamiformes > Tinamidae > Nothoprocta > Nothoprocta pentlandii. The sequence goes on from VZSG01000862.1 coordinate 222,630, forward strand.
GATGTGCATGGCCCCTGCAGATCACAGCCCACAGGGTCCACCCAATATTGCCACTTCTGTGGCAGGAAGCGCTTTGGCTGCGGGGGAGTGATTTCATTTGTCTTATACTGTGAACCACGTGAGCCGCTGGTGTGTTTCAGGATCAGGAAGCCAGAAAAACGTGGCTTGAAATGAGTTTGGGGCCCCTGGGGAATGCACGGAGAGACGGCAACCCCTTGGTTTTAACCTCCCAAGCTGCTGCTTCCCTCGGTGCCCCGCCAGTCCAGAGCCTATGCGAGAAGTAAATCGGCTCTCTATGGCATTGTACACAAGCTAGAGGGCACTCTTTATATATGTATTAAAATATATACACATTAAAATACATATGTGTATATATATACACATATATTTTAACTTGTTACAAATTGCCTCCAATTTCCTGAGGGAAGAGAGCCGGGAAAGGCAAGTCCACATCTGTCAACACTCTTTTTGTCACGGTGCTCCGGCCCGCCAGTGTCTCAGGAACGAATTGCCAGCACTTGGCACGCCGTTTCCAAGCTGCTTGTGAACTTGTCCTGCCTCGGTGACGCAGCTGGGGACAAACCTTGCTGCACTGGCTGAATGCCTGTCTGCTTTAGAAGTGCTTGGGCTTCCATTTGCGGGGCTGCTCCTCTCCTGAAACTTCGCCCCCCTGCTGAAATTGCAGACTTTGGTTTTTCCTTTGGTTCTGTAAAAGCTGTGCCGTAAAACCGGCCACGATGCTTGTGACAGACCCGGGCTGAGGTGCTCCATGCTCTTCCAGAAGCCCTTTGGAGCAGCTCCCGCCTAGCCCGGCGCTGCCAGCACAGCCTCTTGCCCCGTCGCTCTGTGCGTTGCTCCAACGGCCGCCCCCGACAAGGGCGCTGCTCCAGCCCTTCCCTTGGGCCTTTCCCCCACCTTGAATAACGCCCAGGCCTGAGCAGGCAGCAGCAGCCCCCAGGGCTCTCTCTGGGTGCGTCGCTGCTGCTGCTGCTGCAGTTCCTGTCTGGAGTCAGCTGGTGGCCGTGCAGCCCTTCGGCTCCGCTCCCGGGGATGCCGTGGCCCCCGCAACTTCTGCCTGCTTCCCAATTACGGCACGCGATATTGAAATCTTTCTGCAAACACAACTTGCCTTGCATGTAAGAGGCGAAAAAAGCGAGTGTAAAAGCTTTAATTTTGAGTCACGCCTGCTGTTTCCACATAATTCGCGGAACTTTGCTCCCCCTTTCCGTCCCCTTTGAAAATTGCATCCAAAAGCAAATGAGCAGAGTCCAGGATAAACAGGGGGACTCCAGTGAAGGGTTCATTCCCATTTTCCCATTCCCACCCAAACCCAGGGAGGTTTATAGCAAAGGCAACCCGAGCTGGGCAGACAGCACCCCTAATTGCATAGCCTCTTTTCAAGGTGCCTTGCGGGAACAAAACCCCCTAACTATAACCTAACTATCATCTTTCCCTCCCGGAGTCAAGAAGGGGGTTGGAACGTGGGTCAGTTTGGCTGGAAAAGGCAGAGCAGTCTGCAAATGCTGAGGTTGACTTGAGGCAGGCTTTTCACGCTGTCCTTTTGAATGCCACTTTTTCATTGGAAATTGTTCTGTAATTAAAAAAAAGAGAGAGAAAAGGCTCTATAATTTGGGGGTGGGGGTGGGAGGAGGAAAAACAACAGAACACCACCAAAAAAAGCCCAAGTGGAGTCAAAATATTGTGAAATAATAGCTCGTTTTGCTGATCAGAAAAAAAAAAAACCTCTTAAATACATGCCTTACTTTTCAGACAGATTTTTTTTTCGTTTTAGCCACTGAGCCAAAAAATACATTTCTTAGGCTGACTCTTCAGCATTCCCATAACGAATAATTCTCTTTTATTTCTCCCCTCTAATCTTTCCTCCTTTTCCCCCCACGTTTCGGGGATGCCGTCCCCGGCTTGGAACTTCCCAGCGGTCCCAGGGAGGCCCCCCTGGACGGCAGCGCAGGCGGGCGCCGAGCGGAGCCGGGAAGAGCCGGGAAGAGCATCGCGCGCCGGGACGTCCCGTCACCGCGTGCGGCCCTGGCGGGGCAGCAGCAGCTGGAGAGGGGACGCGCGCGGAAAACGCCAAGCAGAGGACGGGGAGCTTTAAGGAAAACCCTTCGCTTGGGTGGGAAATAACCTGCAGGAGGCTGCCCGGGCAGGGCGGCTCCTCTGCCCGGAGAAATAGGGGAGTTTTGAAAGGAATGTCAAGGGTTGCATTACGTGCAGACCAAAAAAAAAACCTTTCACACGTCTGCGCTCGTAATGGCTGCATGTGTTTGGGTTGTGCCTGTTTATGCGTTTGTGGTCAGTTTATTCATGAGACCTCTGCCCTGCAGTGCTGCTCTGCTAGCTCTGCCTGCCTCTGCATGGCTTTAGTGTATCGCTGTGGTGCCCTGTCTGCTGTCATTCCTCCAGCGTTGGCACTGCAAGCCCCAGCTGGCGTCCGGGTCCTGTTCGCTCCGAGTGCCAAGTCTCCCTTGTAGCCAGGACTCCACTTACGGAGGGAGGTATCGGAGCAGTCCGGGCAGGAAAACACAGCCAAACATGAGCGAGCCGAGGAGCTGCGGTCCCTACGTGGCAGAGGTGCCGCTCAGGTCCGAGCAGGGGCACAAGCTGCAGCTGCTCAATCAGGTGCTTGCAAATACAACCCGCCAGCTAAGTTAGAAAATAAGTAACCGGCAGCGTCCGTGGGAATGGAGAGAGTGTTTTAATTCAGCGCCGCAGCTCGTGAGCAAGCGGTTGTGGCCGGGCCGAGCAGCGTTTTAGCTGTTACGACGACAGCGTTATTGCTGCGTACGGCGAGAGGACGGCGGAGACTGCCTTACATGGGAATGTTAATGCGTTAATTATTGTGAACGATGGCGCTGCAGGCGCTGCGCAGGGAAAGCAGCCCTGCTGCGCTGCGAGGCGGGGAGCAGCCTGGGCCGAGGGCAGCGGCGCCGGGAGCCCTGCCTCCCTGCCTGCCGCCTGTGGGCGTGTGAATAGCCCCGGGGCCGGGTGGGTGAGACGGGCGCTGCAGTGATACCCCCTGCAGAGGGGCAGCGGATGGAGAGTGCGCAGAGAGCACATGGAGAGCCATGGACTTCTTCCCTGGGAGGGTGCCAAGAGCCCCGGCACAGGCTGCCCAGGGAGGCTGTGGAGGCTCCTTCTCTGGAGGTGCTCACAACCCACCTGGGTGCCGCCCTGTGCCCCGTGCTCTGGGTGTCCCTGCTGGAGCAGGGGTTGGACTAGGTGATCTCTAGGGGTCCCTTCCAGCCTCAGCCATTCTGTGACTCTGTCACTTGCACTGCGAGAGGCAGCGATGGTGGCTTGCTGGGGACGCCCTGTGCCCTGCCTGACGTGCAGCCAGTGAGGGGGGAGTGCGGGCGCTTTCCGAGGCAGCCGTGCAGCCTGTGTTGGAAAGTGTGATCTACAGGAACGGGCTGGGAGATGCGTTTGAAACGGCCAAGGCCGCACGGGCATCCCTCCAAGGAGGCCCTGCAGCCACGAGCGTGCTGGCGTTTCTCTTTATGGCAAAGGGCAGAAGAGACAGGAAGCAGAAATCCTTCTGCCCAAATGGGGTTGGTCTTGCGGGAGGAATTTCCACCTGATCCCTGAGTGCCCTGCAGTGCCCAGGGTATATAGGGTATGTAGCCTGCTTAGGAGGCTTCTCCGGCTGTTTGAGCAGGCAAGATAATCCCCCTCATTGCTACTTCTAATGGTCTTTTTGCGCAGATGCCACCTTATTTCTTTATGAAAAGATGAAGCACATTTTACTAAATTTTGTGCTCTTGCAGCTTCCCAGAAAGGCCTGTTCTAATATAGCAGACGAGGATAAGCAATGACCTCATAGCCAGAAAAAAGCTCTGTTTTGTATTTATCAAATATACCCGCTGTGTGCTTGCTGTGAGTTGGGTATATATGTCGTGCATTCTGCCAGACATTTCAGTGGAAAAGCTGGGTGATAATGGGCAGAAAAGGCCTCCACAGAAGGGACGTCCCCGAGGTGGTTGCAAAGGGCCGGCCGAGGCAGGAGGGAGCGCGGGACGAAGCGCCGGGGCCGAGGCGACGAGAGCCCCAGCAGCCAGTGGGCACTAACAGGTACCCGTCCACAGCGCCCGTCCCATGCCCTGCCCAGCTCTCCGCAGCAGGGAATCATTCCCGTGCCTGGAGATAAAGCAGCGCGAGTGCCAGAAATCCGTGGACGAGCCGGCGGGGCCAAGCCCTCCTGCGATGCTGCTGCCTTCTGGTGGCGGCCTCCCCGCTCCGCCACGGGGCCTGCGCAGCCCTAGGGAGGGGCAAGCAGCCAAGCGCGGTGCCTCCATGGGCCCAGAGCCCCGGAGCAGCCCCCGGCTCCGGCCCCTCGGGCACGGACAGCAGTCGCGGCTCAGGGCGGCCGACGGCCCCGCGTGGCTTTTCCCAAAAGGGAGCCAAATGTGCCGTGCAGCCTCCAGCACGTCCTGTGACATGAGCTCGGTACAGAGTGGTGCGCTCAGCCTGCCAGAAATAGTACATCTCCTAAAGAATGGGCTTTTTTTTTTCCCTCTTTTTTTCTATCCCCCACCGACATTAAGACAAGAGATTTTCCTGCTGCGGATTGTGCTGGACTTTGTTACTTAATTAAAAACTAGTGTGGTCTCACTGGAGCAGTTCTGCCTGTTCAGAGCATTTTGGTGCGTATGCTGCAGCGTCCTTTCAAAATGAAATCTTAATTTTTGATGTACGAGCCATTCCCTCGGATGCCTGGCACGGGCATGGATAGTCATCACCAGGCCTCGTTGAAGGCCTCCCTTGCCTCCCTGCCTGAAATGATTTTATTTTAGGGACTCAGGCCTTGCCTTTCCTTTCCCTCTCTTACATGTGCCCGTGTTCCCTTGGTCAGGTGGCTCTGGGACATTTGATGCAGGGGGTGACCTGCCATCTTCTCGTTGCAGAAAATACTTGCTAGAGATGTTGGAGTTTGCCCAGCTCTATCCGTGTGTCTTCAGGCGACGCCGAGGGCCGTGTGTAAGCTCTGGCTCTCTGCTCTTAACACAGGTCCCTCTCACTGGGCTGTCCCTGCTCGTGCATTTGGGGTGCTGGGCGCGTTCCCGAAGCCGCCCTCGTGCCCTGGTGCCTGCCCCTCATCGCTGCCCCTTGTGCTCAGGGCCCTTAGGTGCTGCCCAGGGCATCGCTGTGGCCGCGGGGTGTCCTACAGTCACCATGGGGCTGTAGCTCCAAAGGCAGCCTTAGTGCTCCGCTGTGTTCCACACAGTTGGGTGTGAGTGCAGGAAATGCTAAAAAAGGGGAAGATTTGAGTCGTGGAGCCTGTAAAGAGATCCGGAGGCTTGCGGGCAAGGGCGCCGTTAATGCGATTAGAGATTACTTAGGCCTGTAGCGAGCTGGGTGTTGAGCAGTTTAGCCCCGAGTCGCTAGTGCTGCAGAAATAAGCCTGAATATATGTAAATCCCACGGAAAGCTAATACCATTTTGGCTGCTCCGATGGATTAGCAACCTGCTCAATTAGCAGCGTGTGCGGCTAATGATATTAGCAGTGAGTCCCTCAGATGGGGCCATAGGGTGCACACAGATTGGAACCTCCTTTTCCTGCCTTCAAGGAATTGCCAGGGCCGCCCAAACATGTGCCTGCTTCCTATAACCTTGAATCTCTCCCTTTGCCCATTCCGTTCGTGGTTTCTGCTTCCAACTGAGAAGCAAAGGCCTCGTCCACTTTTTTTTCCCTGGTGCTGCTCTTTCCCTGTGACACAGCAACATTTATTTGTAGGGTTGGGGAAGGAAGAGAGAAACTTGGCTAATGAGGTTATCCCAAAGATCTTTTTATCGGAGCGTGTTTTGGCTGAGTATGTGCGTATGTTTTATGTGCCTGTTTAGACAGAGCAAGAGTTGGGGGCAGAGTTGCAAAGGCTTCTAAAACAGAAGCGCAGCGATAACGGTGTTTCCCTCAAGTCGAAACGCTCCGGAGGAAGCATTTCCTTCAGCACAGCCTGGTTTTGGCGTGGATGGAGGGGAAGAGACCCTCCCGAGGAGATGCGGAGGCACAAGTGAGCGCGGCCGAGTTTCCCTGCGCAGGTACCACACGCCCCAGGGTGTCCCAGGAACTGTGAGTACTGCCGGGGGGCAGCAGTGGGCTCCAAGGAGCACCAAAGGGCTGTCGGAGAGGGGCCCGCGCGAGTGGCTGCGGGGTCGTGCCCGCCTTCCCTTGCCACGAGGAGGGACTCGCTCCTCGGCCGAAGGAGAAGAGGGCTGCGGAAGGGAGCTGCCCTTCAAGCCCTGCCATCTCTCCCTCCTCCCTGCCAGGGTTCAGGGCCCTTCTGTCACTAAGGCCACGGGGGAGTTTCCAGCTCCCTAAGATGCTTTAAGCCACCGCTGGCCCTGAATCACCCAGAAGGAGCCCTGCCCCAGCACCCCTACGTAGTCTGAGGCTTCAGCACAAATGGTGGGATAGTGATAGCAGGCCAAGAAGCTGCCTGCAAAGTCCAGGGCTCGTGAGACCCCACTGCGCTTGGAGCTGAGGGAAGGAGGGACCCGGTGCTGCTGCCACGTTGCTACTCCCCTGCCGAAATGGGGCACCCGGGAACAGCACCCATGCAGCCGAGGAGCAGAGGCCTCAGCCGCAGCATAGAGGTGGCACCTGCTCATTTTAATTAACCTCCTCGCAGGTCCCTCCGACCATGGTGTGTACGGGGTGTTTTTGATTGTTGTTGTAGATGATGATGAGTTTTTAATGAGCTGAAATGTTCATTAGTCGCCCGTCCAGCACATGAGGCAATTATTTCCATTCATTCTCGAGCTAAGTTGCTTTTTAGGAGAGCTTGGCAAGCATCCTTTAGCCAAGGATCCAAGGGCATCGTCCTCTCTCAGCCACACAGCTTCTCATTAATATTTGAAAAGATTTAGTGTAAAATTTAGGGTTGGAGTGTAGTGTTTTATGCAGTTATTTCGAAGTTCACAGATTCTTGGGGTTTTCAGGCATGCACACCTTCCCTGACCCGCTGCATAATGCGGGCCCTATTTGTTTAAAGTTTCAATTTGTTTTCCTGAGCAAACCTGCCTATATTCTATGCAGTTTGGTATAGAGGACCGGTGAGTGAAAGGGCTGAAAACCATAAATATTCTCTCTGATCACCTGGTACTCTGGAAGGCACTCCCCAACGAGGAGCAGCCCGAAGCTTGGGCAGATCCAGGGACATGAGGAATAACACGGAGCAAGTAGCTCCACGCTGGGGAGAAGCTGCTTTGGGGAACCCGATTTCCATTCGGGTTGCAAGGAAATGTTCCTTCCATCTGCATCACCTTGATTGTAGAAACAGGAAAGCAAGAAAAAGGAGGAGAAAGGCTTCTGTAGGAGAGCACGGTGTAAATATATGTAAGGAGCAGCCACATCCAAGTGACAAGCAGCTGTCCCTTCTTAAAGGGCAAAAAAAAAGATGCAGCACCCGAGAAGCTTCATAGCTGAATAAGTGTCTTTGCTGTATTACAGCGTAATGATTCATGGGATGCAGGGGGAAAATATACTCCCTGCCATCCCCGTCGCGTGATTGAGGATGTGTTGAGTGTCTCGAGAGAGAGCTTTGTGCCCCGGCCTCTCTGTTTTAAACAAAGATAAAGCGGGCAGCGGCGGGGCTGTCAGGGGGAGCGGCGGCCGCCGTGGCAGCCGCCCGTGGGCGCGCGCAGCCCGTCGCGCGGCCCCGCCGCCGCCGCCAGGCTGCAGGTGATGAGCGGGGCCCAGCGCTGCGCCCCGCTCCGATAAAAACGAATAAATACGCTGGGCGCCAGTGATGGGAGCTGCGGGCAGGGGCTGGGAGGGGACAGCGACACATGTTTTTGCCAGGCTCCGTTTTCTGAGAATGGAGCAGCTCATAAGGAAAATAAACTCTCTTTTTTTTAGCTTTCCTTCCAGATGTTGCTCAGCTGGACGCTGAGCCCCATCCGCAGGCCGTGCTTGGGAGCCTGCTCTGCAGCCGCCTGGGGCAGCAGCAGCCGAGCGAGCGGGGAGCTCTGCTAGCGGCACATCCACAGGTCACTGAACCGAGGGGCAGCTTCAGGTCCCCGCCAGTACGAAACCCAGCAGAGAACTGAGGCCCCTCATGACATGTTTTCTTGCCAGCTGCTCCCCAGGGCGCAGGTGGCCCAGGTAACCGGCTGCTGCCTCACAGGGTTGTGTCTCATCCCTACGCACTTCCTTTGGCTCCTCACCCCATTTCCAAAGGGACAGTAGCAGTTTTTGGGGCACACGCCTGCTTACGCCCAAAGGTGCTACTGCCTCTCTAGAGGTTCCTTCCAAAGGAGGAGCAAACACTTCTCCATCAAACTGAATTCCTAAGAAGGAATTTTGTAACAGGAAGTTACAAAAATGGGTGCTCTGCAGTAGCAAAAGAAATGAAAGGGAGATTTTCTGCGTTGTACAAAGGTTTTATGTTACACATACTTGGAGATATTCATTTGACTCATCACTTCGCTGTTTCAGTTTGTGGTGATGTAACTTAGTTTTCCATCAATAAGGGCCTTTTCTTGGTCCTGCTGTTAAAATACCCATCATTAAGTTCTCTTTCTGTCGATATTGTAAGAGATATTGTAATCATCATTATTTCTGATTACATCAACTATCTTTATCTGGCTGTAAGGTCACAGTGTTTTCTTCAGCCCTTCTAATGTACTTCTCTGTAACAATCTCTTTATTAAACGTGGGATTTCCTAGCTGTAATACAAGTATCAGACTTCTATTAACACAGGAAAGAGAAAACACTGACGCTGTGGAAAAGGACTGGTAACACAAGAGTTGTTTTAGGGAAAACATGAGGAATACAACTCTGAAAACCTGGACCTCAAATTCTGCATTCCTTATAGGAATGTTTTACTCCTTACTGCCTGCGCCTGTTTGAACAGGGTTTGGTCATGAGTAGGGGTGAAGGACCAGAGGGTGCTAGGAGTCCTTGTGTTTGTGCACAGTCCTTAGAGCATCCATTTTGGCTATGCTGAAAAGTCAGCATAGGTGTTTGCACCCCAAGTGGCTGTTTGGGCTCCATTTGTAGTCAGTTTGTTTACGAAATCATTTGTTTTTTCTCCAGGGGAAGTTTATCTGGTACAAGGAGATATCAGCGTTCTCCTTACTCGCTGAAGGGCAACTCCACACAGTAAAATGCTCCGTGATGCCCTTTAGGAACCTCCTACGGAATGAAGCCAGGGTAGTTTACACTACCAAATTACTCAGAGCCTTGATGATATTTTTATCATTCTTATTACATAGTATGTCAAGTAGTGGGGCACAAGTAAAGGAATGAGGTTTTTATCCCTCTGAAATGGCATGCTTTCAGACCTGGAAATAACAAAATGGAAAAGAACAGCACTTAGCTAAATTACATTCTTATGGGAGCTTTATCAAACAGCTATCAATATAGCCAAACTACATCTGCTGCAGCCCTGGCCTGTCTCCTGGTGCTTGGCCTTGGCCAGAGCTGCACAGAGGGCTTGGGGAAGTCCTCACAAGAAGCAGCTTAAGGGCAGACGTGGAGGAAGCAGCGAAGGAGCAGGGGACTTTCTCCAGACCCTTCAGGTCTGTTGTATGGCTGGTTTTAAATAAAAGTTTTGGAGAGAGCCTTTCCTTTAGTGCAGAGCACACCCAGACAGCTTTTCTTTTAAGAGTTTTGATAGGCAAGAAGATAGGGCAGCTTTTCCAAGCACTCCCCTGTTAGATTTGAGCCTGCAGGCAGAGCAGCCGGTGCTCACTCAGCACGCACTTGTCTTCCCCAGTCCCACTACGTTAGCAGCACCCAGGTAGCACCTTGGGTGAGATCCTTCTCTTCCTTCTCCCACAAAGTAATTTAGCTCTTAGGGGAGTCCTGTTTATTTCTTTATTTATCTGTTTATTTTCCTTCTGTTCTTTCCTGCCTCCTGACTTAAGTCACTGCTCTGTCTATGAGTTTGTTCCCGCATCCCGGATGGAGTAGCAGCCAAGGACAATTTGTTACTGTGGAGCCCGCAATGCCTCTTAGTTGTGGTTCCTAAGGACCCACGTTGTCATTTACACCTCGGTGGCGGTCCCCTCCTTGTTCCCTGCCAGAGCAAAGGGCCCTTTGCCCCCTCCCAACGTCAGCCTCGCGGGCTGAGAGCGGCCCGCAGCTCCCCGAGCTGTTAGCTGCTCCCCAGCCCTGTGAGGAAAGGAAAGAGAAACATTCCCCGCTTGTTACGTGGAGTCAGCGCGGCCGCCTGCCAGGGAAACCTTGCCGCTTCAGACAGGGCCCTCCCTGGTGCCTCCGGTTTGTTTAAAGAACCCCCGCCATGGGGCTCTTGCTGTCTTTTCTAGAAGGAGACCGAGGCATCCAAGAAGTTGCTTTTGTGGGTGCTTTCCTAAACAGAGCGAGGTTTTTGCTGCCTTGAAAGTCCCTGGAGTTTTGCCTTCGGTGGCATCAAGTTTCATGCCCTGAACTTTTAGCTAAGCGCTTTTTCCCGTGCTGTGTACATAAGGGGGGTGAGAGGAGGGCGACGGGGCAAAGCACAGCACCAAGGCAGCACGTAATGGCCACGGAGTCCTTGCTCAAGAAACGGCCCACGTCTGCGATTGCTCAGTCAGGGTGTTGGCTTTGGAGCTTGGTGTGGTGAGCTGAAAAGGCAGAGCCCTCCTTTCCTTGCTGGGGGCACTCAAGGCTGTCAGGGTAAAGCTGTTTTCTGCATCCCACAGATGTCTCCCCTTTCCCTGGAGACTGGGCAATGGGGTGGGCAGCCCAGCCTGTCTCCTGCTTCTCCTCCTCCCCTCAGGCAGCCAGACTGGACTTCCCTGATCCTGCAGTTCAGTTCGGTGGTAACGGGCTGTGCCTATGTCCGTGGGTGGACAGACCCCTTTGGAGGAGGGCCGTATTTTCAAAGAGTCTCTGTCTCAAGGAGCCCCAGGGCAGGAGCCAAGTTGGTTCTGCAGCCATGGCAGAAGGTAACGTTGAGAGGCACCATCAGTCCTGCTGAGGAGGAGGCATTTTTACTAACAGGGGCCTCTCTGGCCCCATCAGCGTGCAGAAAGACTGATCAGTGTGATGGAAATCAGGCCTGGTGTGTAGTGCTGTGAGGCTGGTCGCCCGCAGGGAACCGCTGTGAGACTTGGGGGTCTGGAAATGGGTCTCAGCGGGAGCTTCCCCATCCCTTCCCTTGGTTTGTCAACAGCTGGTGCCTCATGAGCTTTTATACGGCCCAGACACAGCGAGGAAGGGAGCTACGAATGGCTGGGGGCGTCCTGCGTAGTCATCCCTGCTGCAAAAACGTCCTGAACGGAACAAACGGAGGAAGCTCTGCATTCATTTAGCATCTGGTGCTGAAAAGAGGCAACATGGCTCTGCATTCATTCTCTCTGTTCTGTCTTCCTGAAGCCCACGCTGAGCCCTAAATCTGGCCACATCCGTGGCCGTGGTGAGGCAGCAGGACCCCGCAGCGCGTGTCGGAGCCCCCTTGCCAGGGCAGCCCCCTTGTTAGGGTCGGGCAGAAGGGAGTCGCCGCAGCGGGAGCGCGCTCCTCTCCAGGCCTGCCTCGCCGTGCTGCCTTTGCCAGGCTCTGCCACGGCGTGTCCCACAGAGCCGGGGTTGCTTAGGGCTGCTTTTGTGTGCGATTGCTCCTGCGTCTTGACCGATAGCATCTTTCTGGCGTGATGAGCGTTGGCCAGCAGCAGCAGCCAGAGGACAGCGTCAGGCAGCAGCGTGCACAAGCTGTTCCCTGCTCTCGCGTGGTGTGTTTATGTCCTTCTCGTGGCAGAGTAAGGCCAGCTCCTCCATTCAGCCATCACAGAGATGCTCTCTATGCTCGTGTTGCATGGAGCCAAGTGGCAGAGTCTGCTCCTGTCACAGGTTGAAAAGCTGTTGAATACGGGGGGGCACCCTGAGGCAGTGGCCTCCTTGCCCGCCCAGCAAGCGCCCCAGGGCTTCCCGATACCGAGTGTGCTTGCTTGCTCTGGATCACTGCCCTTGAACGCCCCTTTGGTGGAAATGGTCAGCCCTGCTTGAGAAGGTCACTCTCACTTGCTCCTGACTCGTTTGTGTTTTAGTGCTGTGTGTTAATGTGCTGGACACTAGGGCAGCTCAGTGCTTGCAAAGGACACTCTCCTCCCGTCACTTGTGAGCACAGCAATCCCAATTCCTTAGGTTGAGAGAATCCCAGGAACATTTTAGTGTAGAAGCATTTTAGCTCGGCCAATGGATGGTGCATAACAGCCAAGTAGGTAGAGCAACTGTACACGGATAATTCCCAAATGGGACCCGAGCAAATGGTTCCCAGCAAAAGCCTGCGTGCGCCTTGGCCAGCACGTTGTAACCTAGCTGCCTTCCCGGTGTTTCCACTGACCCCGATTTCTGCTGATACTGGGGCCATCTGGACCTCCATCCAGCCTCTCTTCATCTTCTGTCTGCCCTTGGGACCTTGATAGTAAGAAGAGAACAGACAGGTACTGGGCAAAGAGCAGCGTGGGGGAGAAACCCCTTAATCGTGAGGCTTCAAAGCAGCTAAGGGCCATATGGGAGCGCTGCAATATATAGCCAGGGATGAGCCTGTTCACCGTGGGCAGCAGGCCCAGGGCCACTTAAAAGCCCTTGGGCTCCTGGAGCGGCTCCTCGGGAAGCTCCTGGAGCAGCTCCTCGGGAAGCGCTGCGGAGCCGGAGCGGAGCGCCGCGTTGCAAGGCCTAATGCTTAACATGGAGAAACATAAATACGCTGCAAAATGTTTCACACAAATGGCTGTTGCCATGAAGCTGGAGCGGCGCAGGGCCTTCATGCATCTTGGAAATGTTTTGACGTCCAGCCCCGAGCAGGATTTGGGAAGATTCTTCTGCTCTAAAAAGTACCCATAATTTTTGCTTAATTTCTACATGTTTTCGCCCCCCTTTAATTGTAACTCAGCAAAGTGAAGGGAGTAATCTCAGATAAAAGTAGAAACAGCAAGATTAAAGTGCACTCCTGTTTATTTTTAAGGGCAGCAGGTTAATATGAGAGCTCTATTGTTGATGTCGGCGTCACAAGCCAAAGATAAACACCACTTTTCTGCACTTACATCACATTTTCAGGGCATTTTTCTTCATTAATGAGTATTCCCGCCTATGAAGGGAAAGCATGACATTATCATAAGCTTATTGGCTACCAATCTTAGCCATTTTTTGACTGGCTTATAGAATATTCACTCTGTTTTGTCATGATCCTTGAGTATCTTTCAGGGCCATTTTTATTTTCAATTATTTAAACGTTTTTTTTTTTTAGTGGAGATTTTTTTTTCAAACAAAAAATTACTTTTTGGATGTATAGTTACTCGTGTTATATCATTATTATCATCTCAGGTAAGACATTTGAAGTATAATGCTCCACATTTCTTGTGGGTAACTTTATCTTCTGATAATGCATTATTATAGACCTGTGGCTTATGTAATCTGTTCAGAAATCTATTTATTATTGGACAAATTACTTGTTTTGGACACAGATTACCAGGAATAAAATACAGTATGATGCTCATATGTGATGCTGACGGCCGGAGGTGTAGGTTGGCACCCTGGAAAGGTGGATTTCTGATGACTAGGCTTTCATGGCATTGACTCTCTTGGTGTCCAGCCAGTTACTCAGTGTATTTCACCTGTTACTCAGAGTATCTCACCTGAGATACAGAGGTCTCTCAGGTGTTAGTTGGCTGCCATTGGAGTAGGAGCTATTTGAATAATGCAGAAAGAGAGAGGGAGGTGGCTGTGGGGAGTCACCTTGTGGGGACTGCACCTTGCAGTCACCTGGCCTGGCCTTCAGCCAGAAATACTCATTTGCACCAAGTGTTTGCCCTCATCATCCATTTGCGTGACCGTTTTTTCAGCCATCCCACAGTGGTTTAACTTCCTAAGTGAAAGTTTGGCTTCTTCACATTTTTCTGTCCACCCACTCGCTCAGCTTTGAACATCTCCCTCTTCCTGGGGAAAAAAAAAAAAAAAAGAGTCTGAAGCCTTTGATCTTCCAGCTTCTTTCTGCAGGACAGCAGGCATCCCACTGGATCTGCGTGCCGGGATGTGAGGAGCAATTCCCTTCTTCCTACGTGTGCTTGGGAAGGCAAGCAGCGCCATGACATCGGGCTCTCGCTGTGCAGATGCTCTGGGGACAAAATCCCAAATGCTTTTTGGCCATCACCTCAGCAGGCTGGTGTCTGAAATACTGCTGAGCTTTGTTGTGTAAAAGCGGGAGAAGTTGGAGCCCAAGAAAATGTAGACATCAGCCTATCTTTAGTTTATAACCCATAAGTAAAGGGCTCACTCTTGAGTCCTTAGGCCGTGCTTTTCTCTCTTCTTGAACTGTTCTGAGTCGTTTCATCAGACATCGTCCATAGGGAGGTGCGAGGCCTCATCCTGTGGGAGCCCCTACGTGTCGCTGCCTCCAGGTGCTGGCGGGCACAGGGAACATGATGAAGCTCAGCCCGACCCTCATCGTTGAAGGCAAATCCCTGAATTTGCTGCAGGTGACAGTGGATCATCCAGCTCCCCATGCTCCGCGCTCCCAGCCAAAAGGCAGGCTTGCCCTGAGGAGCTCCAGGCCGCCTTGGACCGAATGCCAGCTTAAAGGAAACGTCTTCGGACAGGTCCTGCAGCCCTGCCTGTCCTCCATGCTCATAACGTGGACCGTGCACCTCCATTCTCCTCTCCACAACCCTGCTTTATTTAATCTCCCTGAGAGCCCCTCTCTGCAGGTGACCCACTTGGCAGAAAGGTCCAAAGAGCAGAGCTGCTCCTTGTAACATTAACTGCAACGCACGCTGCAAAAAATATATACTTAGAGCGTTGCCAAGGTCCAGGGAGATGTCTCAGCTGAAAAGAGCGTGGGGCGCTGGGCATCAAAACAAATTAAAGGGAGTTTCTGCTTGCCTCATCTATGCTTAGTCAGAGGGCAGATATAGTAGATGTAAGTAGAATGATTCTAGGCTAATCAGATTACAATCTAATTTAATCGAGTCGCTCATCTTCAGCACCAAGCTCACGTCTATAAAGAGCAAAGCTTAAACTTGAGCAAAGTCATATTGCTTTGCTCAGGCATAATTTGCAATTATTCAAATAGCCAATACTACAGATAATGAATTCAAAGTTAATCAAATTGTTGTACCAATGAGCTGAGTACTTCATCTTCAATATGAAGTTCACAAGATCATTTATGGCCAGCTGCTTAGAAGAGCAAGCCTCATCTTCATCAGAGTTGTAGTCTAGTTAAGTTTTTGTGATCGGTGTCAAGATGAGGTTTAGATGAAATGAGCCCACAGAAATTGAAGCTGAAAGACAGGCTTTCTGCTCTGTGCAGAAATAGCCCTTTTCAGAGAGGTCTCTGTGTTTCCTCATGTCTCTGAGAAATACAGGCAACCCTTTGCTTTTGTGTAGTACCATTTGACCATTATTCGTGGCAGCCTGGTGTTTCACCAACAGGTAGACGGGTCAGATGGCAGGAACGGGATCCAGTCCCACCCTTGAGCGGGTGGCAGGAGTCATCCCCGCTGGGGTGGAATCCCCTCCGGCTCCTGCATGTGCTGTGCACGGATGGGGACCGAGAGCAACGGGGTCCAGCAGCGACCCAGGCCTGGAGGCTGCCCCACGGAAGGTCCCTTTCTCACATGGGGCTCTGCTGGTGCCCAGGGGGCACCTCGGCCACCCCACGAGACAGGTCCCCGGGCAGGGAGAGCAGGGGCCACGGGGCCCCGGCGGAGCCGGATGATGGATCTGCGGGCGCGAGCGCTCACGTGCTGGGAGCATCTGAGTGGTAACACATGCTCTCCCCATCAAAGGTCTGTATATGAAACTCAGCTGCCGCCGTGACAGAAGATTTGGTGTCGTTAGCGCACACTTCATTAAAATACCAGCTGAAATCCAAGTCTGAAATCCCACAGTTTGTGTTAGTTGATAAAACTCAATTGCCTCTAATTACTGTTAGTACGGCTTTAAAATAATATTTTGTTGTAGGAAAGGGCCTCTTGTGATGAGGAATAGCTGGGCTCCAGAACTGTAAACTTGGGCGCGAGTGTGAGCGTGGGTGTGCGGGAGGGCTGCACGTGAGCCCCCGCACTCACCGCAGCACTGCAAACCCTCAGGAATGCCCCGCTGGAAAAAGGGCAGGATGGAGTTCTTGTTCCTGCAATAATGAAACGCTAAGCAATAGGTGGGTTCATGGCAGGTCTGCTTTGAAACCACGAGGCAGTTCCATGCTCTGGAGAGGACAAGTCAGAAGAGCATGGAGACAAAGATGGAGATGGAGATGGAGATGGAGATGGAGATGGAGAGCATTGCTCACCCAGGGCTCACTTGTGCACTTGATTTTCAGCTTGGAGCTGGGGGGAACCTTGTACTGGCAGTGCCAAAGCAGCAGCTCGTGGGGTCCCCAGGCCCAGGAGCACATGTCTCAAAGGAAAATCTGAATGGTGAATAGTATATGGAATATAGTGTAATATTCAGGGCAACCTGGATATTCCACAGGAAGCCTTGTACCTGGGATTGAGCTTTTATGCAGAGGTAAAACCTGGTTGTAGGTCTGAGTGTGCTGACTGTGTTGTGCAGAATATATGGTCTTGGTTTTACACTAGGACGGAAAGAAGAAAAGCGATCGAGTTCCTCAAGCTTTGTATTTCTAAATCTCCTATTAGTATTGTTTAAAATATTCCTAGAAGTTGTTCACATAAAAATAACATCAATGCGTTTGTATATTGCTTTAGCTACAGGCCTCCATTCATGAGAGACCATTTTAAAAACATCATTGGATACCTTATGAAAGTTTAATAAGACTTTTCTATTGACACAGTAGGAAATCTTTTCAGAAGATTTTGTTTTAAATCAAAACCCCTTGGACCTCTTGCTGAGAAGCTCGAGTGACCCTGAGGTCCTAGCTGGTCTCCACTGGTGGTGGATGCAATTGCAGAGAAAAATGGCAAAATCACTGATGGACAAAAATCTATTTGAAGAGAAGCAGGCAGCCAAACAGCCAGCGAGTGCTTAGGCATTCATCATGTTATTTTTATTCCGTGGATTCTGCTCGGAGCTTCGAGTGAGCCACGGTTGCGTGCGCGAGCCTGAAAATGCCAGCAACCGCCTCAGTTATTCCCTCTAATTCCCTAATAATTGCCTCCTAATGGGGCCTCTGTTAGGAGGCGGCAGGGGTTGCAGAAGGCACCCAAATCCCTCCTGCCTTTTGGGAGCCGCAGCCCCCACGGGACCCCTGTGTGTCCGGCCCCGGCGCCTGGGCAAGGAGGCAGAGCCGAGGCCGGCGCCCAGGCAGCTCGTTGCCTTTAAGCCCTTCTCTTTGCTGCGGGTGACTTTGAGCTGCAGAAGTGTTTCCTGCCGGTCGCTCCTCTGCGCACTTAAATCAAACGGTGTGAGGCGTGGGCTTGTGCTTTATTCCACCCGCCAGGGCAAGCAGAAAAGGCAGTGGGCGTCTTGCTGCTGCTTCCAGTAACCTGGTAGCAAGAACGTGCAGGTCAGCTGTGGCCATCTGGGGCTCATTGATCCTTCTGTCTGCTTTAACACAGAGATCTGAGCGGAGATTTGCTGCCCAAAGCGGGACTGACCACCTAGACGAGACCCGCGCCCGGGAAGATGATTTATCCGACACCTCTGCTCCGTGCTGCGCGCGGCGCCAACCCACACTGAGGTGCTGCCAGCAGCGACCGCCCGGCCCAGGTACTGCCACCTCTCCGCTGTCCCCTCGGGTGTGTTCACGTGTTCACGAGTTGGGTGGAAATGGCTCCCGGGGCTTGGGGATGTGGGCGCTCTCTGGTTCTGTTGAAATGACACACAAGGTCTGCAGAGCTTGAGCATTTCCCCTTGTTGAACACCAACACACAGAGCAACAACAACAGCAACAAAAGAACTTTCCGCGCCTCAAAATGGATGTAATTTGGGGTCAGACAGAGTTTGGGGCAAAGCTTTTTGATCTTCCCCATTCTAATCAAAGCAGTTGGCTCCTGCTCTCAAGTCTTCCATTGTCAGAGTAAGATCAGCAGAATTCATTTGCAGGTCCATTAAGCAAACAAAACCCCCATTCCCTGCTGTCACCTCAGTTCATGCTTTGGCAATTTGGAGAAGCTCTTTTTTCAAAACAACTTCTTCTAGGTTTCGGGACCGCTCTTCCTCCAGCCTGAGCGGGTTTTACGTGTTTATATCAACACCCAGCACAAAATAGCAAAGCGCATACATCCATGTTTTACCATCGCTATCCTTACCACTGAAGCAAAAAAAAAAAAAAGATAAAACTGCATTTTGATATCCTTTAAATCAGTATTGAAACCCTTCCAGGATGTGAAAGTTATTCTGGCATCTCGTTGAAGGTTAACTCTGGCGTTCTGGAAGGATTTCAATAGTAATGAAAAGGACAGTAAAGTGAGTAGAGCTATTTCCGAAGCCTTCCTGAAGGGTAATGCTGGCAGGCTAGGAAGATCTCAACAGCAGGCTAGAGGGCAGCAAAATGATTTCTGAAGTATTCCTGAAGGAGAACTTTAATAATCTAGTAGTATTTAAAATAGTTCCGCCGCGGTGGTAAAACTATATGGCAAACATTCCTGACAGGTAATTCCATGCTTTGAAATAACAAGGTATAAACATCGCAAGTACGAAGCCTGCCGCTTGGAAACTGTCTGTGAGACAGGGAGAGTCACTGTGGAGGCTGCTGCAAAGCCCTGGGGGATAAAAGGTGCCCTTTGTCCCTGTGCTGGGGGACACGGGTGCAGCCCGTAACACACAGCCTCGCGTTGAGAGGCCTCGCATGGGGCCTGGGACCCGCTGCGGCCCTGCCGTGTCCCCCCCGCAGGAGAGCATGAGTCCATAAAATCTTTCTTTTTTGGTATTCGTTCTTTGAGAAGAAAAAGAGAAGTCTCTCTCGGGGGTCTAAAAGTGACAAAACATGTGAATGACTTTCTGCCTGTTCTGGCTGTGCCCAGATGCCTTCTGTGCCCACCCGTTTGCGTTGAGTGCCTTCCGAGCACCAAGGATGATCCATCCTCCTCAGAGCCCTTCACGGAGGAACAAAACAATTTGCAGTTGGTACTGACTGCCTAGAATAACATGTTGATTAATTCTCCTAGCTTGGCCTAATTAGGTACACAGTGATATTGTCCAGTTGGAGATCAGAACTTTAGATGCAGGGGCCACGTTCTGAGCTTTGTCCCCCTGCAGATACGGAGCCTCCTCGGTGCGGAAGGCGAGCGGGAATCTCCCCCGCTGTGTTTCCCCCACGGTCTGCACGCTGCCTGGTTTTGCCTCAGCTGGGAAGACCACAAAGGCAAAGTTCCTTACAAAGACCCACGGCTTAGTCCAGCTGCCTCGGAGAAATAGGCGGGCACGAGCAAATTAGATGGAGACACTGCTGAGCCCACCGAGTGTGCAACTGCGCGCGGTGACCGGGTCAGTGAGGAGCGGCTTGAACGGAGGCAGCTAGAAGGTCCCCCCGGGGAGCCCCCAACGCTCCCCGACACGGTTGGAATGAGGGGCCTGTGCCCAGAGCCGCCAGCAAAGAGCCTGGGTGAATCGTTCGGGCCGGGGGTAGTAGCCAAGGAAATGGAAACCGGCCTGTGGATTTGACGGGGAAGGTGGGAAAGAGAGACGTCTACCTCATAAATGGTTTCTATATATGATATAGTCACATCTCAGACGTGATGGACCCTGTAGTAACTGCTGTCAGGTATGGAGCCTGTTTGAAACGTTTGGCTGTGCTCATGGTGCCCAGAAATGCTGCCCAAGTCGTCTTCACCCTAAAGACAAGTTGGGGAGACGCAGCAGGGCGTCCCCGCGAGGCGCCCCGAGCGGTGCCGCGGCGTGCTCGGGGGGAGCAGGGTTCCCATCCCCACTGCCCACCCGGGGAGCGTTCTGATTTCTCACATGCCGCCCCTGTGGACTTCCTAAGGCTCTTCCAGCAGCCTCTCGTGTTTCAGAAGCTGCTCCTCGCACCTTCAGGCGGGATCCCCATCCGCGTGGCGTGAAGAGACAGGACTCACGGCGGGGTTTTTGGGTGCGTGTCCTTCAAGGAAGGCACCCAGAACGCTGGGGTCAGTGCAGCAGGGGTAACTGTGTTCCTCATCCTCCCTGCTTGGATTAAGGAAGAATAACCTGCTCAAGGGCATAGCTTTGCACACCAGAGTAGCCGCGATTTAATAGGACTGGAAGTGTGGATGCACACGTATTTCCCAAGCCCAGCACGTGGCAATTTGTTATAGTGACTGGAAATTATTATTTTTTAAGTGTTCAGGAGCGTGTCGATATCTTTCACATGAAAATCTACTCTGTAATTATCAGGGAAAGGCGTTTTAGTCCTATTAATCAAAATCCTTACCAAAAGATTCAGTTCACTGAAATTCTGTGATGGAAAAACAGCCTTTAATAAACAAAAAAAAGGGGGGTAAAAGAGAAAAATATCATTAAAACTGTCTGAAATTCAGAAAGCAAGCCCTCCTTGCACAGAAAAAAAAATAACAACTTGAAAATGGTAAAGTTTTTCACAAAATAATTTCCAGTTTTGTCTCTGTTCTGACACGTACTGAGCAAAATACTGACTACTCTGGAACCTTTACCTTATGGACACGGTAGGTATTTATTAGTAAGAGCACATCCTTAATCTGCTGCTCATGTCCCTCTATCCATTTCAACGTCTTTCTAAAAGCAATCTGACTTGATAAAACAGCTAATTTGATTTATCGGGGCCATCTTTCTTTATTAACCAGTTGGCTCCTGGAGGTTGATTTTCCTGCGTTCCCGAATGGAAACGCTGACATGACTTGAAGTACAGGAGCAAAAGCCATTCTGATAATTCAGCTGAACAAATACCGGCCGCCGTTGAGTTATTTTCCCAGGAACTGGATAAACAGCCACTTCCTTCTTAGTGTCTCTTTGCAACATACAAGCCCCATAGCAGCTCATCATCGCTGTGAAATGTTCTTGTTGAGAAAAAATGCAGCATTCCTCGTGTTTGTCCTCCAGCATCTTTGTGGTGCCGTGTTAGCCACGTGAAAACAAAGCGTCCGCGAGCCGCAGCCTGAGCCCCTTCAGCCTGCGGGGGAGCTCAGGCGAGTTCCCAAAGCCTCCGGAGTTTGGGAACGATCCCGGCGTGGCTGTTTCCTTGTGCCCCGGCTTTCGGAGGCCCGGGCGCCCACGGAGGCTGCCTGGGTCCTGGTGTGCCTGTGATGACCCCCTCAGCCCTGCTGGCACCGGCTGCATCTTGTCCAGCTTTCTGCCCCTCCAGGAATTAGGGAGCTGCTTGGGGAGCTGCTTTGGGACTGTGCCCTGGCTGGTGGCGTGGGGGCGTGTGGGGACACGGGGGTGCTGTGGGGCAGGGAAGCTACTGCGATGGGCAGCACCCATCCCGCACCCGCCGCTCCTTCCCTGGCACAGACACCCGAGGCAAAATGAAGCGAATGCAGGACATGCCCAGCTTGGGAAACTGAAAACAGGGTAAGGAAAAAGTCAGAGAAGACCCCTGAGAGGTACCGTGTGTCCCAACTGCTGGCATTTTCCTACCTTGCCCTCCTTGGAGCCCGGAAGGGGGAAGCAGTGGAGTAGGATGTGGGGGGCTGCACTGCCCGAGGCTGCGGGAAGCGGTGCAGGTGCGGGAGCAAGGGAAGAAGGGATGGAATGATCCCCGGGAACGTCCGGAGCCGCGATAGCTGCAGAGACGGAAGCTGTTCCCTCAGCTGAGCGGTAGCCACGTTCCTTAAGGGCGCGGTGGCTCCGTTCTGCCTGTACTGAAAGGGACATTGCCCCAGTGGCGGCCAGAAAGGAGCTGGGCAGCACTGAGCTGCCTTGGGGGCTCTCCCTGACGTGACCCGGCTGTTTCCTGGCTGTGAATATCCACACAGGCAGCGTTTTGCAACGAGCACGAGTGCCACGAGGCCCCACAGTCCTAACCCTGCTGCAGGCGGCCGGCGCGGTGCTGCCTGGAAGGACCACATAGAAACGCTGGGCTCGGGCCAGGCTGCGCGGCCGGAATCGCTCGGCCTCCAGTGCCCCCTCTCCCCCGTGCCTCGGCCTCGCTGCTCCCGGCAGAGCGTCCCGGAGGGCACAGGCCGGAGCGCGGAGGTGGCAGGTCCCAGCCTGGGGCTTTATCCCAGGCCTCCTTTGATTCCGAAGCGGAGCTGCTCGGAGCGGGGCAAGCGCGCGGCGTGAGCGCGAGCGGGGCCCCGCGCGCCGCGCTCGCCGCTTTGATATTGTAATGGTGTTATTTCTCGCCCCGCGGCGCTGCTCTGGGACTCATTAGCCCTAAACCTTAGCCGTGGAAAATGGAAAAGTCAACATGGGCAGTGGCTAATAATGTATTTCTCCTACTGTTATTGTAAGTATGTGAACACGCTCCGCATGTGCTCGGTGCCTGCTCACGTTGCCCCTGCTGAAACACCCTTCTGCAGAGACTCTGTGGAGCACAGGGCCGACCCAACATCCTTATTTCAGATCTTCACGTATTTTCTGCCTGCAAAACGAGGCAGTGCAACTAGGCACATTGCTCTAGGGCTTCTCTTTTTGCCTTTTTTATTTTTTTTCTTAGAAAGAGATAAAATCTGGGTCAGGCTTTGGAGGAGCTGCCTGCTCTGGGTCGGCCGGGCATTTGCCCCGTGCTGGTGGCGCAGCTGGTTGGTAGGGCAGGCGGCAGCCAGCGAGCTGCCGTGCAGATCCCGTGCACGTTCAGAAATGATTCACTAGCTCCTGCACTTCCAATCACATGCCCCTGGCTTAGCCGTCGTTTAATTGCGGGTTATTTATCTATAGATATATATATTTTAATCCTCTAGACTGAAATACTTGTGGATAGATTGACTGCGAGCTGATTTATGATCCTTTTTGCACCGGAGAGGTAATTTTATGCATATAACTTCTTTCACAATTACCACCACAATGATTTCAAAGGATTTTGCTGCTTGTGGGAGGCCGTCAATAAGTGCCACTTGCATATTCATCCATTTCAATCTGAGATTTTTAAAGACCTGGGGGAATAGAACAGAACCACTGAAAATTAATTTTTTTCAGCAAGTTTGCTTTTTCTTTTCTTTCTTTTCTTTTTCCTTTCTGGGTAGCCATGCTTCAGTGAAAGCTTTTTAAAAAGGAAAGTATTCCAAAATTCACAAACGCCGAAAGCTTAAAGATTTCCCCCAAAAGGTAGCAATTCTTTCCGGTATCCTTTTTCATTCGTTTGAATGTAAATCTTGCATCTGGGCCTTTGTAGACATTTCTTTCCTATTAAATATGCACTATTCCCAAGTGGCTGAAACTGCTCGGAAAATGAGTTTGTTCTTTGACTAGAAAATCAGCTTTCCCAGTTTCTTGGATTATTTATTTAAAAGAACTGTGCTTTTAAAATTGCTAGTTTAGAGCCCTTGCTTGGGACGCTCTTAAGGCCCCCGAGCAGCTGAGAGGGTCGAGTTTTCCCTCCGTCCCCATCTCTGCCATCCCAAGCTCCCCAAAAGCAAGCAGAGAAGCTGGACGGGAAGGGAGCAGCTGACGTTTGCTGCTGGATTTGCAGATTCCTGTCACCAAACCGCAAGGAAACGAGCAGGTTTTCCACAAATGGCATCGCGAGGAACCTGGAGATACCAAATATCTTGGAAATCAAGGCTCCGGGAGCATCGCGGAGGGGCTGTCCGTGGCGTGGGGTGATGTGCCCCGCTGGGAGAGGTTGGGGTGGCTGCACTGATCAGTGCTCCCCGGGCTCAGGCTGACAGCCCCAGACCTTGTTGGCTTGGCCAGGCTCCCAGCTCCGTGGGGCCGTGTGGGTGACGCGTCCATGGGAGGCCGTGGGGCAGAGCCCCGGCTGCCTCTGTGGAAGCGGGTGCCTTCTTGGATGGGCACATCCATTCCACACCCAACCACAGCAAGCAGTGCCCACACATCAGCTATCCGTGAAACGCATCCTGATGTGGGAGCATTCCTGCCTTTGGGAAGCCGGGGTGTCCATGTCTGTGTGCAAACGCCCCAGCCCTTAGGGCTGAGCGCTAGAAGCGGCCCAAGACTTTGGGGGGAATCCTTGTTCTGGCGTTGGAGACGCTGCTGCAGTCGCAGCCTGAACACGAGGCTGATTGGAAAAAAATGCACTTCCAAAATTCCTTTTTAATTTGTCATAAATCCATTTTGGAATTTCCCGAGGCCAGCACCAGATGGCCTGGGGCATGTGCTCATCCATATTTCAAAACAGGAAAACCTTCCTCCGATTCTGCAAGCTCCTTGCTTTTCATGGGGATGATTTCTGTTGAGCAAGGCAAACTCCGGTTAATTAGGCCAAATAAGCTGATGCAGGGAGAGGCAGAGCTGCAGAGGCTGCAGGACTGAAATCCATCCCGACACCCCGTTGACAGGTGCCCTCCTAACTTGCTCTTTATTTGCTGGGGAGGGGAGCTGGCCACAGAAGCCCATAGAAGTGCATTTGCTTTTTGTTGGTGGTGTTGCAATAAATGCAGCGGTATAAAAGGTATGAAATAACCCCTCTGGAAGCAGCTCCGGAGGGGCACGGTGGGAGAGGCCAGGATCACCCCAATAACCAGACCGATGGTCCGTCTTCTGGGGCGTTTGCAGGTTGCTGGAGGCAGAAGCGGATGCCAAGGGCAGCTGTGCGGAGCGCCCGGTTCCTAGAGGAGGATTTTGCCCCCGGCTGCTGCAGCGTCTGGGAAGTGGCCACCTCCGAGGTACCCTCGGGGACCCAGCTCAGACAGCAGATTTCCCCCAGCGTCGTCTTAGGCAAGCCGGGCTCCCAGAATCGCAGAATGGGCAAAGCTGGGGGAGAGAAGAGCCATCGCTTTCACCTGCGCCGTTTCTCGTGCCGTCACACACAGCAGTGTGGACTTACTTTGCCCTCCATCAGGGGTCTGTCCATAGGGGTGTCCCTATAGGCAACCATGTGCTCCCCGGCCCCCCAGGCCTTTTCAGGAGTGGGAGTGGGGCTGAGTTTGGCCGGAGCCGGAGCATCGCCTTGGCACGTCTTTCCCGCGCCCTCGCTGCCAGCCTTGATCGTTCCGAGCGCGAGCCGATTCCATCGAGAAATTCCATGACTGACAACACGCGTGTCAAACTCGAGGCTTCCCAGCTCCTGATTGAGTTATTGATCTGCCTTCAGAGAGCATGACCTGGGTTTGTGGCTCCGCACTGCTCGGGGAAACACATCTTAATCGGAGAAGAGTCCTACCTGGTTTCGAGAAATAAACGTGAGTTAGCTCAAGCTTAGCGTAGCATTTGGTAGTGCTTTGCAAAAGAGGAGAAAATAAAAGGTACGTCCCATTCCAGTCCTCTTGGAGCACAGTAAGTGCAGCGCCCTGGGTGTGCCCTCAGTCGACGCTGAGGGAGGCCCAAAATCAGCCCAGTTTGCGTGGCACGTTTTGGCAGTACGCTTGCTCCTGGCTGCTGGCTGCCAGAGGGAAAGAAATGAAAAGCCCGAGGTTCCTGAGGTTCTGCCTGGACTGCCCAGAGCCGGCCGAGGTGAGCGGGTTTGCTCTTGTGCCTAGATAGCTCTGTCAGCAAGCGGTGGCTTAGCTTTGTGTTCCAGAGCAGGAGTCTTCCAGAGACCTATTCGGAGGCTAGTTTTTGCTTATTTGTTTTGCAAAATACAGGCTCCTTCTCTCACAGGGGTAAAAGCTGAAGATAAATCAGATGGGGACAAAATCTTCCTGAGTGGACCTGGCTAAATCTGCAGCATTTGCCGGATGCATCGAGAGAATGGCAGCAACTGAATGTGTCTGCTTAAAACAATAAGGGCTTTTTTGTTATGGTGCTTCTCAGGGGGAGGTTTTCGAGCCCTTTGGAAAGGTCCCCCTTGGCTTTGCCCCAGGGTCCCCCTTGGCTTTGCCCCCTGCTCCCGGAGCGGCGGCCGCAAGGGTTGTGCTGCCCGCAGGCGCCTCCTGGGTAACGAAGCTCTCCCTTTGTCATGGCTGTGGCCTTGGCTCTTTGAGTCTTCCCATCAGAGCGGAAGTTGCTTTCCAGGAAATGTCACCGTGCCCATTTGGCCGGACATGAGCCAGGGCAGCCGCAGGGCCCGGTGCTGCCAGCGGAGGGGAGCTGCAGCCCCACGGAGGCTCCAGGACGTGGCCCTTCGAGCCGCCCCCTCCGCGGCTTCCGTGTGCCCCTGCGCATGGATGGACCTCGGGCCAAGTTATCCTTTGGATGGGAAACAATTACCCTAAAACAGTTAGCCCGAGCAGTGCGGACACACGAATTTATCTTCTCTCTCTCCCTGCTGCTGCAGAACATCTATCTTCCATGACCTCTTGATTACTGAAGCCTTCAAAAGATATTCCGTGGTCTGTGACACTGCGCTCGGTGCAGGGCTGAGCATTAAATATCACCCTCCATGATTAATTGGAAGTTAATTAAATCCATCACTGAAACAATGAGAAGGCAATGATCTATGTAATCATTGAAATAGTAAATGAAATGATGTAAGGGCCCTTCGTTGCTCTTATTGACAGTGATGGAGAGGTGCCCGCGCGGCGCCGCTCAGCTGCGCTCCGTGCCTGAGCGCGCGGCGCCCACGGGGAAGCAGAGCTGCTACTGCTGCTGCTGCTGCTGCTGCTGCTGCTGCTGCCGCCACCGCTGCCACTCGCGTTGCCTCCTCCGGGCGCTCTCCCAAACGCCCCCGCGGTGGCTCTGCTGCCCGGGCTGCTCCGTGCAGGGCCTCATGCGGTACCACCGATGGGCTGCATTTTCACCTTGCAAAATGTTAAATTTACCTTCATTTTTGGCTCTCTAGAGTTTTGGTGGCCCCGAAAGCAGTGCTGTGTATGCTGCCCTCACAAGGGATACTGAGCACGTGGTGATTTTCTTCCTGTTTCTGGTAGATTGGCAGAAGGGTTGAAGGGAGGAGAATCCTAAAATACAGGAAAGGAGGACTGGAAAAGTTGCCCCTTCCAGACCTCATAGTCAGGACGTGATTAATTTCTCCCAGTGTATTTTGGGGAAGAATACACTGATTTACTGATTTACCTCTCTCTTAAATGAAATAGTGACCGATTTTGTCTTTGGGAAGCGCCTGGACCAAGGCAGATCCATCAAACTTTGTGTTCCTCGCCCTCCCAGCTCCGCATCTCCCAGCTCCGCTCTTCTTTCCGTACAGATGACCAGAGACAACGGTGGATTTGTTTAATTAGATGGAAGCTAAACCTGCCAGTAAGCCATAGTTACTGAGTAAGCAGGAGGGAGCCGTTATTTATCACGCCGGCTCCGAGAGAGCCCTTTCCCTGCGGCCTCTTCCCTAGCAGCAATAAATTAGTAACCTCACAATATCCTGTTAACCGACTGAGGTGCCGGGCACCCGGTCAAACCGCTGTGGTCAATAGATAGTACCCCTGTGTTTTATCTCTGGCCTTCTTCAACCAACGGAGGAACTATTCCAAAGGCGAGCAAAAGGAAATGGCCTGTCCCAGGAATATGTGCAATAGCTGGTGCTTGCCAGGCAAAATCACACAATCCTAGTCTTTTTTTAATTCCCTCTGTAGCCGATATGGGGGAGCAGAGTTAGGTTTTTAGGTTACAAGCCACCTTTATTAGCCTGTGTGCTGCCAGGAGCCCAGCAGGCCGGGCTCAGCAGTGGCTCCAGATGGGAGCCCCATCTACTGCCTAGGGAAGAGCAGCCCGGGTGCCCCCTTCTCCTTTCTCTCCGAACTGCACCCCGATCCCTCCGATAACCCCCGGCGAAGCCAGCACCCGAATTCCCGGGCCGCTAAAAAAATGCTTTAATTTTCAAGGTCAGATTCCCACCATCTATTATGTATCGAGCTCCGGGAGCTTGCTCAGCAGCGCCCGGCTCGGAGACACAGGCTCGCTCGTAATGGATTTGCAATCTAAATTTCGCCGGGCGCGATTGATATTGGTTCGTATTATACCTGGTGGCTAGGTCACCGTCTGGGCTCAGAGCGACGCGGAGGTTTTTTCAAGAGCTGCTTCCATTAGGAGGCCATTAGAGTGGCATAAACTTTTTAGATTTGAACAATTAATCCCCCCAAAAAAATATTCAAATGGTTGCATTGAATATTTTAAATACATTTAGTGTGTGTGGGAAAGTGCTGACCTGACATAACTACCTATCTTCGTCCTAGCCACAGGAAGTGCAGGGAGCCTGAAGAGGTGGCTCCGTGTTTTCTGCGGCAGTAGAAGCCGTTTCAAAGCCTTCCCACACACCATTCCCGCTCGCTGTGCCGGCAGAGCCGAGCTGGGACAAGCGGGTGGCAGGAAACACGGCCAGGAATTCTGCCGTCTCCCGTCAGTTCTCCAAGCGGAGCTGCCAGAGCAGGGAGCTGCGCCCCGAGTCTGGCCTGAGGCGGTTGCTCTCAGGCTGCCCCATGGGAGCTTGTGGGGTGAGACTCCTTTGTGGGACGAGACTCCTTTGTGGGACAAGACTCCTTTGGCTGGGGCCACCAACGCAGGGCACCGCAGCCATCAGAGAGACACTTGCCTCTGCCCCTAGCATAGACCTAACGGGGGCACCCGGGCAGAGGTATTTTAAAAAGTCACAGAGACAAAAACCTCGTGTCGTTCTGGATGAAGGTAGCAGTGGTAACAGAAATTTAGCTCCCAGACTTGCGTGTTTCACCCAGATGACACGTTCCCTGGGCGAGTCACTGTTTCCAAGCGGAATGAGCTGCTACCAGCCCAGTCATGCCAGTAAATGCGACCGTCTCCTGTGAGAGCCGTGGAAATGGAGCCATGTGGGCCAGTCGAAGGAGCCCTCTGTGTGGGCAGCTCGGTGGAGCTTCTCCCCTGCGCCAAGGGGGAAGGAAAGAGAAGCCTCCCAGGGGCCCTGAAACAGCCAGCTCTGAAAGCGGGAGCGGGGAGCGCGCCCGGCTGCGGCGGCCGGTCACCCTTAGGACCCGCACTGCTCCCTGCTGCGACCTCGGCACCCTCTGCATAGCAGAGCACTGCGTTCATCGCCCGGCACGCCCTGCTGCCTGCAGAATGCCCTCTGTGCATCTGAGGCGTCTAAAACAGGGCATTCAGTGGCAGCCTTGTAAGCTCGCAGAGGAGACCCAAAGAAGGTACTTGCTATTCTAGCCTAGAATTTCTCCTTTTCCTCTAGGAGAAGCTTGGACATCGTTTCCCAGCAGTGGACGTTTTCCAGCACCTGAGTTCCCTAAAGTTTAGAGCGGAGCGTTGGGTTAGTGCTGCTCATATGCAACATCACAGCTTTGGGAGTAGCTCTGTTTCCCTGTTCCCCCACAGCCCTGTTCTCCGTGCTGAGCGTCCTCACCTAAGCAAGCCGCTGTATTCCCCAATGTAAGTATTATATTTGGTGTAAAAAGCAATAATAATAATTGAGCTGTAGTTCTGTTGGCAGCTCCATGCCTTGCGCCCACCTCCCCGGCTGACAGTACTGTGAGGAATGCCGGTTCTTGTGGCTCCCCGTGCGTTGGGATGGAAGGGCCACCACGAAGGAGCCGCTCTTGGCAGGAGTGCCCCGGGCAGCAGGGCGCCCTGGGGACGTTTGACGGGAGTGAAGCCGCTCGGGTGGCAGCAGAAACCTGGAAACCTGCAGCGTTTCAGAGGGCCCGAAGCAGAACAGGGTGTTTTCCCTTTGGGGCCTCTTGGTGCAAACTGCCTCGCGGGTCCATCTGCAAGGAGAGCCAGGGCCCATGCGCTGAATACCAGGCGGGCTCTTTTTTAAAAAAAGAAAGACTTGGTCATTCCCATAGGCCCCTAACCCTTTCTTGTTTCTCATTTCAAAGGCCCCTTTGAGTGGGAAACAAAAGGTTAATTTTCTCCAGCTTGCCCAGGCTGACTTAATGTAACAGAAGGCAGCAAATTGTATTGATTTAGTGACATGCAACTGTCCAGAAAGAGCTATTTATACATTATTCAGGACAAACACTGTCATAATGGACAAACAGCAGCAGCATCTGGGATGTTAATGTCTACAAATAAGATTATTCTTTGAAAGGATTAGGACGAAGCATTTTGTGTAATTAGATTTCTCCGTTTCAGGAATGAATTGCCTTTTAGCAGTAAAAGCTGTCACTGAGGGAGCCATTAGCTCCTTATAACTGAATTAAATGCATAATTAGTGACATGATGGCATTAGGATTTGTTTCATTTTTAGCGGAGGCGCCGCGGGGGGCGGGTGGCCTCCCCAGGTCAGCGCAGCCTCCGCGGCGGCCGGCGAGGCCTCAGCTGGCGCGCCGGAGCTGGGCCGAGTCAGGCGGGTGTGAACGGGAGCCGGGGCCGCGGCGCGGCGCTCGCCGGGCCATTCATCACCGCGGCCCGCCTGACAGTGACTGATGGGCCGGGCCCGGGCCTGGCACTTCACCAGTGCAAGAATCATACGAGCCAGAGAGCGGAATGACAGCTGGAGCGCCGTGTCAAGTGGCGTAGAGACCAGAGCTATTAATAATCGGTGCCACGGGCTCCGCAGCGCCGCAGAGCAATGATTTAGACACGGGCCGGGATGGAGATTGGGCGTTGGGCATGGCGGCGGCCGAGCGGGGGACGGGGCTTTGCCGTCAGCATGGAGGGAAATAACACGGGGAAGCCATAGAGGGGAGATCCGGGGAGCGCCCCTGCCCGCCATGGGTGCTGCTGGCCAGTGTGGGCGCCCCGGCCCCTTGCAGCTGCCGAGGTAATTCCGCCCACGAGGAGGCCCCCAAAAAGGCGCCTCGCCGTCGATGACGGGTCATGAGGTCCCGCTGAGCAGCAGGGCTCTCAGGGCCTCGTGCTGGGTGTGAGAAGTGGGTCCTGGCACAGCGAACTCGGCGTCCTGATTCCTGGTGTCGAGAGAGCACCTGATTCCTGGTGTCGAGATGCAGACACCTGATTCCTGATCAGGAGTCAAAAGAAGCAGTTTTGCAGAGCTAGGAGGCTTGTGAAAGCAGGAAATTCCACACACAAGTTGTTCGTTACCCTTACGTGAGGTAGCAGCCAGGCTGAAAGTCTCTCTGTCCTGGGGTCCCATGTTGGCGACGGTGGCCATTAAATTCCAAAGGAAACTGTAAGAACAGGGGTGGCATCTGCCAACACTTCCCTGCTGTCCGACATGTGGTTTGGGAATCAGAGGGATACTCTCGCCTCTCCCCTCTGCAGCTCACCTGACAACACCGGGAGCTTCCAAGGGCTGCGTTTTCTGGTAATGGCCGGAGACGAAGCTTGTGGCACCAAGGCTCACGCTGGGCTGTGACGATGGCCCAGGTGCCAGCGCGGCTGAGGGACAGAAGAGGACAGGGAAGCCTCTGTGGGTGATGCCCCCCACATCGTGCTGCTGCCCAAGACCCCTCCAGGTCCCCTCCACTTTGGTTTTTGCTGCTGACACTTCATTTTTA
>VZSG01000862.1:255807-268103 GCA_013398315.1 Nothoprocta pentlandii
GGAAAAGGAAAAGGAAAAGGAAAAGGAAAAGGAAAAGAAAAAGAAAAAGAAAAAGAAAAAGAAAAAGAAAAAGAAAAAGAAAAAGAAAAAGAAAAAGAAAAAGAAAGGAAAAGAGCAGCTGCTTATCTGAGCACGGGAGCCAAGTAGCATGTGCCTGTGAATACTGATGCCACATCAGCTGCACTCGAAGCTTCTAGAAAGGCGGCAAAGGCAGAGAGCTAAATGGGAGAAAAAGAAAGGAAAGAGGGAAAAGGACACATTGCCGTTTTCCTTAGGCTCTTTGAAGAAAAATGTTTAACTTGGTATCCAGAATGTAGGGAAAAGGCTTGGCGAGTTGGCAGTGGCTAGGAAGAGCTTCGGGCCGAGGTGGCGAGCACAAGCGCCCCGTCCGGGACGGCAGCCGGCGCGGCGGGCACGCCTGGGTGCCCCCGCCAGCCGCGCTGCTTGCGGGCCGAGCGGCGCCCTGTGCCAGCAGGGTGGGTGCCGCTCCCTTCGTGGGCCGTGGCTCCCGGAGGTGCGGGGCTGGCACGGCGCAGGGAGGGCGGCCGCTGTCCCGCTGCCGCTCGGGCGCGTCGCTGCGGGTGTTGGGCCTCCCGCTCTGCAGCTTCCCCATGCAGCGTGTTGCTCGCGCGCCCCGTGCTGGTGCCACGCGCTCTTCCCCCGCACCCGTTCCTGCTGCCGTGTCCAGACTCGCTCCGCGCCGTTTCAGCTCCGTCGGTGTCTGGCTCGGGTGCTCTCCCTCCAGCTGAGGAGACGGGCCCGGTCAACGGGGATGCCCTAGTGCCTTTGAGCCATAACCGCCCCGCACAGCCTCCGGGCAGAGCAGGAGCCGGGGCGCTGCGGGTGCCCCCGGCCCGCGCTCCCTACAGCAGGCGCCAGCACCCCGGGGTGCCGGGCGGCCCCCTGCAGCCGGCGCCCATCTGCCAGGGCGCCTTTGTGCGCGGCGCCGGGGCGGCCGCCCCTCGAACGGCCTCGTTAGCATTTGCCTTTCCCCCCCGCGCCGGGCCGCTCCGCCGGCGGCCCGCCTGATTTATTCATGGGTTTCACCTCGCCTCCCCTGCCGCCGTGGGTCACGAGGAGGGCCCCCTTGTCTCCCCTGCCGCGGGGGTCATGTCTTTTCAGTCAGCGGGACAATGCGGGCCGCGGGCATCTGCTTCCAGCTCCACTCAGCCATATTGTGATCGCATCCTGCCAGGGGATTGTTCCGGCCTTTGCTCGCCTTTGTTGCCAATTTCATGCCGTGTCTCGCGCCGTGTTTTGTGCTTCATGAAGCTGTCACGGGCATAAAAGTGGCCTGACCGGGGTCGTAGTAAAAGGGGTGGGAATGGAACATCCACCAAAATGTTGAGCGGGGCCACCCACCGGCGCCAAGGCGGGGAGGCGCGGGGAGCCCGCGGCGCCTAATTGGCATCCCCCGGAGCACCCGAGGCTGCACGGTGCACAGGGAGCTCGTGTCCCTGGCCAGGGTGCAAAGCAGGGCTTTCCGGTCATTCCTGGAGGGCCTCAGCTGGGACGGGCTTAGCCCCGAGCGTGGAAGAGGCCACTTAGAGAAAAGTTCAGATCAATAACAGGTGTCAGAGGGAGGGCAATGCCCCTTGAAATAAGGATCGCCGAGCAACTGGTGCTGTTAGAGCCCACGCTCCAACCCCTTGCTTCCCATCTTGGAGAAGTTGCCTATCCCATCAGCTGCGAGTGGGATTGCACTTACTGGAGGCTGAGCTTGATGCTGCCTTTAAGGTCCGTTAAAAAAGAGGTGCTGGGCCCAGATCGGTACACGGAATAAATGACACCAGCTCCGCCGAAGGCAGAAGCGTATCCATCACCTCATGGCACACAATTTCACCCAGTGTTCCAGGTAGCAGAGTTACTGCTTTTCTGCAGAAAGCCATGAACTTAACACAAGTGAACTACAAGGACAGAGAAAACCCCCTTGTTTGGTTCTGTAGTTGGTGTTTGCTCATGTTGCACTCGCTGTGGGGCGGTTTGCGCTCTCCCAAATACATCTGATATTCTCCGGTGCCTCCCTGAACTTCCTTTGCCGAACGCATGGAGGGTTTCTCAGGGTTTATTTCCTGCCTCTCCCGCTGGCCAGTAAACCTTGGGGAAAGGGCTTGTCCTCTGCAGAATGCACAATAAGCCCGAGCAGGGTCAGGGGATTTCTCTCCTCTGCTTTTGCAGGGAGCCAATTCACCATTTCCTTTCTTCGGGCTGGATGCTGCCGCTTTTATTCGCCTTTGCTCCCACCTTCCCATGCTAATAACCCCATGGCAATCAATGGAGCTGTTCATGGAGCGCAAAGAAAGGAGAGGACCACGTTCCCCGCGCTGCCATCTGATGCCCCGTCGCTTGGGGAGCGAGGGGAGCCGTCGCCTGCGTGAGGAGGGCAGCAGGCAGGCGGCAAGCTCCGCTTCCGAGGTCCTCAGGGCCTTGCCTATGGCTCATTCCGCCTCGGAGAGCCTGTTTCTCCACACCAGGGCGTGCAAGAAGGGACTCGTGCCGGGTTACGCAGCACGGAGCTCCCAGGAGAGACGTGAACGCCGGTGTCGTGGCCCCTGAGATCCCTGCTCTGCCCATGGAAGCTGTGCTCCCAACACTGCCGTGGAGGCCTTGGAAATCCCGGCAGACGCTGGCGCGCCGGCCCTGGCCGCAGGAGAGAGGGGCGAGCAGCCCCGGTCCCGCCGCAGCCTCGGGCAGCCGTGCCCAGCGCGCGGGGAGCGCTGGAGCCGCCACCGCGCCGCCCCGGCCGGGCACCCCCCGTGGCAAGAAACGGGGGCTCTGCCAGGGCGAGGGCAACATTGACCCCGCGGCGAGAGGCGTGGGGAGGAGCGGCGGGGCCGGAGGCAGCTCTGTGCCGGGGCGGGCGCCGTGTGTGCATGCGTGCGTGTGTTAAACAATTTCATGGACATCTGTCAGGCACAGTTAACTTTGCATTGCTGCATTTTAAGTCGTAGGCCCGGGGCTTGGCCGTCAGTGATAAAGTAGCTGGCACTTTTCAAAAAGCCACTGGATAACAGAGCGTGAATCATAAAACACACTACTGTGTAGCAATATCCAAGTTCATTCAGCGCAATGAAGCCGTGCAGAGCACCTTTATTCCCGGCTAATTACGTGGAAACGCCTAAGACAATAAAGCATCTGGTGGTCTTTCTTCCCCATTTCAATTTTTCTCAATATTGTGACAGGGAAAGGCATTGTGCCTTTCCCAGGGTAGTTGCTGTGAAGAGGAGTAAAAGCAAGGGTCAGGGAAGAGCAAATAGATGAATTTATAACTTTCTTTTTATTTATTCCTTCCCCATTGTTCCTCTGGGGACTCTTCCTTCAGGGCTGTATTTTCAAACCACTATTCTCATTACACTCTGCCTGAATACTCTTTTTTAATGCCACCCAAACTGCCAGGCCCCTATGTGTTCTCCTTTTCTTCTCTGCTCTTCCCTAAACGCATCCAGGATTAGAAACCCAAGTTTGTGTTGTCCGTGGAAAACCTACCCACAAAGTGAATGTGGGTGGAAGCTGAGAAATAAAGAGAGTTTAGCTGATGAGGGGCCTGAAGGGCCTGGCTTTGTAGAAAGTTTCACCCTGGTTTGGGGTTTTTTATTATTTTTGGTAACGAAAGTTTTGGTTTGGTTCTTTCTGTACAAAAAGCAGATAGATTTATTTATTCAAAAGTGTGCACTCAGGACACTTAAAATGATCTGGTAGCAAATGATTTCTGCGTCACAAATGCTGTTCAAAGACACCCTTCCAACTCTCTCTCCCCTGGCTTGAGCCAGGAGTCTAAAAGCTGGATGCTCAGATACCCCCTGATCTTGTTTCCGTTGTCACTGAAGGCTGCAATGACAGCGGGGAATAAACGCCCAGGTTCGGCTCGTGCTGAGCGGAGGGGACGTTTGGGGAAGGGAATGGCTCCCTAGTGGCTAGTGGGGTATCTGTGGTTCTGTGATCCTACGATCTGCTCCAAATGAGACTTTGTAAAGGTGAAAACAGGTTTCGCTTGGTTCTCCTCGCTGCTAATTCCTGTCTTCCCTTGGCAAAGCCTGTGGGAAGAGGCTGGCTTGGATCTTTGCTATTCTGAGACTTGAGCTGCTTTGGCCGCATGAACAGGCTACCTGTAGCCCTCTCAAAATCAAGTCTAGGGCGTTCAGTAAAGGGTCACAAACAAAAGCTCCAACTCGTCACGTCGCAAGACTTGTGTTTCCAACAGGTGAAGGAACCTGATGACTCAGCTTGGAGCCATCCTGTGCTGTGGTGTTGTGGAGACAACACTGCCCCGTCCTGCACAGGAGTCAAAGTGCTCAGAAGTAACGGCAGCAGCAGGAGAGAAAAACAAACTGCTTCCCAAATCGCTTAATGCAGTCCCTGCAGGGTCCCTCAGCGTTACCGAGGCGTGGAGCTGTCATCAAGAACCTCTCCCCTGGGAGGGTGCCAGAGCCCCGGCACAGGCTGCCCAGGGAGGCTGTGGAGGCTCCGTCTCTGGAGGTGCTCACAACCCGCCTGGATGCCGCCCTGTGCCCTGTGCTCTGGATGTCCCTGCTGGAGCAGAGGGTTGGACTAGGTGATCTCTAGAGGTGCCTTCCAGCCTCAGCCCTTCTGTGGCTCTGATTCTGTGGTCGTGCTCTCGGAGGACTTAGCAGCAGGCAGGAGTTGGGGCTCAAAACACACTGGTTTCTTCCCGCTCCTTCTCCAAGCAGCTGCGGCTCCCCCAGGAGCGCAGAGCGGGCATCAGCACGGAGGAATGGGCACTAGGATGGCACAGGGCTGCTTAGGGGGCCGAATGCTCCAGGAGGTGCAGGACATTCGGGGGACAGCAGGGAGGAGCTGCCAAAAGGCCAAGCGAAGTGACCTGTACACGTTCAGGGGGTAGGACGAGCTCTGCATCATAGGCAGAGCTCAGGATTTCAGGCCCTGACCTTGTAAGGAAGATCCCTGGGGTGGGAGAGTATTCCTAACTCCTGAAAGGGGCCAACTGAATGGAAAGTCGTGTCTCTGGGATATGTTTTAAATAGTATTTCAGTTTTAAACAGCCTGAGGTCAGGTAGGGGTTGATGCCCAGCAAGAATTGCCCATTAATTGAGCTCTACGCTGATAGAAATTTCCAGCACCAATCTTTGGGATTAAGGTTGGCAAATCACTCTGTCCCTTCCTACTTTTTAGGTTTCCAATCAATGAAAGTGTGATTATCATTCCAACTTCAAGATCAAATGGTGGATGTTAGCATTAATTTGCTTCTAATATTTCAGTTGTTTTGTTCAGTGAAAGAGTTGGTGATTGACAAGTCTGCGGTCCTGTTATTAAGTTGGAAGCAGGATTTGAAACATGAAGCAAAGACACGGTGAAAATAGCAGAAGGGGGAAACAGAAAGCAGAAATGGGAGGAAATGGGCAGAAATAGCGAGGTGAAGCCCAGCCCTGCTGGCGAAACAGGCTGCCTCTCTGCCTGTGGGAATCCCTGTGAGCAGCAGCCCCCGTTCAGCAGCATCCCTAACGTAGACACACCTGGGAATAAAAGGATGGAATAAGCCAAGGAGGTAGATTTCCAGAGTGTTCAGGTAAGTGTGGAAGAGAAGGCAAACAGTTGCCTATCCAAGTATATCAGAGCAGCAGCCTCTCCTCTCTCATCCTCCCGCCACCCTCTCTGGGCAGCTGAAGGATTCCGTTCATCCCTTCCCACCTTCTGTCTCCCGTCGCACCTCCTGCCCCATGAGCAGTTACTATCCTGTCCTGTAAGGCTTTTTGGTCCCGCAGATTGTGATCCTAGTTGCAGCGTCTGCCGGGGATACTCGGCAGATGACATTATCTTCTTCCAGTGGGCCGAAGGAGGCAGGTTATTCTTAATTATTTATGAGTGAATGTGTGGAATAGCTCTCTGGTGATTGCCCAGCCCTCGTTCCAGGGGCATCCCCGTGACAGGCAGCAGCACAAGGACTCTCACCAGGAGGTGCACGGCACACCGTGTTACACGACAGGGATTCACCTTGGAGTTAACTCCTCCCTAGCGCCCGGCCACAGAGCCCCTTTGTCATCCACATTTTCCAGTGCTGAGCCGCACCGAAAAGTACCCGGCCTGATGCCTTCTGTGGAAGCGGGAAAGAGAGAGGAGCAGAAACAAAGCGGTCCTGTAGAAGCGGGGGCAAAAGCGGCCACAAACCAGCGTGGGAGCACTGAGCAAACCCGCAATTCCCAACCCAAGGGCAGGTTAAGGTGCTGCAGGGCTGGAGCACTTGGCCCATGGCAGGACCTGGCTGCTGTTTCCCTTCCAGTGCTCAGGCTGGAGCTGCTTTCGGGGCTGGTTCAGGCCTTAGGCTGATGCAAGGAACATTATCTGGGCACTTGCCGGCCACCCGTGACTGAGAAATGCTGTGGCTGCCGTACAGAATGAAGCCTCCAAGCATCTGATCGCAAGTGGTTGTCAAATAACTCTAATGAGCTCTAATTAGTAATTTTGAACGACTTATATTCTTACTCCGTGCATAAGTGTGCCTGAGGAAAACAAAGGCGGCTGAAATATCTTGTGCGGGGTCCCTTGGTCAGTGAAAATGTTCTAGTCCAGAAATGAGGTTGAACTGATGAGAGGTGGATGTGGAGGTTTGGGGATGGAGCAATCAGAAGGGTACGTGGGTTACAGGCCCTCAGAAAGATTGCTGGTGAGCTGGAAGGGCTCTCTGCATTAGTATAATTTCCCCATCTAGACTTCTCATAAACAACACTATGAAAAAGAACGCCGTTAATTATTAGGTGTCAAAAGTTATTTGGTAGAGATTTATGCTGGCTCTTTGAAGGCTGCAGAACCTTGGAAGCCCCTGCCTCCCTTTTGGGCTCGCGTGGCTCCCAAATACACCAAGCACAGTAACAGGGATGGGAAAGAAGTGAGCTCTCCCGCAGGCAGCCAGGCCCCTGGCTTGGGTGAATCAGCACAGCTGCCACCTGAGACTGAGGGGTCTAGTTCGCACGGCCGTCAGAAAAGGACAGTTCCACTTGGGTAATGCTGCCCCTTAACGAGCAGCTGAAAAGGCCTAATGATTTCTAAGCAGCTCACGGAGTTTTCCAGGTTTTGACTTATTTATAGTGTTAATTCCCTGTTGCCGTTATTGCTTTGGTGGTGTTGTGCCGCGTTCACTTACTTCATTCCACTGTAACGGTTTGTTTTTCTCTAGGCTTCCACAACTCTGCTGGATGCTACCGCTGTTTGGAAATGGGATTCCATGCAGCATCAGCCCCGTGGCTCTGCTGCTCCTCTGCTACTTGTGAGTGAAGTTTAAAATACGCTTTCAATCCAGTATTTTATTTATAAGGGATTTTTGGGCAAATGCCTCTAGTGTGGGCTGATAAAAGCTCTCTCAACTTATTTGTGAAGGGAAAAAAAAGAGTGAAAGAAAGATTCCCATTTTTATATTGCTTTTTGATGTTGTTTAGATTGTGTATATTGTTTCTACGACCACCTTTGTAGTTTTGGGCATGAGGCCACAAAAAGAGCCACCCTTTTGTACCCATGAGGCAGCGGAGGCAAAGCCAACGTCCGCGCACCGGGAGCTTTCCATGAGCTCCTGGAAAGGAGGGCTGAGCTCTGCAGCTGGGATTTAGGGAAGCAAACCTGGAAGTGACCGAGCCAAACCCGGGGAAATGGTGAAACATAATCTGTGGCCTAAAGTGGCAGGCCTGGATTTCCTGGGCAGCACGAGCTCTAATCCCACCTTGCAGCGGGGTTGGACCTTGCCCCTTTTCCAAGAGGGAACCGGGCTGGGAGAGCGGGACCCAGCGGGCAGCCAGGATCCCATCTGCCCTTGGCAGTCCCCGCCGGCTGCGCGGCCCCGTCCCGCTCACGGGCGCTGTGGCCGCGCGTTGGATTTGCGCTTGGCCGCAGCTCGGCTGCTTCTCCCTCCAGCCCAGGACATAATTATGAGGGCAGCAACATCAAAACGCTTGTGGTCCACGGGCAAAGGAGCCCGCGGCAGGAGGGAAGGCTTTGGGGAGAGGGTGTGCAGTTTGGCGGGCAAGACTTTGGCAGAGTCCGTAGCGTCCGCCTCGCCGGGAGCGGTGCTGCCGCTGGACAGGTCCCGTTCCCCGACGGGGCGCAGCTGATGGACAGTCCCCGCCTAAGTAGAGAGCTCGGCCCTCGCGCTTCTCTCCCAGCTCCTTCTCCCTTGCTTAACCTCTTCCCCCTCGCCCTCGGCCCTGCCTTCGGGAGCTCGGCCCCCGCTGCTGCGCTGCTCGACGCCGCTCCGCTCTCCTTCTGTCAGCTACTTACTTGTTTCGAAATCACCCGCCTCGTTTTGCTTCTCAGATTCCTCCACTTGTAAAGTAATATATCAGTCTGTGTGTGTTCTTTGTTACGTTTGGCCTCCCGCTGCTCCTGTGACAGTATTGCTGTCAGAGCCCTGGGGGGGGATTTTACGGCGCATTCCACGTTACCTCCCAGAGCAGATTTGGCGCCTTCCGCCTCGGATTCGCGGGAGCGTCTTAGCGCCGCTCGCCTCCGTTCCACCTTGCAGTTTGAGACTTCTGCTGAAGGGCAGGCTTTGGTTTGCAGGTAACTTCCACATAAACCCTCCTGGCAAAGCTGTGATTTGTGTTAATCCCCTTGCATGCTGTTTAAACCACTGCTTAGCTCCGCCTGTTTCATTCTTGCTGCCCTACAGCCCAGTATGGCAGCTGTGAAGAAACTGGGAGCTCAGACCAGCGATTTCCGTGCTGGTATTTGGTAAGGACATCACAAGCACTGGAATATATGAGGCAGATTTAGATGGCACAGTAATAAGGCCACGTAAGTGCCAGCATGAGGTTTAGGAGGATGACAGGGGTGTTGTAACCTCTGTCAGATACGTAAGGAAAATGCCAGAAGAGGTGCCAAGTCCGGCTCAAGGAGCATATTCTGCTCTGCCCTACCTCGGTGTAACGGCTGGGGTTTGGGATTGACCCGGTGTGTGCTGCGTCTTCCAAACCCCCTAAGCCCTGTAAGTAGGAGCTGCCTTGTGGGCGTACGAGAGGTGTCGGTGCTGGGGTCCAAACCCCCGGAGAGTTCCCGTGCGCCTGGCTTGCCCTGCCTGGAATCAATGGGATTGCGTGGGAAGTGGCCGGCTTCCCCGGCAGGCCTGGCCGCGGGCGTGCGAGGAAAGGGGGGCTGCAAGGAGCCCCCGTCTCCTCGCTCCTTGCCTAACGAGCTGCGAGGGGAGAGGCGCCTAGCTAGAGTTTCACAGCCCAACTGCGCTCACACTTCATTTCTGCCTTTCTATCCGAGTTCCAGTGTGGAGCTCTCAGAAGGAGATCTGGGTTCTCTGCCACTCCAAAGTACAGCGGGACAGGAGTGTAATTGCAAGCGTGCGTGCCCTGAATTGGGCTTTCAGTGCTGGAGTCCTCCTCTCAGTTTCAGGCGTGGGGCTTAACGAGTCCTGCGCTGCGTGCACCCCTGTTACACACGCGTAGCGCTCGCTGCCAGCGCGCTGTGGCAGCGCTAGGTGAAGGCTGAGCAAGACTTTCCACTTGAGCATCTTGGCATGCCCTCTTTGGAGAGCCCTGATGAGTACCACAGAGAACTCCAGGAGGCCTTGGGGGCTGGAAGAGGAGCCGTGCCGCCTTCCTGGTGGTGGCAGCCTGTGGCCGGGGTGTGCGGGCAGCAGCACGAGGCAGAGCACGAGCGCGAGGCGCGCGCGGAGGGACGTGAGCAGCGCGGCGGGCAGAGGCCACGCGGGCCGCGGCAGCGAGAGCGGAGCGGGGTCCGGCTCGCCCCCAGCGCCTGCCAACGCCGAGCATCAGCCCCAACTCCCAGGGAAACGTCCGTGCCCTCACAAGAACGTCCTCCTCTGGCAAGTGCCCCGCAGCCTCGTCTGCAGGCCGGCCAGACGGGCTGCTTGCTTCTGTCTCCAAGGGGTTGTGCCAACCAGCGACATTTGGGCCTGTCTGCCCAAATGAGCTTGTGCTGCCTATGGAGGGAGCAGGGAGCTCTTCCCTGCAGGCTTGGGCTGCCCGGAGCAGTGCCTTTACGCTCCGGTATCCCAGCAAGAGGAGTTTCTCTCCTGTAACAACACAACACGTGTTTGCTTTGCAGCAGCAGCAGATGCAGCCCGAGCTCCGGCTGAGCCTCGGTTGTGCGTGACCGACAGCTAAGAGGTTTCATGGCAGAAGATCTTCCTCCTCGGGAAGGACAGGATCCAGCACGGGATCCACGACAGGGCTGGGCTGTCCCCGAGGGGGCAAGCAGGGCTGGTGCTGCGGGTGCCCAAGCTCCCCGGCTGTGGGGAGCGCTGGGTGCGCGGGCGGTGGTCGCCCCACGGAGACCTGCAGCCCCCCTGCCCTCCTCTTCGCCCTCGGCAGGCGGAATTCCCGCCTGTGGGAAATGAGTAGCCTTTTATTCATCCCGGGCGGAGGAGCGCTGCCCTCCCTCCTTGCCTGACCCTATTCTCTCTTCAGTTTTATTTCAGTGACTTCGGGGCAGGAAGTAAAGTTGGCTGGGGAGAAGGAGGGGTGGGAATGAAGAAGGAAGATGAAATCAGGCACGAAGGCTGCACGGAGAGTCTTTTATCAGGTACATCTTAGTTTTTCAAGTGCCTATCATATCACGCAAACCGCTCTTGAAGAGCCCTCCATTTACCCTCTCCCCTAATTAAATGTGCACTTCATTAATGTAAATTGGGGGTTTAATGCTCTTGTTGAAATTCTGAAGAAAGTGCTATGGCCTCGCGAAATGCTTAAGCATCATTGCAAATTAGATTAGGGACCAAGAAAGGCAGTAAAATTAGAATGATAATGGTTGATGTGGCTTCCTGACAGGCGTGACTATTCAGGGATCAATGGGATGGAGAGCAGTTTCCCCCAGCCTAAAGCAAAAGGCAGGGACAGACGTCAGCCTACAGATGTGGCTTTTGGAAGCTCTTTCAATTAGTTTAATTTGGTAAATGGTGGGGATTTAGAGGCTCTTAGGCAGTCATACAAGACAAGAATACATTGAAATGTTTTTCACTTTTTAACATAAAATAGGATTGGCCCCATTTGCATTTCTTAAGTCGGGGTGGGCAGGCAGAGAGGGGAGAAGGGGGGTGTATGTGTGTGTGCGTGTGGAAAAGCAACTTGGGGGGGGTTAAAATGGAAATGCTGGTTTGGGAAGCCTCTGCCCGCAGCGCTCCGGGAGCGCTC
Organism: Nothoprocta pentlandii; assembly: GCA_013398315.1. Classification (NCBI taxonomy): domain Eukaryota; kingdom Metazoa; phylum Chordata; class Aves; order Tinamiformes; family Tinamidae; genus Nothoprocta; species Nothoprocta pentlandii. The sequence goes on from VZSG01000862.1 coordinate 266,931, forward strand.
TCCTGTGCACATCCCTGGGTAGGAGCGGGATGCGCGTGCGGCCCCGCCAGGCACCCCGAGCCCCCCGCACCCGTGATGCCGAGCTGACAGCTCACTGGCAGCAACTGAGCAAACGCAGCCCTGGGCACGGAGTCTGAGAGCAGCTTTGGGGCCGCTTGGCCCTTTTGCTCTCCTGCTCTTTTGCATTTGTTGCACTCTGTAGTGCAATTTGCTCTGAAGCCCCTAAAGAAAAGGTGGGTTTGTTCCTCTCTGTGGTGGTTTGTTCCTCTCTGTGTCTTTGGGTGTGTTTTTGTGGTGTTTGGGGGTTTCGTAGGGAGGTGGGCTCGAACCCAGGCTCGACAGATGGAGTGTGGCCCTGAGAAAGGGTGCAAGGCGCTGTAAGAAAGAGCCAAGAGGAGGGAAGATTTCGTTGCAGTGAGTGTGTAAATGGACACAGAGGCACAGAAATGGGGCAGAAGTTGCCTGTCCTCGCTGCAGTAACCAGCATCCTGCAGCTCAGGGGCTAGATGCAACGTGGCGGGAATAAGGGGAGCTCCAGCTGAGCCCGCCAGGCCAGGGCCCTGCTCTCGCTATCGCTCCCGGCCTTTCAATTTCATTAGCACTAAATTCACCTCTACACAAATTTAATTTTTAAAAAACTGCCTGACTTGGCAAGGGCACCAGCTAAAAGATCAAGTTACTGTTTGTAAATGCCAGGCATGAATTAATTTTGCCGTGCACTTGTCCTGACTTTATGAAAACGCATCCCAAATATTGACTTGGAATTTCCTTTTTTGAGTTGCTTTTTAAGTTAAACCACTTCTGCTTTGCTCACGACGAGCAAAGCCGTCGTGCCTGGTACCATTAGCTGGTGCTCTGCAGCCCCGCGCAGCTTCGGCCGCTTGGCAATGGGTGCAATGAGCTGGCCGGTCTCTGCAGCCTCGCGGAGGGTGAGCGGAGGTGGTTTCGTGGCTGCTTCGGGAAGGCCGCCGCGTGACGCTGAGGCAGGACCGCACGTGGGCGAGCGGCTCCAAAGCCGGGCCTAGAAAGGACCAAACCCCCCAAGAAGCCGGGGGACACGGAATAGGTGAGTGCGGGCGAGCTGGGCTGGGCACGTGGAGGGATAACGGGGGTGGCCGTGGGCGCTGGTGCCCGCGCGGCGGCCGTGGGCCTTGCCCCACGGCTCGTGCCTGC
>VZSG01000862.1:268108-293108 GCA_013398315.1 Nothoprocta pentlandii
ACGGCTCGTGCCCGCCCCCGGTGCGGCCGCGCGCTGCGGCCCCGCGCCTCGCTCTCACTTATTCAGCTGTTAAAGCAGCTTAAACCCTCATAAGAACATTACCATTTGGGTGCCAACACCAGATTGACCTTTATTCATAAAGTGCAAAGAGTTGGAAGCAGAACAGATTGGTTGCCAGCGATTGCCTTTTATGTGCAGTTTGGAGGCTTTGATTTCTCTCCCCTTTCTTCCTTTAATCTGACATCACTGCCTTGAAGCTGTTTGTGCACTAAGTAAACAGGGCCCGGCCAGGCCTCCCTTTCTGCAGGGCCCCGCGTGAGCCTGGGCTGGGGGGTGAGCTGCCTTCGAGAGCAGTTTGCCCTGGGAATTAGGTGGCTTAGGAATAGACTGGGGACACCGGGCCTGAATGGGGCTGTGTGCAGGTCTTCAGGACGAGCTCCCTTTGGCCCCCCGGCTCTTTATCCCGAGGAGCCTGTGTACACGGGGAATGAGAATGTCAGGATTTATATGAACTCTCCCGCACTTCTGACTTAATGACGGGCACAAAAGGAGCACGAAACCGGCGGGGAGGTGTCGGAAGCGGCCGGGCTGCGTGCGCCGGCCGCCGGGCGCACCGAGACCCTTCCGCTGGCGCCCGCGGCTTGGCCCTTTCTCCAGGCCTATCCGCGGCCGGGAGCTGCGGTTTCCCTTTCCCGGAGCATTCCCCACAGCGGCAGGCAAAGCACGGCCGCCTCCTCCACAGAAACACCGTGGGGCGCTGAACGAGGAGGAAAACCCTGGGATGCTTCATTGCCAAAAGTGGCATGGGAAGCAGTAAGTGGCATTCCAGCCTGGCACTGTTAAAGCGCTCGGGCTTTGGACAGCCCGGTGCCGGTGCCCAGATGGGCCAGGTGACAGGGCCGAATTGGTCGCCCTGGGCCTGTGCCTCTCCTTGGCCCTTCTCTGAGCACGGCCTTGCCGGGGCTGCACGCGCGTGCCCCACGGCTCCACACATTCCTGGTCATGGAGCACGCCGAGCGTTGCCCACTGCGGTTGGGCAGAGCTGAGGCCTCCTGGCAGTGCCGCGGTGGCCGCGCTGCTGAGGTTGCCACTAAAGCGGCTGCAAAGCCCTGCCGCCGTGGGGGGTAGCCCTGCGTGCGACCTCCGTGTCGCTGAGCTGCACGAGCGGCAATAAAAACCCTCTCGTGCCGAGCTGGGGCTGAAAAGGCAGCCTGGGGGTTCTGCCTGACTCCCTCTCGGGTTTTATTTGCCCGAGTGCCTGGATTTGCAGGATATGAAGCCGCCAGCAAGGTTAGCCCACAGAATCGGAGTCCTCGTGCGTAACGGGCTGTTAAAGGCTCTCCAGCTGCTGCTTTGAGCAGCGTGGCAGTCTGGCTACGATAGGAAGGGCTCTCCTGAATGCAGCCCCCCTTGTCCTTGGCGAGCTCCTAGGCAGGCACCTCCCGGCCCCACTTGCCCCGCCGTGGGACTGGCAATGCCCTCCTTGGCCTTGGTGTCGCAGCCCCGCGTTGCCCGCGGGCCTTGCACCGAATCCCCACGGTGCCCTGCCTGCCTGCCCGCCCACACACCGAGCGGCCCTGCCGTGCAGCGTCCCCAGCACAGTGCTGCCCACCCCGCTCCTTTCACTAAAATCGCTCTGTTTGCTCGGTGTGAGTGACAGAACGCGTCTGCGTAGCGGGGGGACGACTTGAGGGAGCGTCTCCAGGCCTCCCTGTCACAAGCCATTAGCTGGATTGCCTAAAGAAACCCCCCGACAAGTGTAATTGCAACGTTTGTGTTGCAGAGCTTCATGCTGTTGCCACAGGAAGAAATTCTTTTACAAAAGACCCTTCTGTTTAATAAAGTGATTTGTTCCAGTAACAGTGATAATAAAATTGCTGCAATGCAACAGGAGCGTTCAGCGAGGACCCGAATCCAATTTGCTGCGCTAGTACGATTACACTTTTATCTCGGTGTTTACTCATTTGTGGGATTGCTACCAGTTTTTTTCTATGCAATTAAGAGGATTAATGGTCCTCGAGAGCAGGGCGACAGCACCCAGGAGCGGAGCACCTTAGCCAGGGTGTTGGGGACGTGCCTGCCTGTTGTCTTGGGGCAACTCACCTAGCAGGCCATTAGCCTTGGCGACAGGTAGGAGATTCCTCGTGCAGTCCAGTTTGTGGGGCCAAAGCATGGTTGCATACCAAGAAATACTCAGGGAAAATATCCCAAAAAGTACATTTGTAAAAGTATATATGTGTATATACTGCTGTAAAGTTGAAGGAGTCGCTGCTGATCAGCTGTTAAGAATAAAAGTTTGCCCATATTTGCTGTGAGGGGTAGCAAAAGTATCATTTAACTGAGAAGCAACCAGGAAATAACTTTTACTGAAGCTTTTATTCTTCTTCACTCTTCACACCTATGGAAGGGACTTGTGCGAGACTCAAGGCAGCCTTGGGAATCACACAGGAGAGACATCCTGCACATCACCTGGCCTCCACCAGAACCAACAGAGAGAACCAGGTGAAGGTGCAGCGGGACTTTCGGGCGCGGAGGGTCCTCCCTCCTACTAGACTTGAGGAGATTGAGGTTCATGTAAGCTCCTAGAAATCTGCTGGCACACGTGTGGACCGTAGCCTGTGTCTGGATGCTGATGGACGTGCCACCCTTTCGACTTAACTGTGGGGTGAGCGTGCACTAAGGGTGCCCAGTGTGTCCTCATCAGCCTGTGCCACTGGGTCCCCTGTGATAGCATCTGAATGTCCATGTGGACACATCTGCACTGCTAGGGAAAGCCATGGAGAGAGGAACCCAGGGGAGAAGCAGCGCAGGCAGCAGAAGGGCTTGCGAGCTCAGGGACACATTTGGTTGCATCTGGGCTGCGAGCGCGTTGCGCTTCGGGCTTCACACGTCAGCCTGTTGTGCTGGAGGGGGTGCCCAGGTCTGCAGAGCTCCCACTGAGGTACCAAAGCGAGGGGCAGGTCTGCGAGGGCCAGGATGCAGCCGCTGAGGCCACGTCCTTTCTGTGCTCAGCAGTTTGGAGCCGGGTTATAGCAAAGTGAGCAACAAAAGAGCGCCCACTGTGAGGACCATTCGGAGGAGCCTGGGTGTCAAGTGAGGATAGCTGCACGTCTGAGCATTAAGACAAAAAACAGAACAAGCATAGGAGCGATATGACTCTATCAGTAGCGAAGAATACGAGCTTAAGGAAGGAGGAAAATCATTTACATGGTATATATTTTACTGCGAGTTTAATGAGGTGAGTTTTCTAGAATGTGACTAAACAGCTGATACTGTCCCCGATAGGATAGGATAGGATAGGATAGGATAGGATAGGATAGGATAGGATAGGATAGGATAGGAGCAGATCATTCACTGTAAAGCGTGTGCCTTAGGCCCATTGGCACTGGGTAAGGAGCTTGCAGAGCCCGTCTCAGTCATTTTCAGCCTCCTGATCAAAGAGGATTTCTAGCTTACTGGAGCTAACGGCCAATATTTTTTCCTTTAGTGCTGTAGCAGTGTCAGCTTTGAGTGTTCATACAGTGCCGCTCTGTTTGCCAACGTGTTCATATATCATTGCACGTACTAACAGGGAAATAAGGTGAACTCAGTCTTAAGAGGACTCTGTAGCTTTATGTATGGCCTGTTGCAGACTCTGTGTTGGAAAGGTTCTCCGACCTGGATGTCCCATGAATTCAGCCTTAGAAAGGTCGGGCTTGTTAATGCTGCTGCTGTTAGTCCCCTCGTGATTCCCAGACCACTGTGCCCCATGCTGGGAGCTCAAACTCCCTCAAAGCCTGGAGACCTTTCTGTCAGCAGAAGGAGGCTCAGGAGATGCAGGCAGCACGTCCCACAGGGTCTGGAGGAGCCCCGGCAAACCCAGTTCCTGTGGGCACCGCGCTGAGCAGGAGCTCGCGGCCGCCTGCGGATCATATCCGTGGGTAAGAAGGAAGCACATGTGGCTGTTCAGCCGTGGTGCTGACACGCTCATAGCTCACATGCTTTGCTGGCAGGAGCATGTGGACATCCCAAAGAGACTCCACGCCTGTTATATCCAACGAGAAGGACGTGGGTTTGGTCCCTGTGCTCACTGGGGTACCGGAGCTGAGGAATAGCTGCACTCAGGGATCCCTGAGCATGCGCTTACATATACTGGGAGGACTAGGACTGGGACTAGGAGCCCTCCTCGCAGCAAGGTCAGCCCTGGACGGTGAGGACAAGATGAGGGCCAGGCGGGTGCCCCCCAGGGTGCCTTAAAGATCTGGCCCCATTGCCAAGCTCCCGGGGTGCCGCGGCCCCGGCACAGCAGGAGGGGATGGGCCGCGGGCGGCGGGATCAATTGTAAAAAGTGGAATTAGTCATTCTAAATCATGCAGCTGTGGTCGAAGGGAGCTCTTCTAAAAATCATTAAACAATCATGTATTCCTATTGATTTATTCAAAATACCTTGAGGGAAAGCAGATTAAACACAAGGTAAAAGTAAACTAATGCAGATTAAATGGATGAAGGATGGGCCGATAGTTCCCTAGGTAGTTTTTGTACTAATGAGAGGAAAATTATATGTACACTATTACCAGGATAAAAGGGTCTATTAGAGGTCTTTTGCTTGACATATTTATGTATTTCAAATACTAAGTAGCACAGTGAATTAGGTTTACCCGGGGCATTTGTTATTTTTATTGCATCTCCAAGTGATAAACAGGGCTTTCTGTGGAGGGCAGCAGGGCGCTGTGCTCGGCGGGCACAGCCCTCTCTGCACCGCAGAGTGCTGAGGCGGCTGCTGCGCCTCGGCTGCCGGCTCTCACCGGGGCAGGTCTCCTGCCCCGCTCCCTCATCGCCTCCGACGCGCCAGCGCGGGGATGCGGGTGAGGCTCCGTGTCATTGTCACCCCCTCTCCATCCCACCCGTCTCAGCCGGGTGCCTGGGGGTGTCACTTGTGCGCTCGTGGCCCCACGCTGCAGCCCACGGGAAGGCAGAGAGGACGGCGGGCTCACAGTGCAGCGAAACCGCCTGCGCACGCACGCGCCGCTCGCGCCTCCGCCTTCGACACAGCGGCTTCACACCGAGGTAGAACCCGGCCTTGCAGCAGTCGCGCTTGACGCAAGCAAATCCCAGCCTTAATTTGGCCGAGTGGCCTCCCCTTGGTTTATAGAAGTGTCTAAAGGCAGCAGAATCCCCCGGATTGGTGATGGGCAAGGACAGGGAATGCGCGGACTCGCTCTGCCGTTTTGCAGGAATTCTGAGGCAGGAGCCGCAGAGCTGCTTTGTGCTCCAGATGAGGACAGATGCGCTGACTCCAGGCTGATCAGGTTGTAGCAACTATTATTTTTCAGCTAGGACTCCGACGGGCACCACTGCAACATGTTGCAAAGGAGAGAGACATCTCACAGGACCAAGTACTGTGCAGAGAGTGACGTGATGGTGTTAGGAGGGGCATCCATGAGGCCAGCTTAGCTTTATTGGAATAAAGGAAGCTCCGTGGCCTTTATTCAAGTAAGTGCACGTTTAAAGTACCCAACAGCTCATGTGTTTGCCACATACACATGCAGAAAGCACAGGAAACCATCACAGCTTCTAGGAGGTGGATTACTTGTGTGATTGAGCTACATTTGTAAGTACTGGTTTTGTAGAACAGCGCATGCAGACTAATGTAGGAAGTAAATCTCTTGCAGAGCTGGATGTAGAATTCAAAAAGCACACTGGCATGGGTAATCTCTTTATATGAGGTACACTTGAAAAAATACGGCTAAATAAGCTGCAAATGTTACAGAACTTACAAACTCCCTAATATATAACTTTGTGCATATGTGCGTTAGCTATGAGCTGCACGCGCTGATACAGCATTTGCAGGCAGCACAGAAACTTGTACCCGGCAAAAATTGGGAAGGGAGTGGGCACTAAGGATAGAACAGGCAAAGGTGAGCCCGCCCGAGGCATTAGGGCATTTTGGGAAGCAGAGATTCCATTAACCAGGAATGAGCCGGGACTGCCCTGGCAGCGTGACGGGGCCGCCGCGTTCGCGTGTCGGGGAGCACTCCAGGGAGCGTGCGGCATGTGGGAAGGCAGTGGCAAAAACACCCCCTGCTTCCTGAGCCTCTCTCCTCTGCTTGGCAAGTCCTGTCTTGGGGAGTCCAGCAGGCTTCTTTTCTGAAAGTAGTTGGTGCCTTTCAGTGAGAGAATTCGCCTTGTGGCCCCGGGGTTGCAGCGCTGCTTCTGAGTCTGGTCTCTTTTGTGATCCTGTCTTTTGTAAATGAGTTTACAAAGTAGGAGACTTCTGTTTTGAACTCGAGGAGTTCAAAAAAAAAAAGAAGAAGAAAACGAAACCCCCCAAAATCTTGTTGGGGAAAAGAAAAAGAAGATTTGCTGTGAAAGGGCACCTGCCTGCTCTCAAATGTAACCTAAATCGAAGGCAGGTCTCGGGGTGAGGGCCCTAGCAAGGAAAGGCAGCAGCAAACGGAGGCCAGGGTGAGCGGGGGCCGGGGAGCCGCCTGAGGCAGCGCAGCGCAGCGGGCGTCGCGGCTCCGCTGTGTCCAGCAGGTCTCCCTGCTCCTGTGACCTGCGTTTCCCTGGGATCTTAGCTGGTGTTAGTGGGGAGAGCGCTGCCGAGCAGCACCGGGGCGCAGCGGTGCTGGGCCAGGCCGGGTGGCCTCGGGGTCCCCCCATTTGGGATATAACCCCCCGGTTAGTGAAGCCTCCGCCGCGGCCCGCGCCTCACAGGGGAGGCGGCGCTTGGAAGCCGCCCCTGCCTGCACAGAATCAGCCCCATTCACCACTGTGCTTGTTCAGAGCTTTACTGTTCACGTTCCCTCGGAAGATCTTGGAGTTACAAAATAAACCCTTTCAAAATTGTTTTCCTAAAGAGCTGGTGCAACGTTACCTTCTTAAAAGAGACAAATCACTTTGCAGAGCCCTGCGCTCCAGACTGTTGGGTTTCATTTCACACATCTTCCAGCTTTTGTGAGCTGCCACTTTTGCATCAAGCCCTGCCAGTTGTTTAGACCTTCCCCTCTTCAGCTCTGCAGATAGTGCTTGATGCTCTTTGTTTGTAACTGAGCCTCAAGCTGGGATTGCAGGATTGCTCAGGCAGGAGGAGCCATGGGTGCAAGACACATTTCCCTGTAAAGCAGCAAGATTAAAGGTCAGGAGTCGGCCCGGGGGAAGAGCAGCGTGTGTTAAACCCTGCCGGGGTTACCCCTTGAACATGGTTGGATCCCTGAGTTACTTAGGGCTATGTCAGCACCTGACGCTTTGTTTGCCCTGGCCGTCTCATCTGCCAGTGCCAGTCCAGCTTAGGCAGGAAGATAAAACTGCAGGAACTGTCAGAATTGGTCAGGACAGGCGTTACATCTGATCAAGTGGCCTGTCATCAATGTACTTGGAAAGAGAAAGGATTTTTCCCCCCTCTTGCTGCACTTGAGCATCTTAAAAGCCTCTCTGATCTATGTCTCTTACCAAGCTGTTCAGGCTCCCGGTAGTCAGAGCAGGAGGAGAGAAATGCCTACGGAAAAGCAGCTTGTCCTGTGCTCTGTACCATGCCCAGAGCAACTTCATAAAGCCCAGAAGGTCTTCATAAAGAGTGGTGATATGTGGCACTCCCTTGGATTGCAGCACATTTTGATGCATTTTAGCCCTGCCCACTTTGTGTGCTGGGGCCGGCTGTTTTGAAGCTCTTAAACTACTGAAAACAGGTGAATAATTGTGAACATTTCACTGTAAATATTGTAGGCCTTATCTGGCTCTGCTTTTCAATTCAAACAGCTTAATATTAAACAGAGAGACTTATGCCATGTTCTTCCATGTTGGTTAAAAGCTGGAATTACAACCTCCTTAATTTTGACAGAGCCACGACTTCTTCCCGTTTTTTTTCCACCGTGCCAAACAATGAGACTTGCATAAAATAACCATTGAGGATGGGCTTGTATCATCTGGCCACCCCGAACGTGTCAAGCGAATAAAAACTGAAGGGCTGGCACCATCCAGGTGGCCGTCGCGACGTCCCGCTCTTGCCATCGCTTCAGGAAAGACCTGTGCTTCCTGCTGGGAAATCCTCTGGCAAACACGCCACGGAGGAGGCCGGTTGGACGGAGCACGTCACCCACGGAATGGACGTAGCGCTGCGCAGGACCTCGCACCACAAAACCTTTAGAAGAACGGGCTCTTTCACCCAAACCGTGGCCCAGAACCCTTGGCCTTGCAAGGATCTTTGCAGCCAGTTTGAGTGAGTTTTGGATAAGGCAGCCATTGGCCCTATGATGTTTCTTAACTGTCTTGCCAATTATAATAAATATTAGTGTTTATGTAAGCTGTTCCCTCCCACACAGTCTGTGTTTCCATCCCGTCGGGTTCTATAATGTCGGGCTCAGCGGTGGTTTCTGAGATTCCCATTCATTTCGGAGTGAAGGTCAGATGCAGGCGCTTTACGGTCTCACTTCAGTTTCAGGCTGCAAAACAAAGCCTCGTCTGTGCGAGGAAGAAAGCTCATATTCACATGCAAACCCTCCCAACAATGGCAAAAGGAAACACGCAGGGTGGAGCAAATTGCTTCTCGGGTGAAGTGCTCTTGCTTCAGGATTTGTCCTGGCATGAAAGGCCTTCTCCAAACTCATCTCACGCCTTCTGCCTGAGGTAAGGACAAGCATGGACGGGTTCTTTTTCTTTGACAGGGACATAATTCTCGAAGCTCCCCTTCCATGTTCATTATTTCTTTCATTTTCTGCCTTTCGCGTTAATTCAGCTTTCACAATTTGTCATACTGCTGTGACACCAGCCACTGCAGCAGAGCTCTAGCCCAGCAGAGGCTGCACCCAGAACGGAGCTTAATTCTCAGCACTGAGTAGCAAAACTCCCCCAAACGGCCTGCAGAGCCACCAATAGGTGCTGATGGGTGAGGTTGGATGGGTCTGGCTGCCCTGGCTGAAGACGTTGCGTTGGGGTCACTGGAAGAGAACTCGGACGAGCAGAACAAGGAGCGCAGGAGAGGACAGGGTAGGACCTTGGACAAGCAGAACAAGGAACACAGGAGAGGAGAGGGTAGGACCTCAGATGAGCAGAACAAGGAGAGCAGGAGAGGATGGAGTAGCCCGCACGGTGTCTCCTCTGTGTTGCTTTGCAGACCATCTCGCCTCCTTCAGATTCAAGGTGATTGCTGTAAGCTGACTGATGCTGTTCTCTTTGCTCACATTACGTTCAAACAGGAGAGCAACTTTTGTCATTTTTCCAGCACCAAAAAAATAATATGGATGTTCCCAGGTGACAGAAAATTGGAGAAGGGATAATGCTGAGCACTGTAGGCAGCTCAAGAAATCTCAGCTCTATTTAAGCTAGCCTGTATGTTTCTGTGTTCATTAAGTTTTAACATCTCCCAGTCTCACCTCAGCAGATTTAATTTTCTTGGAATAAATTGTTAGCCATTTGCGTAACTTTGCCACAATGATTTTGGAGGCTCTTGAAAATGAGCGGTTGCTTCAGAGTTGAAACAAGGGTATTTGAGTGATTTTTTGCCTCAGGCCGTGGATGTTACTTTTATTGAATGTGCCTTTGGGGACTTCTGGCTTCCCATTAAAAATAAAGAGACATTAGCTTTCCAAATCCGATATTTCCTCACAGTCATCCCAACTGAGACTCCTGAAAAGGAGCATCTGCTTGCCTCGTGTTCACATGCAGGAAACAGGTCTGAAGAAGGAGAGTAAGTAGGTGACAAAACTCGGATAACTGGTGACTATCAAACAGCTGCTGAGACTGTTTTTCTCTCTCCTTTGCTCTTCCTATCAAGCCTGCTTTTTTCAGTGGGCGTTAGTCATTTGAAGTAAAGTCACCTGAGGTGAAACCGGCCTTGTCGGGTGCTTCGACTGCCCGTGTGAAAGCAGTGGTCGAGCAGCGTGGAGGAAAGCCGAGCTCACTGACACCCACCTCATTCCCTACAGAAACCCGTTCGCTTCATGCCGTTTTCTTCGAGGCCGCCCGAGGACGCGCCGTTACGCGCAGCGGTCGTCGGGATGAGGGGAGCTGGCCAAGGCACAAAACTCCTGCTCGCACCTTCAGCGCCGGCGGCGAAGATGCCCGCTGCTCGCCGGAGGTCTTAAGGGGATCCTCCGCTCCGTGCGGCAGTAATGCCCTTTTTGTTGACAAAAGGAAATTGATGACAGGCAAGAGGGAAGCAGTTGGTGGAAAAATTCTGTTGACCCTTCTCAGATTGAATTTGACCACAGCACAGGATACCAGCAGTTGCAGAAATGATAGATTATTGTAATGACCGGCAGAATGGCCTTTTGGCATGTTTAAATGGCAGTAAATTTCACTAGGAAGAGGGCAATTTAACTACTTTCGGGCAGGGAGGATGCTCTTTGTTTGAGGTGTAAATACATTGCGGTTCATTAACAGTGCACATATTGCGCTCACGGTGCGGCCCGCAGGCGGCGGATGTTAATATTTAATTGGATTTAAGCAGATAGGCTTCGCCCATGGGGGTTTGTGCTCTGACTCCAGACCCCTTCAACTTGGCTGGTGGTTTTTAAGGGGTGCCCTCGCCTCCTATGGCCCGTGTGCCCCCAGCTCCAGTTATTCCCAATAAACCAGGGTACACAGCAAGGAATAGGCATCCAGGATTGCATTTCCAGCTGGATGGAGCAACTGAGGCAGTGACATGCGTGGTCAGTGCATCTTTTTAAAGGCAAGCATTGACATGAGAAGTCCACAGGGCCACAGCCTGGCCTGTTACCCCAGCGTGCAACCACAGGTAAAGCACCCAACCGAGCCCGTGATGGCGCGTGCGGAGATGGTGCTACGGGGGAGAATTTCTCCCTGAGCCCTAATTTTTTACCTTGACTCCCCTCCGTCCCTCGCTTATTATTTTGGCCCGGTTCCTTGTGCGCTCTGCCATTCGAGAAGGGAAGGGCGAAGGGTAAGCGGCCAATGGAGTTTGACATTTCCTCGGGAAGATTGTATTAAAATCCACTTACATTTAGAGCGCGCTCTCATTTTGGAATGCTAATGAGGCATCGTTTCATCAAGGTAAAGGGAGCAAAATCTAATCAAGCCAAAGAACAGCTCTCCTTGCTGTTGACTGTCTTCCTGAAGCGTCGCTTTAAAAGCTTGCTTTTAAACGCAGCTTAAAATGACAGACTTAACAGAAGTTTATTAATAACCGTATCATTTGGCTACTTACCTCTGTCTGTAATAAAGGAGCCTTATTTCTTTATTAAAGAGTTTGGGGCAAGCCATGAGCTCATATCCACAGTGCTGCTTACCCCAGCTGACAGCAATCCATCCAGCATCACGTTCAAGTGACACCAAGGCTGATCTCCAGCTCTTGGCCACCATTTTCAGCCCCAGGAGCTTGGCCCGGACTTCTCTTCTGGCCTGGAAAAGCCAGAGCTCAACGGGAGAATCATTCAAAGAGTCAGATTGTCCCAAAGCCAGACAATCAGTCAGAAATGCTCCCGACGAGAAGTCATCCCAGAGCCGGGCTCTGAAGATTTAATTAGGAAAAAGAGCCTCAAGATACTGCGGGCAACTTCTCCGCATTTAAGTCAAATGTTGTACCCGACAAAGTCAAATTTAACAAGAAAACAAACAAACAAACAAAAAAAGTGCGTTCATTTTCGAAAACCTAGAAGTGTGGTTAAAAAAAAAAGACCCTGGTTTGAAGCTGGCTCTAGCAGGGGTAATTAGATAAGGAGCAGGTCCGGTGACTTCAATGAGAGGAATCGGAGAAAAGAGCGTTCGTGTGGGTGCTTTGTGGTGCAGATGTCCCGGTTGTGCCTCATTTTCCGGGCTGTGCTGAGCAGGGATGTTGGCGCGGCAGCCGGGGCCGCGCGAGGGACGAGGGCAGCGCGCGGGGAGCGGCGCGGGCAGCGAGGCCGCGCGCGGCCGGGCTCAGGCCCAGCGCCCACGGAGCCTCTCGGACCCTCTCCGTGCGGCCGCTGGGAAAGTGCCCATCTGTGCGGCAGCCCCGCGACGGGAGGCTGCCCTGAGCAAACAGGCCTGGGCTGCCCGGGACCCGGCGACGGCGGGAGACAACAAGCGGGTTCAAAGGCCCGGGCTTAATGGTGTCATTAAAGCCTGGCCTTTGGGTGTAACGGGCAAGGTTACCTGGATAAGATAAACTCAGAAAGCTAAGACGGCGCTGAAACAGGAACAGACGGGAATTCCTTGATGGGAGAAATGTTTCCCTTTTTTCCCTCTGTGATTAAAATCCAGGGCTGAAGGCTGCCTGTAACACAACCGCAGTTCCTGCTGGCTCACCCGGCCCCTTCCTTTTAGTGACAACGAAGAAAATAACGTTATTGGTAATATATTCTTTTGATTTGTTGCCTTTGTGCCCATTGGCCATTAAGGGTTTGGACCCTCCAAAAGGTCAGGGCTGTTATTTCCTCTTACAATAGCGTATTGTGGAGACACTATTAGTGTGTGTTGAGAGCCAGGCGCAGCAATTTGCATGGCTCTCCTTTGGGTGGAGGAGAAGCACAAGACTGCAGCTGAACTCGGCCCGAGACCCTGAGGAGCAGCAGGGAGAACCACTCTGAAGTTGAGGTCTGTCCTCGTTCGCTCGCAGCTCCCGCTTGAGCTTATATTTTATTATTTACTATTTGTATTAATAGCTATTTATATTCGCTATCGTTTATGCTTATTGTTTATTTATGGTTATAACACACTCATCATTCAATATTTACCACCCTATATCACTGCCTTTGACGGGTGGGTTTTTTCATTACCCTTCATAAATATTTCAGTGTAGTCCACAGTCCAGTTCTTCTCTTTAAGAAAAGCTTTCAAAAGTGCTACTTTGTGGAGTATTGTAAATACTAAGAAGGCAAATATCCAAATGCAATTCACTACATCTCCTCAGGCTCGCTTAGCTTTGTGTCGCAGCAAAGCCTCTATTTGTATGGATATCAAGACTCAGCAGTACGCACATAACCACGTTGTTATTGAATAGTCCCTGCTTTAATTGCCTCTTGCTTGGGAAATGCAATTCCCCAAAATCAGAGGGCCTTTTCTTATTTTCCGAGAAGAGCGGCGGCTTTGATTTTACAATCCGATTTCCTAGACGGTTCCATATCTTAAATTATCTGACATTCACTCCCGCTCATCCTTCATCCTTAGGAGCAGCAGAATTGCCGTGCGGAATCACACTCATTGAGCGGAGTATCTCGAGGATGCAAGAAGCCAGGGAACAAACCCGTGCCCTGGGCAGCCTAGGGAGGCGCTGGGGCTGAGCGACGTCCCCTCCGTTCCGCGCTGCCTGCCGCGTCAGGGGGCACACGTCGTGTCCGGTGGCTCTGTGCAGGGCCGCTCATCGAGGCCGGCCACGTTCTTGCCAAGGGCACTTGTGACCCGCAAACCGGAGCGTGGGGTGCCCCGTTCCGGGCGAGTTCCCCTCCCCGGGAAGGTGGCTGGTCCTGGGGAGCCCGGCCGGAGACCTTGCAGAGATGGCGGGACGGGAGGGAGCCAACGGGAGGCGTCGGGCGCCTTCTCCATGGCCAGGGCTCCCTTCTCCATCTTCGTCCCGGTCTACTTTCTTTTCTCAGATGGCACTTTGACAGAAGATTAATTCAAGTCAGCTGCTGAAAATAATTATTGCATTATGGGAGCAGTAATCATTATTTAGAACATGATTAAATATGTCTGCGTCTATTGACTCTGCCTATGATTTATGTATTTGTTTAGTCAATAGTCTAATGTAAATGATGTAATTAATTATAGATGGTGGTGTCAGGTCATTGGTAAAAACAATCTGATGAGAACAAGGCCTGTGTTTTTTCCCTGACAGATGCAGCGCGAGGGAGGGAGGGCCGGGCCGAGTTGAGGGAATTCCAGGGGAACTTTTTCATGTGTGAATGGCGGCCCCGCTCCCCATTTGCATGTTGTCTCTCTCTTGTTCAGCCGTCGTTTAGAAATTGAAATAACTTGTTAAGCAAAGGGGAAGGGAGCACATGATTGCCAAGAGGACACCTGGGAGTAGCGGCGGCGCGCAGCTAAAGAGCCAGCTGCTCCCGAACACGCGGGAGCGTGCCACCATCATTTACCGCTTCATAAAATTAAATGTTTTCCAAATTAAATCAGTAGGCAGCGTGCAGGAAGGCCTACTATCTCTAATAACAATTTTTCAATCAATATCGGGGCGGTGGGGAGGGAAGCCGCCGATCTGGAAGCGGCGGCGCGGCGCCTGGGGCCGAGGGGAGAGGCAGAGCAGGGAAGGGAGGCTGTTTGGGGCTGGGGGAGTTGAGTGCTGCAGCCTTCAATCAACCCCAAAGTTAAAAAAAATATATATATGCATGGTGGGTTCTCCATCACGGCGAGTCTATTCCCCATAGATTTTTCTCTTAACTGATAATTCGGTCAGTCACATTCCTCAGAGGGAGGTCACGGGTCACCCCAGCCCCTGTCAGGCCTCCGAGAAACCATTTCCATTTTAATGCCACAGCTATAATCTATCAAAGATGTGATGTACAAGATACAATGAATTTAAGTGGTCTTCATATATCACGGAGCTTTCATGCCTTCACCTGGGTAATAGTCTGAATTACTCTCCCTACCTCACAATCTGTCACCCCCAGTAAAATAACTGCCACGCCGGTGCTAATGGCAGGTTTGTCCAAATTGGGGCCGCGCTGGCCGCCGACACGACACATCATCAACCCGAGCGCTCGGGGCTCAGCGCGGGCGTCCTGTACGCACCCGCCCGGAGGATTTGCACGCCGCGCTCGGGGCTTTATTTGCCGGAGCGAGAAGGTGGCCCCGGGCGCCCCTGCCGCGGGCACGTGGTGCTCGTGCCGAGCACGTTGTGGTGACGGAGCCCCGGAGCAGGTCCTGGCCCTGCAGGGCTTCCCTCAGGCTGCTGGTGTCTCCAGCAGGGAGGGTTTGTTAACGGAGGGGTTAATTGCCCGGTTCTCAGTGGTTAGACCTGCTGCAGCAGTTAAAATCGCCAGGCTGATGCCACCCGTGGGAACGTGGGCCTCTTGTTTGGTTTACATGAGCTCCTGCACGAATGGGTGGCTCGAGCCGAGCAAGGCGGTGAAATTTCGGCATCGTTTCTTGGCCATATCCTCCCGGAAAACACAAGCCCAGAGCTAGGAGTGCTGTCCTTCAAGGGAAAGGTATTGGTTTCATTTTACAACTTGTTTCATCTCGCTGAAATCAGTGCAAAGTGATGTTCTTCACACTACGCATGGACAGCATGCAGAGCTAGAAGAATTATTTGCTATTTTATTATCTTCATGCTGTCAGTTAAAATAATGTCCCCGCTCTGGTGCAGGTGTATGTAGCCCAACGTACATCTAAGGTGGCTGTAGCTGGTCTGATCAGCTTGCCTTAGCTGTCGGCTCCCTGGAAATTGCAGCTGCTGTCAAGAGGCTTTGCCTTACATCAGTTTACAGCTCAGAGGTTAGAAGCTACCAAATGCTCTCAACGCCTGTAGTCTTCACTTGAGGACTGCAATCCAAGGCTTCTCCAGCTCCAGTCCCGTGGCGTCGCGTGGCAAGGAGGCACTGCTGGAGTCACCCAGCAGTGGGCGAAGGCCCTGGCGGGAGCGAACGTTGCGCTTCAGTGTCCCCAGGAGTTGGAATTGGTGAGGATAAGGGAGGGGGCTTTTCAAGGAGGTGGAGGGTGTGAAGTCTTTGGATCAAGTGTTTCAACTTCACATACCTTTTTTTAATTCGGATTCAAGGGTTCCAGGTGCGGGATTGACGGTGGAGGCGAGGCCGAGCAGCACGGGCCCGAGGGCAGGTTTGGTTTTGCTCCGCCAGCGCAAAGGCAGCCCGCCCGCCCGCTGATAACGGGCGCAACCACAGGCAGGGTTTTTCCTGTGGGAAAAACCAGAGCCTTACCTTGAGAAACATGACACAATGCGCGCGGTTCCGCTGTGACCCCGGTGTTTGCTCACTCTGGAAGCTCACAAAGCTTCCCTCAGTCTTCCAGGGTCAACCGAGCCAACAAAAACCCGACGAGAGGCTGCGGTTGCAGCCCCGCGTCTTGTGTGCAGCGCGACCTCGCAACCTGTCTCCTGGTCTCCGGGCCTTAATGCGTCAGAGACAATATTTGCTCAGTTAACGCTTTGTCCTGGATCTTTCCAGAATATTTTGCGTGGGGGATATGCTGCCGCGCCGCCTCTGTTAAGGTAATGGGCATAGTGATAACCGCAACAGCAGAAAAACGTGCAAATAGGAGGTTATTTGTAATCTTTCTGACGGGAGAAAACACTTAAGTATATCCTTTGGCTTCAAATTATATCCTTTAGCTACCATAGGACTTAAGCAGGTGCTTGATTTGAGGCACGCCTCTGAGTGCTTTCCTGAAGCGGGTTCCCAGTTTCCCACGTTCTGCTCTCCTGCATCGTGGATATCATTTACCCACAATAAATGGAAGTCGTTTCCCTCCTGGCATGTTATGCCGGCCGACGGCGTAGCTGGCATCTTGTCCCGTTAAGTGGAAACCCGCTTCCTGGTGAAACGCGTTCCTCGGCCTTCCTGCTGCACAGGAAGCCTGCATGAAGAGCCTAGAGGAGAAGCCCCTGCTCAACGTCTACCCCCCCATGGCAGAAGAGGAGAAGGAAGACAAATGTTCAGCAGTTGGTGGCAACACCGAGGAGTAAATGCGACTAGGCACGAGTAGGGCACTCGATGGCACCACATCCTGCATTATATCCTAATATTCTTACCTCCAGCACGTAGAAGGCTATGGGGAAAACAGCATTTGACCTCAGATGGGGTGGAGAGAGTCCGAAGCGCTGAGGTCTGTCGCATCCGACCGTGTCGTGTCAAGTGTGGGGCTGCAAATGAAAGGCTGCCAGCGGCAGCGCCCTTTTCCCAGCGCTCCCACGCGCTGTCGCCGGGGCACTTGTTGGACCAAATAGTCTTGTCTTCCTTCCTGTGTTGACCTCAAAATTTCCCGCAGACTTTTGGGTGACTCCTGGGTCTTCTGAAGCTCTTGGACAACAGACTTAAGCTGGATTCAGCTGAGCTGTAAGGCAGCCTCTGCTGACATGGGCTAACAGCCTTGCTAATACAGGAGAAGCAGATCTTGCTGTGTTTGTGTAACCTCCAGAGCTTTTGCAGTTGACCCATGACGGAGTTTCATGTGTCCGCGACACTGTTGCCTGCAGAGAAATTAAATGTTGGGGCGCAGTAGAGAAGAGACACTTGAGCTATCAAACAATATCAGCGGCGGAGCGAAGGAGCTGAGCACAAGGAAATTTAAGCAATTTTAGATCATTTCTAGCCAGCAGAGGAATGGGATCCTCTAAGAGCTTCTGATGGGCAAAGAAGGAAGGGAAGCCCTGCTTTGAGATGGAGCTTGGGAAGGTGGCTACGTGACCCGGTCCTCCATGGAGCTCTCCCTACGTGGCAGCTGGATCCCTGCCTGCCTCTGAGCTCCTGGTCCACATCCATGAGGCAGCAAAAGCGTCAGCCTGGAAAAACTTGGAAAAACTGCCCAAGGCTCCCAATAAAGAAGCAAATCCCTTTCTTTTTTTTTTTTTTCCCCCAAAGACATTTTTATTAGGAGTTTAATATTTTGGTACAGTGCAGATATACAGCCCGCATGTCCTTTCCCAGAATCTCCCCCTTAGCTCAGCCTCGAATTTGCCAATAAAGCTCCAGCAATGTTTTTCTTTTAGTGGTGACACTTAACAAAATAATTAGGCAATTAATTGCCTGACTCCACAAGGAGCAGCAATTATTTCTTTTGCTTAAAACACGTAAAAAGCCGTGGCACTTATTGATAGAGAGTCGCATAATATTCCGTGGCAGAAGGGCCCTCCGGAGACATCACTCTATATGCTGTGAATGCGTTTTGAGAATAACAAACAAAACTCAGCTCGGTCTTAAAAAGGCTCATTCCTGGGTTAATAATAATAATAATAATGGTAATAATAATAATAATGGTAATGGTAATAATGGTAATAGTAGCAATAGCAATAGCAATAGCAATAGCAATAGCAATAGCAATAGCAATAATAAAATGCTGCCGCTCATTGCAGTTAGTTATTGTTGATGGGTGCAGACGGGCGCAGGCAGGCCAGAAGGAGCCAGGATGGGTCCCAGCACCGGGATGGATGCCAGGCCAGGCCTGGGATGTTGCACCCGCCGACTCGCCTCTCGTGCAGAGCCCGAGGGCGGCCGGGACGGGCAGGTCGGCGCGGACCCGGCTGCCACAGCCGCCCCCGTTTCCAGGAAAGCAGCTGGATGCGGCGATCCCATGGAGTGCCCATCTCTCCTGGCGATACATAACTCTCCTTCCCCTGTTCTCCCGCCGGGAGAGCGGAGTTCTGCGGGAAGCGAGGCGGTTCGGAAGGGCTGGCAAGCCCCGGCGCGGCGCCCGCCCGGCCATCGCCGGCCATCATTTCAGCTGTCACGGGGCCCGGCGAAACGCGCGCGAGCTCGTCCATGAAATGTTTATATTTCATAAACAAAATGATGTGCTTAGCGGGCAGAGTGATGGGAGGGTTCCGGCTAATGCCTCTCGCGGTGCGCGCGGCCGGTTATTAATGCGCTCCAGTAGCTGTTAATTTCAGTTTGCCCGAATGATTTATGGGGAGGGAAAGGAGAGAGACATAATCTAATTGAGATCAGGATCGCCGCTCTAGTAGAGGAGCCCCAGCCCGGCCCCCGGCCGCGGCAGGATGATTAATATCTAATAAGCAAATAATCCGTTAAATTATTGCAAACGTGACTCGTGACAACTCTGTTGTGGCCGGCGGGGGAGCGCGGGACAGCCGGCCCTGGGAGCAGGAGAGCGGCCGGCAGAGGCCCGGGCCCCCGGCGCGGGATTCGGCCGGGGGGAGCCAAGTTCCTTCCAGCTTTCAGCAAGCGAGCGGAGCCAGCAGAGTGTGCGTGGGCTTGGGCAAAGTGCTGTGCTTGAGCAGGAAGGAGCTGTTCTCTTCGTTCGGGGCCTTGTTTAGCATCAAATGAAGTCTGTTTTGGAGAAATATTTGTTTTCAATTAGAAAAAAAAAAATACATGCCTGTCCAGAAATAGTAACTAAATGTTAAGCTTTTTCTTTTTTTTCCTGTGGGCTTGATGTGAATAAGAAGGATTTGGGAACACAGGATAGTTTGGCCTGCGAGGGATCTCCGGTCAGGCCTCCGCTGGAAGCAGCACCGACCTCGGCACCGCGCCAGGTTGCCCCAGCCGCACGCACGCCGCTGCTGGATGCAGATCCAGCTTTTTTCTCCTTGTAGCCAGTGGAAATGTTCCTTGCCGCTGCCGGGGTCCGTGGCCTCGCTGCCGGCCTCATCCCAACACGGTCCCGCCGGATTGGATCCATCGGTGCCGAGGGGGCGATAGCAGAGCAGGGCCCGGGCTTTGCTCGGTGCGGAGGAGCAGGTACGTGAAGTGCCTCCTACCCAGGAGAATCCACAGGGGCTTTTGCAAGGAAAGGCTTTTAAAGGAGGCAAAAGCCCCGCAAAGAGCTAGGAGGAAAGATCAGTCAGGAAGCAAAACCCAGCAGCCGGGGAGAAAGTTAACATGCTTGCAGCCACAAAAGCAACCTAATCCCCAAATAAAGGATAACAAGATAAGCAGCAAAACTGGGGCTTTGGGTTCATGCTTTTCTAAGCAAAAGCCTGCTTTACATTAACTGGATGAATACATCCAAAGAATGAGCCGCGGGCTTTGAACTGGAGTGCAGGAACTCGCGTTTTGGGCTCCTGTTGTTAATCTCGCTCGTAAGGAACTGCTTTTCCCTCGCCCGTCCCGCTGGTTTTGCTTTTGAGTATTTACATGTATAGAGAGAGACATGAAACAAGAAAACACGCAAACTCTGTCTGTTTGAAGAGAAAAATGCAGTCATTCGTTCATTCTTGTTGTTGTTGTTGTTGTTGTTGTTCAAGGGCTTGGCTTTTTGAGATGAACCCACAACAGAACTTGGTTCAGCCCCCATCAGACGTGGTGAGAAGGCCTCTCAAGGGAAGCCTTTGCTGGATGGATAGGAAGGATTTGGCTTTATACGATGCCAAAAGTACAGCTCATTTTCCCCTTACCTTCCTTTAAATATTGCCTGCAGTGTAGGTGGCCGCAGGGGGAAAAGAAAAGGGGTCTGAAGCAGTGGGAGCCCCTGGGCAGCCTGCGGGTTGTCATTGCTGTGGTGGGAGGGCAGTTTGCTTACGTGGGCAGTGGTGAAACTTCCAAGCTGCTGCTCAGAGGAACGAAGGAAAACAAGCTCCCCGTTCATGGGAACTTGTCCATAGAGCAGGACCCTCTGGGATTCTTCCCGGGTAAGGCAGTAGACAGGAATACACTGCAGGAGGAGTCACCTGCCTTGGTGTTTTCACAGGCAAGGGTTCACATTTGGAAAACCTTGTGAAACTCGAGTGCCCACTGATATATGCTCTATACTGATAAATGAATCCACCCTGGGGCCCTTGCAATCCCTTCAAGACTTTTTCTTCTTGTTGCAGTAACATCACGGCATGGTGTCAATCTGCGTCCAGCTGGGCCTCTCTGCTGCATTTGCTACGAATTTCCGTGTCTTTCTCCCTCTGTGCTCATGCACATACATGCATAGGTGCCCATAGGTGTGTGTAGATGTCCACATACACAAACATGCCTATGCAGACACCTGTGGGCAGAAGCACGTGAAGCTCAAGGTGCCCATGGCAGCAAAAAACAGCATCTCCAATCAATTAGAATCACTGCCCACCCTCACGGCAGTGGGATCTGACCTCTAAAATGCCCAAATACAGTTTCTACCCGTGTAATTTTTCTTATTCTTCAACTGCTCCCATTGTAAATTATGGGGCTAACAGCTGGCGTCCAACGAAGTCAACTATTAATTGTATGTTCTCTCCCCGGCCTCGCGTAAATCAACATGAGAAACGAGCGGTCTCCGCGATCCGGCACTGATACAGGCACTTTCCGCTGTCTCCATAACCAGGTTAGACCCTTAAATCAAGGGTGTAAATTCTCAGGATTTTTTTACATGCCAGGGTGTATTTCAGGCTTTTCCAACAAGGGAGCCAAATGCAGATGTTGGCACCCGGTCGGATGTGGGATCCTCCCGTTGCAACCGCATCCTCGCGGCCCTGGCCGCGGGAGGCACCGGTCACCCTCCTCTTTATCCGGGATTTAATCCTCTGCCCTCAGGTAAAACCTCAAGGAATTGATGCTGTGGAGTCCATGGCAATTTCCAGCTAGTCCCTGTTGACTTTGCCAGGCCAAGGAGAGGCAAAATACAAGAAAACCATCAGGTCCGAGGGGAACTACTGTGCTGGAGCGGAGCGTAACTGCGCAAACCCTGTGTTCAGGGGTGGATTGGACTGTCCGTGTATTGTGCTATAAAGGGGTTAGGAATACAAGTAGGAGATGCTCAGCTCTCTTTTCTTTTGCTTTTTTCCCCCTTCTTTCTCCTTTTTTCCCTTTTTTTTTTCCCTTTGGTAGCATTCGTGCGTTGGGAACTCCCTGACAAACATTATTGCCATACTCAGAGTGAGCAACGGATGAGGAGTGGGAAAGGGGACGAGGACGCGCTCTACAGCCGCCTCTTTCCGATTGCTTTATCTCTTGGTAGGTTTTGCCCACGGGAAACGCAATTCCTGCAACACAGCACATGCGGCGTGAGGGGCCGAGCTCAGGTTAAGTCAGCACCGCCACCTTGGTTCACGTGCACAAGGCCAGGCTCAACCAAGCTGCCCGCAGCGAAATCCAACGAAGCTTCGCGCGGATGCCTGCGAGCGCTCGTGGGATTCCCCATCCCACGCTCCTAGCAGCTCTGCCCCATCCCAAACAGGGAATCCAAAGAAATAGGAGTCCTCCAGCCTGCTCACATCCTGCTTGGAGCTGAGCTCACGGTGCCACAGTGGCATCCGCTGGGAAAAGAGCGACTGGGCACCTGGAAACAGGATAAGAACGGGAGCGGCGCCGTACGCAGCTGGGCGCCCCGGCTGCCGCGCGTTGCTAATGCGCCGCTTGCCATTCCAGCGGCGGCGGCGGCGCCCAGGAAGGGGGAGTTCACAATTCACAAACCAATTTGTGTTGTTTCTGCAACACTGCAAAAGTGCGACTCATGAATATGCTGATGAAATCGCGCCGAGAGTTTTGGCGCCGTTTCATCGCCGCGCCGAGATGAGGGAGCAGTGACACCGTGGGTGCGCACGTCCTCGGGAGCCGCTGCCGCCACGGCTCGGAGGGAGGATGCAGGTCTGCGGTGCTCGTAGTCCGACAGGAATCGCGCTGGCCGCCCCGCAAGCCCCACGGAGCGCTCGGCTTCCTCGCGGCTTGCCTGGGGGTTGCCCGCAGGGATCGCCCTGGTCGGCAGGGAGGCCTGAGGTCCTCCGGGGCCGCGTGCGAGCAGCAGTTGAGGTCTCGTCCTCCGCGCTTGCTCCGATGGAGCAGTGGGAAGCGCACCCAGGGATGGACCGCGGCTGCGGCGCTCGGGCCTTGGGGTGCCACACAGGCAGCCAAGGCCAGGGCCCCCGGTGGCTGGGGCAGGACGGGGGCGTGGGAGCTGCTGGGCCCCTGTGCCGGCCTTGCCCAGCCTCACCGGGAGCCTGCGGGGCCTTCCGCGCGTGGAAAGCGCGGCCGGAGATGAGGTTCGAGTGCTTGGGCTCCGCAGGGAAGACGGAGATCACAGGCGCAGGTCAGCTCCGAGCCGCGGCACGCGGACGCTGTCGGGCAGCAGCAGGAGTGGGGACGTTCCCGAGCCAGCCAGAGCCCCTGGCCTGGAGCGGCCTTTGGAGGAGGCCCAGGTGCGGAGGCCGGCCAGGTGAGAGCCACCTCGGCCCATCCCTCCTGCCGCACCCAGGCAAATCCCCACGGCCGCATCCACCACAAGCGCCACCTCCCGAATCCCATAGAGGCAGAGAGGAGCTTCAGGCTCCCTCCTTGCTCCTCCATGGGCACTCGGGAACCGGGCAGTTAATCCCGCACTCAGTTTAACCCTTTACTTCCCAGGAGCGGGAAGGAATCGGGTCACGATTTTCCATCGCGCATCCGCACCTGTGGCCTGGAAAGGTGCGGCGTGGGCCGGCCGTGATTTATTTTATGGCCACGTAAGACGATCAAATTCCCCCTGCGAGTAATTCACCTGCCCGATACCTGCGAGGGAGCCGGGCCGCCCGGTAGCATCGCCCTTGCTGCTTTATTTACTAAGCCGCATAGTTATTCTTTTCATTACCTCCGCGGCGTAATGGCTCTTTTATGAAGGCTCATTAAATTTAATGAGACACCACCGGGTTTTATGGCTTTCTAATAAAATGGGTAGGGGGAGCTGTTTTCCTTCGGATTCATGCGGCTCTGGAGGAGCTTAAATAGCCGGGGATTGGGCCGGGTGAGGAGCAGGGCCCCTCACCACCTTCTTGGTGGTGGCCTCTGCAGAGAATGTGGCCAATTAACAGCTATTCAAGTGAAAACGCACACAGGGATATGTTTTTGTATATATATATGTCTGTGTTTAGCTAGCCAGCTACCTATATACCTCTCATCTGGGGAATAGTTTCTTTCAGTATTAAGAAAAATCAGCCAGTATTAGAAAAATATTCTTGAGGTGCCTGGGCTTGTGGAGCCCAGGGAAGAGGCACCTGCTGCAGGGAGACGTGGAATAACGAGGGGGAAAACAGGTCTCGGCGCTCTCCTTTAGGAATGCCGCGTCAGCGCCCGCGCGGGAAGGTGGCCCCTGGGCCCTTCTTCTATCAGCAATTAATAGGAATGAATTAGATAATAATAATCATCATCATAAATGAGCGTGATATGACTGGTGCTCTTGGTTCTAGACAGGCAAAGAGCTCCATTCGGAGCGAGCTGCACCTAGGAAGGGGCCCTGGGCTTCCTCCAGCGCAGTCGGGATCCGAATGGGCCTTTGGCCCAGAGCGTTTCCACGCTCTGCTCTGCCTTGAAGCTTTGGCTCTTCCCCACAGCCTCCCAGCCCAAGGGAGGGGACGCAGGGAGCGGGATGCGCCGGCCTGTGTGGGAATATGTCAGGAAAGGGGCCAAGCGACAGCTGCGCCGGGAAACCAGAGCAAGTGCCCTAATGGTGGGGCGCAAAGGTTTCCTGCCTGATACGCATCCCGTAGCCTTATCGTAAAGGGAGCAGTTAAGAGGTATATAAAAATAACCTGTCGGTCCTCATTAGGGTAACGTTGAGTGTAGTCCATTCTTGCTTTAATGCAGTGATCTAATTAACCTTTAGCCGGAATTAAAACGACCTTGAGCTGGCCCGGTGACCTGCGGCGCTTAATGTTGTTAACTTTGAGCAGGCTTTTGGGGGCTGCTCGGGAGCAGCATCTGTTCGAATGGGCAAGAGGTCGAATCCATTTGCTTGAACGTCCCCCCCGACGGCGCTGCTGCCGAGCGCGGCGCGCACGGCCTCTGTAAGGGGGTGCCCGGGGGTGTATAGGTTAATTTTCAAGGCACTCTCCGCGGAGGGTGTAGGTTTGCGCTGCAGGTGGGTTGGCAGCCTCGCGTCCTGCCTCAGCAGCGCCGCGGAGAAGCCGGTGCCGTTGGAACGCACGCGCGTGCGTGCGTAAAAACCGGGCAGCCGCTGAGCTCCATTCTTGCAGTGAAAGCTCACCGGTGGAGACGGCCAGCGGGGCACAGGACTTCGGGGTGAACATGCACGGACTGCAGCGAGGGTGCTCCGCGGAGCCGCGGGTCGCCCGGTCGGACGGGATTTCACACACTTCGTACACATACCTGGGGGAGATGCCCATGGGACAGGCGGCTCTGCCAGCCGCCGCAGGGCCCATGGAGAGTGTCTGTTGTTATGATTATGATTATTATTGTTAAGCCCTGTTGCCTTCTCGTTTCCCAGGGCGTTCTGCGGGACGAGGGCCCTGCTCCGGCTCTGCGCTCTGCGTCCACACAGGCCGTTAACGTTTGCAGCGCAGCGCCCGCTTTGCCCAGCTGATCCCCTCCACTTGCTCTGCCGGCGGGACCCGGCAGCAGTCCCCGTTCCTCCCACCTGCACCACTTCCCAGCGGGAGCAAACCCCATATTCCTGTCCTGTGTCCGCTCTCGGGATAACCCGAATTCCCCATAAGTGGAGCTGCCTTCCCAGTTGGGCACAGCCGCAAGGTGGGAGTGCGATGGCT
>VZSG01000863.1:0-26484 GCA_013398315.1 Nothoprocta pentlandii
CGCTGGGTTCTGGAGCGGCGCTGGCCCCGGAATGGCACTGGCCCCGGACTGGTGCTGGACCTGGCGTGGTGCTGGGTTCCGGAGTGGTGCTGGATCCTGGAGCGGCACTGGTCCCAGCACAGGGCTGGGTCCAGGAGCAGCGCTGGGTCCCGGGAGCAGCGCTGGGCCTGAAGCAGCGCTGATTCCGGAGCGGCGCTGGTTCCGGAGTGGCGCTGGGTCCTGGAGTGGTGGTGGGTCCTGGAGTGGCACTGGTTCCGGAGCGGTGCTGATTCCGGAGCGGCGCTGGTTCCGGAGCGGTGCTGGTTCCGGAGTGGCGCTGATTCCGGAGCGGCACTGGTTCCGGAGTGGCGCTGATTCCGGAGTGGCGCTGGTTCCGGAGCGGCGCTGGTTCCGGAGCGGCGCTGGTTCTGGAGTGGCGCTGATTCCAGAGCGGCGCTGGTTCCGGAGCGGCACTGGTTCCGGAGCGGCACTGGTTCCGGAGCGGCACTGGTTCTGGAGTGGCGCTGGTTCCGGAGCGGCACTGGTTCCGGAGCGGCACTGGTTCCGGAGCGGCACTGGTTCTGGAGTGGCGCTGGTTCCGAAGCGGCGCTGGTTCCGGAGCGGCGCTGGTTCCGGAGCGGCGCTGGGTTCCCGGGCACCCATCAGCAACCACCGCACCGGCCGCGGGGCCTTCGCACCCGCCGCCCCGCTCACCTCCGGCCACCAGCAACAAAAGCGAGGCTCGTTTTTATGCACACACACATATACATATATTATATAGATGCACATATACATATATTTTCTCTCCATACACACACATATATTTTCTCTCCATAGAGAGGAGGAATTTTGAACATATATGAAATGAACTGTTCGTGTTTTTCCCTTGCGCGGTTGTCAACCTCTTGGCTGGGGCCGCGATGCCGCCGCAGCAGCGAGGCAGGAGAAGCCCCTGGAGCCGGCCGAGCAGGCGGATGCTGCTTCCGAGGCCACGGAGCCCTGCTGGGACACTCTGGGAATGGGGATTCCCGGCTGTTCCAGGGCTGGGGGCTCCAGTCCCACAGGCGCTCTCTCATCCGCTGCTCCGCTCCGAACAATCCCGGTTTATGCCGGGAAGACGTCAAAGGCTCTTCTATGTGCGCGGCCGCTGGTCCGGCCCTGCCGAGCCCCAGCGCTTGCCTTGCTAGGCGCAGCTCTTATTAGATTAAACCCAAGCCCCTCTTCATGAATCCCTTCCCTCTTCCCAGCCCTGCCCTTTCGGAAGTTTATACATATACATGCACACAGACAGCTATATATGTCTTTAAAAGAGACCTACCCCTTAACAGCAGACGCTTCAGCCTGCTGCAGCTTTACAAATAAACTCTGCTCTCAAAGCTGGACCTGGAGCCCAGGTCCGGCAAACGCGGACCTTGAGAAGCACCATTCCCTGCAGCCTTGATTCCTGTATGGAGAACGGGAAAACGCACAGGTGGAGGAGAGCGGCTTTACCCGCTCCGCTCCGCGCTCGGTGGCCGCTCACCCACTGACCGTCCCTCCTTGCGGGCGCTGCTGCCGCGGGAGATGCCCAGGACGGGCCTGGAGGGGGAAAGGAATCGGGCTCAGAAACCGCTTTTGGCCTCGGCTCCGCTTTCCCCGCTCCAGCACGAGGGTCCCGGGCTTTCCCGCTGGATTTGCCATTCCACGAACGGACCCTGCTTCCCCTTGGAGCAGCCGGGGCCGCTTCTGGGAGCGTTTGCAGGCACCCTGCGAGGCTCCGGCTTCCCGATCGCAAAGGAATTTTTATTCCTGGGGGAAGAAAAAGGAAAAAAAAGACATAAAAGGAGGTGTCACAAGTTATAGGCGGCCTCTCCCAAGCGCGGGGCCAGGGCGCTCCGGCCGCTGCCCCATCCGGAGCGCTGCGGGGACAAGGAGGTGACAGCGGCCCTGGGGACGTGGGGCCCGTCGCCTCCGGAGCGAAGGCACCAGCGGGCGCAGCGGGCACCCGGATCCCCATCGCTAAAGGGGAAAAGGAGGAGGAGAAGGAGCCGCGCGGCCGCCCCGCTCAGCCCACATGCAGCAGCTAATTTCTTTCTGCCACATCAAGATATTACGGGGCTGAATCAGCTGTTTTTGCAGGCGGGGATTAATCCTTTTTTTTTTTTTTTTTTTTTTTTTTTTTTTTTTTTTTTTTCCCTTTTTTTTGGCTTTTGTCAACAAAACCTTGTTAGGTTCAGCTTCAGTGATGGAAAGGGAGCGCCTGGAAGGGAGCCCAGGCCGAGCTCCCGGGGACCCCAAGGCAGCGGCTGCGACGCAGGGCCGGGAATGCCGGCTCCGGCGCAGGGCGCAGAGGGAGGAAGGGAGGAAGGAAGGGGAATAACCCGAGTTATTTATACGGGTTTGGCTGTGCTGGGGGGCAGCGGGAAGGGAGGGCTCGGCTGCGCCGCTGAGCCGGGACAATGACGCCGGCGCTGCCAAAACCGCACGGGACACGAACAGTGGCGGGGGAGAAAAGCAGGAATACATTTTTTTCTAAAAAAAAAGGACGAGCTGCTTGGGCCGGGATGTCGGCGCAGGGCCAGGGCGGCGGCGGCCCCAGCACGTCCCCGTGCCACGAGGACAACGTCACCCGCCTGCAATGCGAGGGAGAGGGGGAGGCTTGGGGAGCCCAAATCCTGCCGGGATTGGGGATCAGGGAGAGCCCATTGGAGCAGCCGGCTCCGGCCACACGTCACCGGGGACCGCAAGGGAAAACCCGGCTGGGGACGGGCGCGCGGCCGGAGGGCACCCGGTGCCAGGGGAATCCGGCCGGGAACACGGAGTGCCCTTCCCGAGATCTTTCCCCGGAGCTGGAGCATCGCAACTTGCTCCCAGGGCCATCTCCTCTGGTCAGGCAGGTTGGGTGCCCCAAAACGGGCTCTTTCAGCACTAAAATTGCCCTCGTCCAGCCCTGAGCAAACCCAACAAGCCGCAGGGCCCTGAAACCGCAGCTGAACTCCCCGGGTGGGTCCTTTCCTCCTGGACATACTTGGGAATGTATTTATTTTGTATCTTGCAAAGAAATTCCAGGAGGTGAGTGAGCAGCCAAGAAAAGAGGAAAAAGGGGGAAAAAAAAAAAAAGAAAAAAGGAAAAAAAAAAGAAAAAGCAAAAGCAGGAGGTAGGGGGAAGAAAGAAAACAAACGGGAGCAGGGAATGTTTTACGTGCGGTGTTAAATCTCCAGCACACAATGAATCATGCAGTTCCTGGGCTAACAAGGAGGACTCCAGAAAGTCTGTAGGATGGAGGAGGCACTGGAGACTTGAGGAAATATGACAGGCTTGGTCCAAAATGCACAGAAACGGGATTTAAAAGAAAAAAAAAAGAGAGAGAGAGAAAAAAAAGAAAGAAAGAGAGAGAGGGGAAAAAGAAAAAGAGAGAAAAAAAAAAAGAGGAATGGTCTGAAACTCTGGTCCTGCCCATTGCTGGGGCTGTGCAGTCCGGACACGCAGTGGCTTTGGGGGCAGCTGCCCAGGAATGGGTGGCCACAGGGCAGGGAAGTGGCACGGAGGCGGCATTCGGCTCCGGCCCTGGCGGCAGGGCGGTGGGAATCCCGCGGGGATCCTGAGGGCCGGCCGGGCCGGAGCGGCCCCAGCGACGCGTCCCCGCTGCTCCGTGCCTGCCTCGCCGGGGCCAGCGGCAGCAGGGACAGGGACGGGCACCCACTGCCACCAGCTCTCGGTGCCCGCACACTCTCCCCGCGGACCCACGGCCTCCCTGGGGCTGGGAGGAGAGGCGAGAACCGACGGCTCCCACGGAGGGAAGGGAAGCAGCAGCTCGAGGTGCCGACGCGGGCGGCGGAGCCGAGCGCGGCCGCCGAGGCGCAACCCGCAGCGCCGCGCGCCAGCCGGGCAGAGCTCAGCAGCGGGCACGGGGGGAAATAAGGTCGAGCTCGCCCTCCATTCCAGCTCGCCCACGAACCACGTTCCCATTCTCTCAAGGAAACATTCCCAGGAATCCCTGTTCGGTGCTGGCCCGATAAAGCAGGCGCCTTGCAGCCCATGTCCCGGCGTGGAGATGCCGGGAGATCCCGCCGCCCACCGCCGCTCCGCACAAAGGGGCAGCCCCAGAGGGGTTACTGGGACTCGCTGGGACCCTCCCTGACCCCTCCGTTCTCCCTGGGGGCGCGTGGGAGCTCAGCTCCCGTGGGACAACAACATCGGCGCGTGGAAGCCGCCCGGCCGCAGCGGGACAGGGGGCTGCCCGCCCCGCGCGGCGTCCCCCGTGGCGCCCGGCTCGGAGCGGGGATCTCTCCTGCGCCGACGTGCGCCGGGTGACGCAGCCGCGAGTCACCCCGCGGGACCCCCAACGAAGCTGTGGAGCTCAGCTCTTCTGCGGAGCCAGTCGCAACTTGCCTCGCTTTCAAGGCCTCCTCTTATCTTCCGCAGCAACCCGGGCTCGTTGTGCAATCCCACCGCTGGAGATGTTAACAGCCAAGATTTACGGCTTCTGTAGTTTGCCTTTAATAGCTTCAGCTGGGGAAGCGCTGGCGAGGGATGAAAGATGCTGCTACGGGATGGATGTCAGGAGAAGACTTCAAAGGCTTCCAATGCACGGAGCCGCGCTAGGATACTCGGGATCCTGCTCGCAGCCATGCAGCATTTTCGGGAGCGCTTTCCTCCCTGCTTCACGCGGCCTTATCCGTGTGGACCCGCCTGGGGCGGCTGCGGGGCAGCGCTGAGGGCTCCCACACGGTCCTGCCCTAGGGAGCCCCGCTTAGCGCTCCGGCTTTGCCTCCCACCAGCGCACAAGGCGCCTCTCTTAGTCCCCAGGCCCTTCCTGCTCCCAAGGACACTGAGATCCCGGCTGGCTCGGAACAGCACAACAGTCCCGCAAAGCCCAACGTGCGGATGGGAGTTTCCTGGGAAAGCAGAGCAAATTCCGCAGCGACACGTTGCGGAGCAGGGGGAGCACCTAAGTGCGTGTGGGCATCTTGCGCTGCCGCGAGCAGGAAGGGGTGCAGACAGCCCCAACTGCTCTGTCACACAGTCCTGGGACGCAGGGACGATCTCCATCCCACAAGCATGAAATCCTCCCCGGATTCACCCGAGAGCTGCGTATTCCACATGCCCTCCTGCACCCGCCTTTCCTGCACGGGAGTCTCTGGTTCAAAACCCAGGAAATGCACCGAAAACAAGGAGAGCCCCTGGGCAAAGCGCAGCCCCTTGCCGTGGGCGCGGGTCCCGCTGCGATCCCTGCTCCCGGGCAGCGGGGGCAGCGAGACAAAGAGCAACCGCTGCCTTAATGAAAGCACCGACTCCAGGAACTCCCAGGCCCTATAAGAAGCATTGCCCGGGGAAATTAAAACCAAGAAGTAGCTGAAGCAGCAGATGCCGCCCACACCTGAACCCACGGCTACGAGCAGAGCCCGCAGTAACTCTCAGCAGGCGCCTGCCCCGCGTCCTGCCACCTTGCTCGGTGTGACCCGGCGTGGCCGCAGCGAGGCCGCGTTTGTCCCTGTCCCGCTCAGCGCTGTGAGCAGCGGGAGGACAATCCCGAGCTCTGCAGCTCGGCTGCACTCAGCCGCACTGAGGCAGGAGCTGCCGGGTGCAGATGAAGCCAAACAGATCAAACAAGAGAAGCTGAAGCTGCGAAAGCCGCAGAATCGTCGTGGCGGCCGCCCCCCACCGCAGAGTCTCCCTCGCCGTGCAGGAGCAGCGGCCATGGAGCAGTGCTGGCGGTGCAGGAGCAGCGGTCATGGAGCAGTGCTCGCGGTGCAGGAGCAGCAGCCATGGAGCAGTGCTGGCGGTGCAGGAGCAGGGACCGTGGAGCAGTGCTCACGGTGCAGGAGCAGGGACCATGGAGCAGCGCTCGCGGTGCAGGAGCAGGGGCCATGGAGCAGTGCTCGCGGTGCAGGAGCAGGGACCGTGGAGCAGTGCTCGCGGTGCAGGAGCAGCGGCCACAGAGCAGTGCTCACGGTGCAGGAGCAGGGACCGTGGAGCAGTGCTCGCGGTGCAGGAGCAGGGACCATGGAGCAGCGCTCGCGGTGCAGGAGCAGGGACCGTGGAGCAGTGCTCGCGGTGCAGGAGCAGCAGCCATGGAGCAGTGCTCGCGGTGCAGGAGCAGCGGCCGTGGAGCAGTGCTGGCGGTGCAGGAGCAGGGGCCGTGGAGCAGTGCTCGCGGTGCAGGAGCAGGGACCGTGGAGCAGTGCTCGCGGTGCAGGAGCAGCAGTGCAGGGCACAGCAGGGCAGGAAGGTGGCCGGGCCGGGGCCCACGGGCCCGTCCTCATGCACCCTACCTGCCGCAGCCCCTGGCTCCCCTTGGCACTCACCGGGACCGTCTGGGGCCGTCCCTGCTGCCAGGGCACATCCTGCCCTTCAAGGGACCAGGGGCTGTCCCGGATGCTGCTTCTCTTTGAGGCTTTCCCTGCTGGTAGCTAGAGGGGGAGAGCTCGGTCAGACCTTCCAGGGAATCTCGTAAGGAGATCTTTCCCGTTTCAAGGCAGCGAGGGCGATGCTGGGAAGGGGAAAGGCTCACGTGCAGGGACTAGAAACGGCCCTGCTGCCCTTTCAGGCTGGAGCCCCTGCGGCCAGGCCGCCCTTGGCCCGCGAGGGCTCCCGGTGGCGCCGCCGCCGTTTGTGCTCCCGGCTCCGCTCCCGCCCACGCGGCAGCGCCCGGGGCCATCCCTTCCTGTACACACAGACCCAGCGGCAGCTCCCCCGTCCAGCAGCTCCTCCTGTCCAGCAGTTCCCCATGCCGGGCAGCTCCCCGTGTCCGGCAGCTCCCCATGCCAGGCAGCTCCCCACATTGGGCAGTTCCCCACGCCGGGCAGCTCCCCATGCCAGGCAGCTCCCCGTGTCCCGCAGCTCCCCATGCCAGGCAGCTCCCCACATTGGGCAGCTCCCCATGCCAGGCAGCTCCCCATGCCGGGCAGCTCCCCATGTCCCGCAGCTCCCCATGCCAGGCAGCTCCCCACATCACGGCTGGACGAGGAGGAGCCCGGCGCGCAGAGAAGCCCCGGAGGCGCCGCCGGGGAGCGGGTCTGGGGCCGCCGCTTCCCACCAGCGCCTCTTCCATCACAGCCCGCCTCGCGCCGGCCCTTTGGGCGCTCAGGGCTCGGCGCCCATTTCCCCTCTCCCCTTCATGCACCAGGGCCGTTTCACCCAGCGTAGGCTCCAGGCTCATTAAGAGCAGTATCACTTTAATCAGGCTCTTCAAAATAAGAATTCCGTGTGCAAACTGACAAAGTCATCCGCCTGGGTCCTGCCAAGCCCTTTGCCGCAGGCGAGCGAGTTGAGACGTCCCTTAGCATCAATTTTGTTTGTTTATTTATAAAGTTCACATGTTTGATCTTTGTTTAGCAACTGTTTTCATCTCTCTGTCCAGTGGTAAGAACACAGCAGTTCTTCTCTTGACTCAAGAATCATGAGTTCTCTTTTTCCGGCTCTGGAACCCATCCAGCACCAGCTCCGAGAGCTCCCAAGCGCAGCCGGGTCCGCAGGGAGAAGCCGCTTCCCTCGCTCGGAGCTCTTCATTTCCACACAGCAGCTGGGAGACAGACGGCTCCGGGTCTCCTTGGGCCTCCGGATTCACCTGCCGGCGCCTCCCGCGTTCCCTCCTCCGGCGGCCGGTCGCCCCTGAGCGCTGTCACCGCGACCCGTCGGTGCCCAGGTCCCGCTCAGGCTTTGCTGGCACCGCTGCGTCTGCTCCTTCTGGTCTTTATTGTGCAGACTGGGGTGCTTCAAGTCTCATTACGAAACCTGCTGATCACAGGAGACCCCCAGAGCTACCAACTTGGGTGTCAACTAGTCACTTGGTCAAGAATCTTCCCTTTCCGGTGAGGATTCAGAGCAGAAAAATCATATATGCTTTTTACCATATATGAAAAATCATATATGATTTTTCAGTAAAGCCCAGAGCAGCAGTCCTCCAATTTCTGGAAACATCAGCCAATGTTCCCAGAACCGTCCATCCTGCTTGCTGAGACCATCCCCTGCTTCCTAGCAGCCCATAAAAGCTCTCCCTGCTCCCTTGGACCACCCGGGATCTGCAGGCAGGACTTTGGGAAGCACGGCAGCAAAGCGTATTCCTGATCCGTGAGTCACCCCATCCACCCTTTCTCCTGGAGACTTCCAGAGACGGCCAAAACGTTCAGACATTCGGCTCACACTTGGCTTTCGTTAGAGCGAGTGTCCAAAAGCCCTGCGGCAGCCACGCCACAGGAGCTCCCTTTCTGTCTCCCAAGGTTTGCCCAGCTTGCTTTTCCCTTCCATAAAAATCCCGACTACCCTCTGACAAATTGCTTTATTCCTGTCCCAGAGACGCTGGTAGGGTCTCCTCAGCCTGCGAGCTGCTGCTTTTCACTGCTGTTTATAAGAAAACTGCGTGGAGGAAGTAATTAGAAAATTGTTTCTGGAGTCTCCACAGCACAATTACCATCGCAGCTTTTGGCAACGAGGGCATTTTTGCCTCTTTCTAATGAAAATACCTGGAATCCCGGTAAAGTCTAATTGCTGAAGGGACAAACCAAGACAAGAAAGATCAATCTTCCGAAAAGCATGCGTTAGCCCTAGGTAAAATCAATGGAACTATGTGAACAAGAATTGGATTTATTTCTAGGAAATAAATGTTCAGGCTCTAGCTGAAGCCTGCAGACAGTTTCGGGGTAGGGGAGGTACGAGGCAGTCGCCCTAATTCTGACTCCAGCGCCCAGCGCTTGCGGCTGCTGCAGGCAGAGAGCGGCTGCTCTCAGTTCCTACGGACCATAATCCAGGTTTTAATCCAGTCCAAAACCATAAACCAGGTTTTAATCCAGTCCAAAACCATAATCCAGGTTTTAATCTATAAGGAAAACTAGTTTTCCTTATAAAGCGTGGTAACATTTTTGGAGAGAGGGACAGAGAAACCTGGGGTTAGGTCTCAAGTCCAAGACTATTTGGATATCCCCTGAGAACAGGGATAATGCAGCGGGGTCAAACCCAGATTTAACGAATACCCGATACCGGATTCTCCTGCCTATTCCGGGCAGGAAGAGCTTCTTCGTAGCCCAGCTCGGCTCTTGGCATCAACAGGGTGCCGGGTGAAGCCGCCCCGGCTGCCGGCGCCACGAGCGGCTTCCGCGCTCCGCGAGCTGCCCCTGGAAAATGAACATGAACATCAGATGCAGCTCGAGCGCTCACAGAACAGGCTGCCGGGATAACGCTCAGGGTATTCCCAAGAAAACTCCAACGAGGACCTGGTGAGTTTGCCTCCAAGAGCAAGGAGAGAGCTAGCAGACCCAAGCGAGGAGCAGGGGCAGGGTTTGCAGGGCAAGCCAAGGACAGCACGGGAGCTCAGAGCGACACTCGTCGTTCCCAGCTGCTTTAGGAACATCAACTCCACCTCTGCTCTCCTCGTGGTGACTTTTATTGGGCTATTTGGGCATAAACACATTTCTCCAACCAAACATATGTGATTTTTCTCTTGACAATTTTAATCATTTCTCCAATAGCAGAACTTTGAGGGCCGTTTAACCTTGAAAAATCTACAATTTCAGAGAAAAACAAGCCAGTAAAATGCAAGCTCTTAAGATTTCCCCTTCAAATCTGGAAAAAAAAAAATCAGAGTTTCTGTAGAATTCCCCAGCTCATTCTATTCCTTTCTGTTAGGAGCATTATATAAGCCCACTATAACGTAACAAATAGCACATGTTCTGCCTTGGGTCACAATGCCTCTGGTAAGAAAAAAAGAAGCCAAAAATTGAAAATATAATTAGCCTAAAGTGTCACCGTATATCCCAGCACACCCTACGCTGGTCAGAGCTTACACATACACAAACTGCAGCCTTTAGAAATGACAGCAAGATCTGCTCGGTAGTGAAAATATAATTTTATTTTTGACAATAGCTGCCAGCAGTATCCTGGTATATCCGTAAAAGACGTTCCAGAGAGTGAAAGACAAAAGCAAACTACAATAAGTTGTATCAACTCTTCAAGTATTTCTGTATACGACGCTCCCATTCCAGAGGTCCTGTCTTGAGAGTCTCCCTCTGTTCCTCTGCTCCACTCTTCTCCCATCCCCCTGACACCCTCCAGAAACAAAACCTAATAGCTGGTGGCACAGCTTCTGAGGCAGATTAAATATTTTTTCCACTCGGAATAAAGCTTTCTTCTGAAAAATATTAATTGGACGTGTTCAGATACTACTGAGTGGCAAAGAGTTATAAAAAGTTGACTGTACTTAGCCACTTTTTGTTGTACAGCGAGATAGGCATCAGTGGGTTTGGCTCGAGCATCTTCAATTTATTCATGTCTGTGTTCCTTTGATATGAAATGCTAATTTGCTACTTTAGCATAAAAACTTGATTATATCTCCCTTCTTATCGTGGAATTGCACGCAACTCTCACTCAATCAGTTTAGACATGCCCGTTGCGGAAAAAACACCGATTTTATGGGAAAATGCAAACGCTCGAGCTAGAGGGCTGCAGCTGCGCGTGCGGGACGGTGGCGCAGGCCAGCAGCGAACGGAAGATGCAAAGGGGAGCTCTGGAGCGCGTGAAATTGTCTCCCAAGTTCTCAGGCCTCTTGTTGAACAGGCGGCTCTGTGCACACCAGCAGCCTGTGCAAGAAGGAGCGCTTTGTTAGGGACGAATCATGCACACGCTCCCACGCGGCAGCGGGGCCGAGGCGACGGGTTTTCCCTTTACGGTGCGGAGACGCACGCGGCACCTGTTTGAATGCGGATTGCTTCTTTCAGCTCGAGGATAAAGCAAGTTGTGCAGCATGCTAATACATGCAAGCAGCTCGCAAACTGGAATGCCTACTTGAAAGGGTAACTGCTGTTTTTCAAGCGTCGAAGGGGCTAGAAGCCTCGTTTTCAATTTAA
Organism: Nothoprocta pentlandii; assembly: GCA_013398315.1. Taxonomy (NCBI): domain Eukaryota; kingdom Metazoa; phylum Chordata; class Aves; order Tinamiformes; family Tinamidae; genus Nothoprocta; species Nothoprocta pentlandii. The sequence continues at coordinate 10,801 of VZSG01000863.1, forward strand.
ACAGGGGGTAGATTAATTGCTGTTTGATGAAATTAAAAATGCATTCAAAGATCAGATTGTAAACAAGTTGACAGAACTCAAGAATTTACATAGTTATGAAAGGGTTTTTCTTTAATTAATGTAGCGCTGGTGATCGGGGCCAGATGAAAGCGCTCTACCCACACCAGACGCCGAGCCTTTTCCACAGCACCCCGGCTCTGCTGATCTCAAGGCATCACCTAGCGAGGGGAAACCAGTCCCTTGTCCACGAGATTCCTGGCTCCGGGAAAGCCGGCGAGCGGCCGGCCGGCCCCTGTTACAACACGACTGAGCTGTGCGATAGGAAGCCAGGAAGATACCAAATCCTCTCACGTAGGACCTGGTAACCACCTTATAATCTGCTAACCTGGTCCTCATTTGAATGACACCTATACGGGAAAGGCTCCGCCACTTCATACTTCACTGTACGGAGATAAGAAATCCATTAGTTGCAGCAGGAGCTTCAACTTTGTTTACAAGCTTTCAGACACAATCATTAAAATGCGCAGTGCTGAGTAGAACATATTACAATTGTTTGAAGATTGCCTAAAAATAGAGAGAATATATTATCTATAAAAGAGACCAAGCCTGGCATCGCAACAAGGCAAGCCTTTGTGTGCGTGGATATGCAGGCAGTGCGCGCTAGAAAACGGCATGAAAGCGTTTTCCTGACCCTATGCACACGCTGGCTGGCTAGGAAACGTGTGTAAACAATGGCTAATTTGTTTTGAAAAGGAGCGAGACCTGATTACTGCAACCTCAGACGACTTCCAAGGGCCACCCTGTCCTAGGTTTCAACAGAGAGTTAGAAATCCACCAAAACTATGCCCACGGCTGCAAGGCTTCCTATTTTCTGTTTGCAAAGGTTGGCCGTACGAGGGCAAAAAGCACCAGAGCAATGAGGTTTTCCCTTCACCCTATGTTTCAGTAAAACTGCTTTTATCCATCGAGAGAGGAATCCATTCCTCTTTCTACAGGTCACGTTACAGCAAAGACTGAACCTCTAAGGAGGATTATTACTGCTGAGGAACTTTATTTGGGAGGAGAACGTGACACTGGAATACAGGAATTATGGAACGGCTACAGTTAAGCTTTTCCTAAACGGGTTGCTCGTCAGAATTTCTTTTTCCCTGTGCCTATATACTCGTAATAAACCGTAACAGGGTCTGAACGTATCTATGGTTGTCTTCGAAAGCCACGTAAACAGGACTGCTAATTGCCTTTATATTGGAATTCTACTTCTAGGAAGGCAAGACAAGGCACCACAAGCCATGTATACAAATATGGATCTTTACCTCTTATATGTCAAGCTAACCTCATGGGTATATAAAGTAGCAAAAGCAGAACGCTTAGAAAAGTCGGGCTGTTTTTCATAAAGCCAGTGCTTACCAAAAAAATTAGTGTATAAAAGTGTTTATGTGAGCATTTTCATGTTATTGCAGGATGTTAAATATTCCCAAAACAACCTACAAGGAATAGCACTTTCCAGCTTCTAAAATTAGTTAAATATAAAAGTATCTTTACAAAAAAATAGGCATATAAGTCTAGCATTCTTTGGAGTTGCTTGTGATGGTCTTTAAAAAATAACCTAGCAGTTTATTTCATGCATCAAAATCATTAATTTTAAACAAGAAAACTATTCCCTGGTTTAGAAATATTTGAAAATTGCTTTTAAAAAAATTGTAGTGCTATTCCTCAGTGTTGCTGTAAAAAGATTATGTATAGTAGTGCAATGATTATGACAATGCAAAGTTGTAGTCCAGGTACACAGAAAAGCAACCAAGATCCAATCCAGCGCAAAGGAGCAGGTTCCCATGCCCCACTGCTTTACAAGAGTAGCTAAAAGTTTCCTCTCAGGAAAAAAATGCATATGTAAGTTAAGGCAAATGCTGTCTTTAAAGGTCACTTTAGCTTTTTTTCAGGAAAAAAAAAAAAAGAGAAAAGCTTAAAAAAGCTCCTAGAAAGATTCCACCTTCAACTGCTGTAAGTGTGTGGTCTTACATCAACTAATCATTGCACTACTATTCACCACATACAGTAGCCATTTGTCACCTAGAACACTAGTGTTTACAGGTACTTCATTTAGGACAGTACAGGTTTTTCTAAGTAAATATTGCCAGAAAGAACTACACAGAAACAAAGGTTCTTAGCTACCAAAAAGAACCACTTGTAATTTTTAAGGTGAGCAGGCGGCAAGCATCCTGCTCCTTGGGTTTCATGAAGTAAAAGGGCATCTTGATAATTATTCATCTGCAACAACTCTGAATTTGGGACAAATGGAGGTTCATTTTTTGGTGTTGCTTTTTCTTTTTTGGAGCTCATCAAGCTCTTGGAAGACACGCAGCTAAATACTAACTGGCTTCCCACTGTAGCTCTCAGGTCTAGATTCAAATTGCCCTGAGGTCGTTCAAATCCAGGTTTCCCATTTGGGTCCGTCCTCCATCATCCCTGTGATTTCAAATCCAAGAAAATTTAAGCGCCAAATATTCTACAAATGGCTCTTTTTGATAATAAGCTCCCTTCCACATGTAAATGGCATAGATGAGGAGGTACAGTTCAATGCATCACAGATAATGACAACTCTGTGTGAATCTTCTGGAAAAGCAACAAATTCCAAAATACATAAATATTCCTTGTACCATACAGAAAGAGAGGATCCTAGACCAATTCGTAGACAGGGACCAAATGTTTGCAAAGAAAGGTAGCAGGGGCAGGACAACCCTTCACGCTAAAGAATCGTTACCCCTGTGCAATATTAACATAACTGCATTAATGATATTCAGACTTGCTATGAAAGGAGGTAAGGAAAAACAAGCCTATAATTAAAGTCTGCAAACTTTAGGTAATTACTGTACCTGGTCTATCCACCATAACTTTGAATAACTGCAAGTTCATGCAAAAAAAATTGCTATCTTATATGAGAAGAGCAGTCTGTTAGAAGCATTGTTATGGGATACGCAAGAAGTCATCTCTTTTGCAAGTGCTGGTTACTTAGTGAGTCTCTTGGCTACGTCGCTGTAAGCGATCTCGATTTCCTTGTCTCCAGGACAGGTGTTGGTGAATTCATCCCTGCTATAAGCATTCGTCAGGTATCTCCAAATCCCCGTCATGTTCTTGGGGATCTCAAAGTCGCGGTATTTTTTGGCCACCACCTAAAACAAAAGAATTAGGTTATGAGTTTCTATGCTTCACCTTAAACCACTTTTGCATTCCATGTCCACTCCAATCACTCATATTATCCTTGCAAAGTGTAAGCTTCTAAATTCAGCAGAACCTGCCCCTCTGGGATGTGCCTGGGCCTGGCGGCAGGCTGTCTTGCTCAGTCTGTATTGCTGCCCTCATAGGAGGTAAATACCTCTGCAAGAAGGCATTAACTTAATCTATAGCTCCATCTGCAGTACAGAACTGACAAAGATAGTGCAAGACAGTGAAGAGCAATCAAGCTGTTGTCACATGGGCAAATCACTCCTGAAGTTCTGCTGTACTACCTATTTCTAGACTTCTAGTGTTTTGGGGTTTTTTTAAACCTTGTATTTTGCACTGTGCTATTTACTTTGCTACAAATAGAGCAGTCTTCTCTCCAGATGTGGATGTTAAGCGTCTGCCTTCTCATATGACATTCATTTTCCTTCCACGGCCTCATTAAGTGTCGCAACTTACTCCACGTGAGCGTTTTGCCGGGGCAGTGAAACGAGCTTTGGCTTGCACCACGTGCTGCCCTGCTCCACGGCCGCTTCACACCCTCCCCGATTCCACTCTCACCTAATTCCAGGTCTGCTTAATACTATAGACACAGTTATCTGGGAATGTGCATCTGGCTGAAATGAGACCGACACCCAAATGTCATAAACCATAGGCACCTTTCACTTCATGACAGTGCTGGAACACGGAACACGTCACACAGGTCATTTACCTTGACAATATGCAGTTTCGGTAGCAGGTTGCAGTCTGCTAATGTCATCTCATTGCCATCCAGAAACTTGCGGGTAGAAATTGCAATATCCTCCATGCTATTTTCATCTATCTCATCGGGAAGAGGAGAGTTCAGATACTCATCCAGTTTCTGGAGGGTTTTCAACAGGCCACGTTCTAATCCTACAAAGGAAGGAACAGTTTTAAAAACAAGAAAACGTTCAAACCAGGTTGCACACACGTATGAAAGCAGGTTACTATTTACAACACTCATATTAGTACCAATCCTGAAATAGTTTGCACTATTCTCTATTATATTTGCACTATATTCTCTGACTATTTGTCAGAGAATGGAAACTAAGGGAAATAGAATGGAATACGAAAAGTTTATAAAGATAAATCACTAAAAACTCCATGATCCTCCATTCCACGAGACGTTAAAACCAGGACTATTTTTTCAAAATAAAGATGTAGCTGAGAACTCTGCAGGAGAAGTATCTTTTCCCTCATGGCAGAGCTAAGGCTTCCTGCAATAACCCTCCTCACGCCCTACCCCGCACAGAGCAGGCACGGAAGGATTCCCAAGCCCAGCACGGTTTGTGGCAGTGTCACCCCTGGAGCTGCCTTCGTGGTCACTAGTAGCTAGTTTATACACGAGCTGGCACTAGTTTAAAATAAGCTCAGGCTGTCCACGAGCATTTATTTTGGGTTTAAAAGTGGCTTATGCCACTTTCTTAAGACTCTTCTTAACTGGCTTAAGCTAACGAGAATTAAGCTATCCCAAGGGTTGCATTCACTTAAGCTGTTTAAGTCACGTGTCTAGCTAAACTGGCACAACTGAATGTGCAGATTACGCCTGAAGAGGGTAACTGGAACGGCAGAGGGCAGCAAACCCCACGGAACGGAACAACATTCGGAAAGAATTCTACTATTTGCAAGTGTTCTGCCTCCTCCCTTCGAAATCCTGCAGAAAGGCATCGAGTCCGTGACACTGGAGCTTGGAGAGTGGAAGATTTGTGCTAAATGACTTAAAACCCACTTGCTGCACGACAGACTCAGATTAATGAGACTTCTTGCAGTGCCCTGTGCGGAGAAACCTAAGGTGAAACCGAGAGCAGCACAGAGAACAGACGGAAAGCGTCTTCCCAGCCTGGACTTTGAATCAAGCTCCACTCCCAGTGCTGAGAGCTACAAGCGTTATTGGTGACCGGTATTAACGGCCTTTTTCAACTATCAAGTGCTGTGTGTTCGCAAAAGTGCAAAGCTCCTGACTGCAAGATTGTAATAGCAGAAAGGAAAACCGTGCTAGAAAAACAAAAGTGGGAAAAGTGAGCAGTCCAGAACTGCAGAAAGTCACCGTACTGCATATCTGCAAAACTAGTTTGACTACAAAGAGAAGCCTTGTCAATAAACCTATGTTAGGACAACTGTCTTGCACAACTTACAGGTAACATTTTAGGGCAGTGCCTCTGTGTTTCCCTTCAGAATTCACTAAGGATCTACACGCACCTCTTTCTTGGGAATGCACCTACCCTCCTGCACCTATTAAGGCCAAGGCAGAAGACTGAAGACTTGGAGGGATACAAATATTTCAGGCGTCCAACAGCTGGAAAAACTGAAGTCGCTCTCCACAGCTAACAGATTTAAGAACAAGTATTTCGATAGATGTGACTAAATACTGAGGATGGAGGCGAGCAACTTGTGGAGCAAACCCCCAAGACTAGCTCTGCATCTCTTCCAAGGTGGCCTCTCAAAGTGTATTCCCATTCCCAGCAGTTAGGGATCAGCAGTCAGCAATGACTGACGAGCATTCCCGGCGTGTGGCTGGAATCTTATGACTGCTCTGGGAGGGCATACTAATAATTCCTGCATCCTATTATTGCTCCAGTGGATTAAAAGCTACGCGTTCCCATAAAGGAAAACTTTGATCTAGATAATAAAAGACCCAGGACCTGCCATTAATAACCAGCTTGCTTTTCTGCACGCTTACAACTCTAAAGTGCTGCAGTAATGAGCGGGTCAGAGTTATTCACCAGATGAACAGTGACAGCACTTGCAGAACAGTGAATCTTCATGGTTTGTTTAAAGATGTTTAAAACAAGATTTGTTTAATACTGCTCAGAAGCAGTTATTACCCCTAGCTGGTCCCATAACAGCAGAGGAAGACAGGCTAAATAGTGTTGGTTTTTACTACACACACAATCCTCAGGAGTTCTTCAGAATATCTGTCCATGCCATTAAAACTGCCAGACGACTGCTTTACATATTACAAAAGAGATCTGTGGATTTTTTCTTAATAGAACAGCCTCTTGAGGACTTTCACCTGAAGTTACTTTAAGTGAGAACATGGTCTGAACACACTAGCATATTCTGCCCTAGCCTTGAAAGAGCAAATAGGAGCAGGAAAGAAAACGAACCAAATGCAAGGAGCAGCTCTAAAGGCAGCACTCAAGACCTCTATTGACCACACGAGACAACAACACAATTGGCCCCAAATAACCTACCTTCATTAGCCTCTGGTCTAGAATTTTTGATAAATGCAGAAAATTTGGCAAATATATCCATTCCAGCAGTGTTAGATTCCGGATGCTTTGGTGAAAGCTTTAGGTACCTAAAAAGCAGAAAAGATCAAATCTATAGTATGTTGGGGAGAACAACAATCATCATGTATTTGTTAGCATGAAAAAAAAAATCAATTTATTAACTTTCAGATTACTTTGGAAGATTTGCTTCTCACATGCAGTATCACACATTCTCTCCAAGCTAAAGATTTTTAAACCCAGCACTTTCAGCATCATTTTTCAGGGGAAAAACAAAGCACATTTCTTCTTTGCAAATCAGGCATACAGTCCAAGCAGAGTCTTTGAAACAGCCCATGGCTAGAGCAGCTCCCTCCCTCCCTGCAGCACTGAGAGCTGCCAAAGGGCAGAGCACAGTCCTGCAGACAAGACCATAGCTCAAAGAACTGTGCTACGTTTGTTCTGCTCACAGGAGCCCTTTGGTTTGTTTAAATTAAAATCAGCTGCCCGAGATGATCGTGGATCCCAAATCCTATAATGAAAAAGTAATGTTTCACCACGCTAAAAAGCCAATAACAGTTCAGTTTGCTAGACGTGGTGCCTCTGCTTTGCCAGTGCCTGCCAGTTGAGGGAGAAGGAAGCCAAGAGTTCAGAGAACACTTGAGCACATCCCACGCTTGCACTGTGTGGTCTAATTATATCAAACGCTGTTCAACATTTCCCATCATAATTTCCCAAACACTAAAGACTCAATCTCCAGGGTACATCCATTATGCCTCGTATGAAAGAGCTGTATTTTTAAAAAGATTACTTCCAATTTGCATTTAGCAATCACTAGTTTTGTACAATTAGCAACTGTCCATATACTTATAGAAAGCTACACAAGGGATACTAGGAAATATTTAACACGAAACATGAAGTTCAGCGATATTTCTGGACAGAACAAAAATACAACCAGTTCTTCACTACTCAAATACCACCGTATTTCTATAAGAAATTCTACAAGAATGGCTACACTGAAGAACTTCCTAATTAACGCAGGTAACCTCTCTCCAAACACACCATCTAATCTAAGGTAAGGCTATCAAATGAAACTTAACAAATAACCCAATTATCATCTTAACACTTACTTGGGTGGACACAAAACATCTTCCAGGAACTCTTCAATCTTGTTCACATCTGTTTTCACTTCCCCGTTGAACGTTATAAAGGGGGGATGAGTGCCTGGAGCCAAGTTCTGAAGGTCTGCTGGTTTTCTACAGGGAAATACAAACCAATACAAAAGTAAGCACAGGACCTCCATGACCCTGGCCTGAGGTTTCTTTCTCTCTTCATGGTATTTCAAATAAACAGAAATTCAAAACCTTACCACACAGCATTTTTAATATTTCCTCAATAACAGTTCAAGTGTTTAAAAACTGCTGCTTCTTCCTTTCTTTTGGTTTTATCCCAAGCTAATAATTCAATCTTGAATAGCGCAGTTGGAGGCAATAAAATTTCACCCTCCTGTAGACACACACTCCCTCTGTCAAGGTCTACGGTACAGAGTTTAAAAATAGCATAATCTGAGATAATCTAGATGATAATCCTCACCCCTTGCACAGAGTTTCTCTTGAAATAAGTAAGAGAGTACAATGTAAAAAACATCTATTAAGTGTGCATGGGCTCTGCTTCTAAGCAAGGTGACAGATGCTTAAAAAAATGACATTAAAAAAAAAATCAAGATCAAAACTTCAGTCAATAAATTTTCCCCTGCATGCTTGGCAAGGGGAGGAGAATCCTCTTTCCTTTACCCGGGTCTTCATGCCAGAGTGACAAGGAACGACACTGCAGGTATTTATGTGAAACCTTGCACGCCGGCTGCACGAGTACACCCACCCAGGCCATGCCCGAGGTCCTGCAGCATAAAGCTCTCGTGCTCCCTTCATCAGTAGGACCAGATAAAAAGTTGAAGTTAATCCAATAATAGCAAGTGGATTTACTGCAAGCTATAAACTCCTAAGCATCACCTAAAAAGCTGCAGTCAGTTTTTTCCTGCTAAACCCCCATGATATTAGTTCCTCCCATGCCAGTGCAACTGCCTCAATTCAAGCAGAAATAAAATTCTGGCCCCACTCGGCCCTTCTTCAGGAGCAGCCCTAAAGCTTCCCTGCGATAAAGCTACTGACCACAGATGACAGCTCGGCCATTCCAGCCCTGATTTTTCCAAGATCTTTTCCACCGAGTGAGGAATACCAGACGCTATCTGACCTCGTAGGAAGTTGGCCAAGATAAAGTTACCCCTTTGCTACTGTTTGAACAAACCCAAGTGGGAGAACAACCCTTGAACGACAGCCCCCACAGCCGTGTTTCTAAACCTGCACCAGGCATCCTACAGTGGGACTTCCAGAACCAGGAATCCCTCCTAGGATCCCATTCCCTGATCACAAATGGATCGTTTAAGCAAGGAGGAGGGAGGACAGCAGCAGCTTATCAGCATCTAGTTCCAAAGAGCAGTTATGACATATGACAACTTGAATGACTACATAAAGCTAAATGAGAATATGTTTTTTTTTCAGGAATATTAAGGAAAATATTTTTAGGATGGTGACAGATGTTAGATATTAACTTTTTTATTATTCTTATTTATAAATGTAGTATTTTCAACCCACTTCTAAGCTTCCCCAAAGTCATTTTTCACTAAATAGCCATCACTCGCTTACTTTTAGGATTTAAAGTCTGTCATCAGTTAATGCTTTAAGCAGCTTAACGCTTCATTTAAATACAGCTTTGCAACTCCAACAATTACAGGAAGTCATTGTGGCTCCCTTCCAGTTCTGCATGTCGAATAGATAAAATTCCTCTTCAGGAATGCTCTTTTACAAACAAACCCAGGACGCAAGACCACCGGATTTGCAGCGATGCAGTCAAAGGGAAGATTTGATTTCAGAAACAGAGAAGTTTAATGAAATACCCAAAGAGAGACTCCTAAAGAACCAGAGCTCTTCCATTAACCCTTCTGGTCATTCCAGTTGGGTCACCTGCATCGTTCATAAATGAATAATAATTCTAGAAATTATCTTATTAATTCTAATTAATTAGAACTAACCCCAGTTTGCCTCCCTTGCCAGTAGATCATGAACAACCCCTGGAGTGAAATTGGGCAACACAAAACTAAAAAGACACGTAAAACAAAGCCCTCCCTTCTTCAACCACTCAAAACACTTCCATGCGTTGGTCACGTGCGTGTCGTAACAGTCCCTGTATTTACTGTGTACTTGGTGATAGAACCACGTGTGAAATATCTGGCTATTTTGGCATATTGCTAGTTAATTCAAGGGGAAACTGCTTAACATGAGAGTCAAGCCATAAGCATACTATGGCTCTGCCACAAAGCTCAAGAGCAATTAGTGTTCAAGTAATTTCTTGAAGATCACACAAAAGCAGCCTCCAGAAGCAATACACTCTGCAACGATACATGAGTTACATCCGTACTGCAATGAGGGTTGGGAGAATAACGTGAAGAAAAAAGGCCAGCAGAAAAAATGGCCCTGCCCTGTCCCTAAAGTGAAGTTACATTCACCTCTGGGCAGTCTTTAATACTCACTAATCCCTTTGTCTTTCTTTTTTTGTCTGCATCTTTCAACATAATTGTTAAACCACACGATCAAAATGTTCAAAACTGCATTTCACCTGAAGTACTGTGTGCAGTTCTGGGCTCCCCAGTATAAGAGAGACGTGGAGCTCCTAGAGAGGGTCCAGCAGAGAGCAAAAAAGATGATTAAGGGAATGGAACATCTCTCCTATGAGGAAAGACTGAGTTGGGCCTGTTCAGCTTGGAGAAGAGAAGGCTGAGAGGGGATCTGATTAACATGGATAAGTTCATGAAGGGAGAAGGGACCAAGCTCTTCTCAGTGGTGGCCAGTGACAGGACAAGGGGAAATGGGTGTAAGTTGAAATGCAGGAACTTCCATCTCCAGGTGAGGAAGAACTTCTTTATTGTGAAGGTGCCCAAGCCCTGGCACAGGCTGCCCAGGGAGGTTGTGGAGGTCTCCAAAACCCACCTGGATGTCACCCTGTGCCCCGTGCTCTGGGTATCCCTGCTTGAGCGGGAAGGTTGGACTAGATGATCTCTAGAGGCCCCTTCCAACCTTGAACATTCTGTGATTTCCAAGTGCAGCTGAACGCCGGCCTTGAGGCCACCAAAGCGCTGGGGCGCCGGACACGTGTGCGTGTCGCCCAAGCAAGGGGCAGCTCCGCACGTGGCAACACTGCCGTGGCACGGGCAAGAATAAGGTCTCTGTGCATCCGCACGCAGGCCAGGACGGCACGACTGCTCTGAAAGGGCAGCGGCCTGCTTAGTTTTCCTGCGTGCCCATTTAATGTCCAAAGTTATTAAAAGTAGAACTGAGATCTGCTAAATGTTCTTTTGGTAGCATATTACTAGGTTTAACGCAACTACGGAAAGGAAAAATGTGTCACTGAAAGGCAATGAAGTTAAATTCATTTTTTCCATGGGTCCCAAGTTACTCGTGAACTTTTGTACCCAGCCACGACCTTTTGAGTGTCAAAAACAGCCAAAACTTGCCTTTCTGTTGTAGAGAACTTGCACCATCTACAAGGCAGGAACATGCTTAGCAAGTAAACGCACGTTTTTTTTGGCTAGCAAAATAAATTGAGATGCATAAAAACTAGAACCCACTTTTCTGGTCTAATTGTGCCTTTTTTATATTAGATACAAGGAAAAGAACTCCAAGGTGTTAAAAGAATAAAAATAAGGCCAATTCAACAGAAACTCTTGGCATTTTTTTGATACTTCTTAGAGTGGTTCATCAGCACTCACACTTCTAAATAAAAAATGGTTCCTTCCACCTTTCCTTCTTCCCCAGCCTCCGAGAGGGCAGCAATAGCTTAAAGTAGTTAAATACGGCATCATTAAAAGCAAAATCCACAACTACAAGCACTGCTTAAGCACAAGCTCCAAACCACAGGCAGTGCTAGGTGGAGGATGCGTATGGTTTGTGTGGCAGCAACAATTATATTTGCAGTAAGATCCCACACAGGCCAGAGAAAAGCCTTAAGCTGCTACGAACGCATGGCTGCTGCACAAAGGCTGCTTTCTTCCCCTCTGCCTCGGCCATATTACACATGTAAATATATACAGTAGCTGCCAGCGTTGAAGTAAGCAGCATGGAATTAGGTAACATCTGTCAGCTGAAAAACAAGATTGTCCGAGTCAAAGGGGATGAGGGGCAGTGAGGTTCTTTCTTAAAGGAAAAAAAATGAAAACATACAAGTAAGAAAAGTTACAAAGCGGGTTAAGTCTAGCAAATGTAATTTCTGCCTTACACATTTAACTAGCGTCATTCTTTGAAGAATGCTGTATATTTCTATTGGCTTTATTTCTGAAAAAAGAAGGCTTGGAAGCACTAACAGTCTCCCCTTTCTCCAGAGAGTTAAGTGATTAACACTGCACCAGTGGTGTGAAAACATTACTTCATACTGAAAACAAACACAAGGGCTCTGCTGAATTTAACGTTTCCACTTTTAATAGAGTACACTCAGAGTTGGGAAATGGAGATTCCTGAGAGAACAAAGTCTCTCTGGTTACAGGCATTTACAAGCAGCCATCAATGAAGGCAGCACTGCTGTAAACGTGGCCTCCTCCTGGTATTCTGAAACTTCACAAAATAAATCACGCAAGACACAGAAACCATGGAGGATCTTTTGTTACAGCAAACATTGCACTTTGGCTTCTCTGAAAAAAAAAAAAAAGGATAAGAAACACCAAAAAAACCCCAAGGATTCCTTACCTCTTCAGGTCAACCGTTGTGACACTAAAGACCACTCCCTTCAGCCAAAGGATCATGAAGAGCCTCTGCGAAAAGGGGCAGTTTCCTATGCTCTCCCCGTCGCTGCCGGCCTGCAAGAGAGCACAGAGCCCCTGGGTGAGATTCGCGGCGCGCAGCTCTGCACTCAGGCACCCAGAACTTCAGGCCTTATCACATCGCAGGTGTTGCAAGGAAAGACATAATTGTAAGCACATAGGGATTTAACGGACAATGCAGTAACATTCCAAAGTCACTTTTTATAGGCAATTTATCAATAAGTCTTTGTCCTGTCACAACAAAAGTCCATTGCATAACAGCAGTACCAGAAAGGCACTCCAGGACACCCAGTGATAGCATCGTCTCACGAGAGCTCTCCGACAATGAAGTTCGCATTGCTGAGCTGGAAAACTTTAGTTTTTAGGGAACAAGCTTCACACACTCATAAAACCTTAAACCTCGCTGTAAAAATCCAACTTTGATGCCCTGAGTACACAGTTACTCTTCTTCAACCCTTCACCGGTTTCATTAATGACGATTTGCAAGCAGAAAAGAAGTGGCCTTTTTGCTCAAGTGCAAATTGCCTTCTTTATGTCGGGAAAGTTACGTAAAACTTTTGAGCAGATGAACAATACCACATTGTCCCGGCAGCTGGCACGTGACACGCAGTGTCTGAAGAAGTGACGTGCACACACGACCGTCGCTACCGAGCGACTTCTCGGGGAACACGGTCGAAAAGCAGCCCAAGCTCCTCGCCACCAGCACGTTAGAGATGCACACTAAGACCCAAAGCAGAACCCTGGGTCAAAGTTTGGTTAAAACGGGACATTCTGCATTAGAGTAGTTAAAACCACAGCCTTCTCTTGTACATATAACAGTCTGAAGAATTCTATGAATTCAAGAATTCAAATGAATGTGTTCCTACCTTGTAATACGTGAACATTAAGAACTACCGCTCACTCTGGAGCCTACTTCCCTCAAAAAACAATACTGAAAGCTACAAAACTTCAGCCCATTTAAATGAAATTTTTGTCCTGCCCATGTTAATTCTTGCTTTGAAACAGAATTTATTTCTTCAGAACTGACCTCAGGCTATAATTTATAGTGCCTTCAGCAATGTTATTTAAATAAAAGTACATGAGTTATGCTGTAGCAGCAACACAAGCGTGCATGTCCTTGTCCACAAAGCGTCAGTTTTATCTCATTCTGATGGAAAAGCAACCGCTTTTAAGGTAAAAGTGGGAATGGGGGCGTTCGACAAAGCACAAGGCCCGAAAGGCATGAAGCTCTGAGTCGCTTTGCAGCAACCGTTCACGTTGCTGCTGTGAGAGAAGGTGGATGTGGATCTGACGCACGGAGCGTGTCCTCAGCCTGTTGTGCTCGCACCAGCTTCGCTTGCAGGGGCCAGCGCACGGCTAGGAGATCAGTTTTCCTCACCCTTCATCTTTTATTCAGCACCTCTGCCCTGAAAACCAGAGAGCAGGGCTGCCTCAACGTGACATACACTGCCAGAAACCTTGTTTTATATGAACTGAGGAAGCCTTTAAATAAAAGAATAAAGCCTGTAACCAAGACTCACTGGATGCAGCTGCTTGTCATCACCGCCCAGACAAGGCATTAAAATGCATTTACACTTTAATACGAGCTTCTCCAGTAACTTCTCTCTGCTCCCCAGGCAAACACAACACTCAAAATGAACAAGGGACTTAATGAAGAGCATTTGCTTTTATTTAAGCAAGAGAAGTTTTGGGGATAATTTGAATCAGAAAAAACTACAGCCCTCTAACATAGAGCAACTCCAACAAACCCCAATGCGTTTCAACAGCTGTAGCTGAATACCTAAACTAAGCACACATTTTCATGTCTACTTTCAAAAGTTTGTCCCACTTATGTTCCAAAAAGTCCCAAGTTATTCTGAGCACATACTGAAAAAGGAATGTAGCTGGAAAGCCAAGAAACGTTTGGCTTCGGCGCTCTTGAGCTGAGGAATTCTGCTCTGTAACTGTTTGCCCGAGATGTCCGTTTAATATTTTCTTTTATTTGATGCACTAAGAGCTACCAAGCTGATCCCTTACGAGCAGTCATTAAGAGAAACACCATTCTGGAGATGCAACATGTTCTCCTTCAATCACAAAAGTGGTTTCTTTTTTCTTTTTTTTTTCAGAGGGAGATGAACTTGGTAGATGTTTGAGAGAGCTGATTTTCCCCACTGGAACAGAACTGTGCTGATACGAAACTACAAGCCTTTAAATTTTATAACAATATTCTGAATTTTTTTTCCTTAAATCCACAGCTAGAAGCCAGAAATTTGGCCTCGGTTGATCCTGAATTCAGGTCACAGCATCCTGCAGCATCTTCAGTGTTTAACTCCTATCACCATCAACCCCATTCTACAGGAGCAGGGAAAACATTAAATCTTGACTTCTCTGCACTAACTGAGGTTATTCTTTAGTACAAAATGATGCAAACCTTCCCGCATTTGAGAGTATTTTCAGTTATTGTGTAATGAAGTTGCTACCATCCACTGGAGGACTTGAACTGGAGTCACATGAAGTTCTTAACTACAACTGAGTACCAGGTATTTCATTCCATTTTTTTCCTCCTGTCTGGTCTTAAGTCATGCATTGCACACAGCAAGGCAAAACGGTATTTTTCACTAATAAGTGAGTATTTTGTTTAAAGATTAAACAGAGCATTAGCCCCTAGTAAGCTGAAGTCAGGCTTTTTGAAGTCCAGTGCCAAACACGGTGATTAACTCGAGCCAAGACCCTGGACCCAGTCATGCTTTGCTGCAGACACCATCCAGCAGACTGAGGCGCCAACATGTGCCACAGAGAATCTGTCGTAGCGAGGAAAGGTTAAAGATGTTCACTTGTCTTGCACAACATTGTGTCACCTTCCACAGTACCTTAAAAATAGAATGCTGAAAAGGTGACAAAACGGACTTTAGATGAACTGTCAGAGGCGACATTGAGAGGAATGACTGGGCACTCCAACGTTGCAGCACATGCTCTGCAGCATAACATGGAAAACAATCAGGGCTGTTTTTTAAAAGAAATCTAAGTAAGAAAGTATGTTCTAAAAAGAATTTGAGAGTGACAGAACACTTAAATAATAGTGTGCTTATTCGCTGCAGCAACAAAAATCAACTTGACTCTCAAAAGCAACAGCCTGTGCAAGTTACCACTACCAAGGTGGTGCTGAAATTCCTGAAAGATTAATCAATAAAGGAGGAAAGAAACACAAGAAACACCTAGAAGGATCCCCAAACCCTTAGGACAGGGTACACACACCATTTTGGAGAAGCATGTCACAAAATATTTTTTTGTCAAGGATATCTAATGAAGCTATTTAATTATACCACCAAGACGGACCTATTCCCCTGGATAAGTCTGTAACCCACAGACTCTCGAAAATTAAACTGCAAG